>JAJJWX010002361.1:600000-929999 GCA_023529315.1 Papaver bracteatum
GTTGTTGGCAGAACCGGATGGGAAAGTGCTAGTCTTGTATGGCCGATGTATAATCCATGAAGGGGCAACCGAGGGGAGATATAAGGGAGATACCCTCCATTAGGGAGTTATGTATCAAAAAAGACGGCAATGTCATGGGACTTTATATTCGCAAGAATATATAGGCCCGTCATATTGTCGCGTGACACAGACGTCAATGTCATGGGACTTTATATTCGCAAGAATATTTAGGCCCGTCATATTTTCGCGTAACAGGCCAAAAAGCCTTAAGAGAAATGTTAAGATGAGATCAATGGGTTTTTGCGATAAGACTAATGTTAAGATGAGATCAATGATAAGAGGAGATGAGATCAATGTTAAGAGGATATAAATCGCAAAGACGTCCTGCGATTTCATCGCAAAGACGGCAATGTCATAAGTCTTAAAGAGCAAGGAGAAAGATTAATCTCACAAGATGTCTTAGACTTATCATATTGTCGCAGAGATCAAAACAAATGATAAGATAAGATCAATGGATTATTACATGAAAATGTAAGAATGTCCTGCGATCTTGTCGCAGACAAGTGGCATAATAAGACCTTTAACTAGGAAGGTAAAATAAGACCACAAGAGAGGTTATACCTACAAGCGTATAACAGATTGCTAACGAATTTATATTAGTCTTATTTCATTTATCATATTGCAGATCAATAACAAGAGGCAAGTATGGAATGCATAGAATGGAAATTACAATTTGTCGCAAAAAATAGTCGCAAGAAAGAAAGAGAGAAGTACACAAGTTTTACAAAAAGAAGATCCAAAAGAGAAAATAAGACCACTAGAGAGAACGCAAGTAAACTTGCGAAGATGATTATATTGCAGGAATAAACGGTGGAGAAAATAACAATGAGATACAATGAGCCAGAAAAATGAGACACAAGAGAATAAACTTGCGAGAATAAAGAGAAATGCTCACACTAGAGAAAAAGTCAAAGAAATGGAGAATGGAGGCAATTTAAAGCTATATCAATTTTACCGCGGAAAAATGAGATAAGTAACCCAAACATTAGCTATACATTACAATAGACAAGCATTCTCATCATACAAGCATCATACTCGCATCATAAAAGCATCGCATACACATTTCATAACATAAATATTATATTCACACAAGTATTTTACAAAATTTTACAGAGTAATACCGCGAAATTTCGCAGGACCATTCATAATTCGCAGGACTATTCATATTTTGATCCATTATTCGCAGCACTATTCACATCACTATTTGCGACACTATTCACAGGCCTATTCATAATTCACCGTACTATTCATAATTCGCAGAAATGTTCAGAAAAGAAATATTCAGAAATTAGCAAGGTTATTCATAATCACGCAGACTCATTCATAAATTCGCAGATTCACCCAGAATTTCGCAGGAATTGTGATTATTTTGCAGAATGTGATTATTTTCTTAAAGTGATTATCACTTGAGGCAGAGGCAAGATAAGAATAAAGAAGAAATTTAATCATTCAACATTTTCTCAAGGATTCTCCTTCATAGATAAAGAACAGAGGCAGTTAGGGATTACCAAAAAAATATTTTATGTTTTTTATCTTCTCGGCAAGAATCATTTCCAAAATGGGCAAGAATTCTCACCAAAAATGAAGAAATAATTTCGTATGAATAGAGGACATATTTTTCATTCAAGAGCGGATACTTCTTATATTTCGAGGATTGAGTACTTCTTATACTTCTTCAAGGATACTTCGCATACTTCAATCTTCATACTTCGTGTACTTCAAAAGATGATACTTCTAATTATTTCTCAAAGCTTCAGAACTTCGCAAAAGAATAGAGGCAAGTATATACTTTTTAAGTTTGGTATTCTTTCGCTAGTTCCTTCGTCAACAAAGATCAGAGACTACTACAACAACAAATTTTTTCTTAAAGATTGCTCTTCAAGCAATATTCAAGAAAAAAGAGGCAAAATGTAGGAGCAGAATCTCACAATAACAACGCTCTTGCAAAGATTTCTGCCACACATGGCAAGTGTCGCAAATAGTTCTAAGAAATGACGAAATATGTGAAGATTTTATCATTACTCGCAAGAATAAGGTGATAGTTCGCAAGAAATATAATAAGAGGGAAAAATCCTGCGAGACATGGAGGAGTTCGAGAGAAATGAAGAAAGTTTGCGAAAGATATTACCGCAGAACTGGGATCCGAAATTAGGGGAAATATGAGCTGTCAATGAGCTGTCATCCACAATGTAAATACCTATATAAAGAAGAGAGCAGGAGAGAGAGAAAGAGAGATAATTTTTAGGAGGATAGAGAAAGATATTTTGGAGAGAGAAAATGTATTTTCTTTATCATCTTCTTCCCTAAAACTAGATCTAGAATTCTTCCAAGAACTCCATTAATGGAGATTGTAAATGTAAATTGATGTAGCTACAGATTATCATAGTGAAGAACCGTGGATGTAGATCACATTGATCAAACCACGTAAAAAATCTTGGTGTCCATTTACAATTTTAGTATTTTTATCACCATTTTTATATTTAGATCTAGGAATTGTTATCAAGATTTGATAAGGGATGTGTTGTAGGTTTTCCTGCAATTACAACGGTGGAAATGGCCGACCGAATGAAAAAAACGAAACATTAAAAAATAATTATGGTCCCTGAAAATAGATACAAACAATTTATAAAGGGGGTAGTGGTATTATTCAAGAATGATGCCATTTCACATAAAAGATAAATAAATATTAACATATCTTGTTCATTGGATCGCTAAATCGATATCACCATGCTCATAGCGATATCTCCCATTATGAATTATGCTAAAAGATCCATTTTAATGGAAATTTGAAAAATGTAAAAGCCATGACTGGTTACGCACCATCATGTGAGATTGTTTGGTCATTTCAAATATATTAGACCGATACACCGTCATGTGAGATTGTATATTAACTTTATTATTTATGCACTGCCACTGCAGCACACGTAGCCATTTCACGGAAAAAATGCACACCTGCATTTATCGTGTGTCAAATGTCATGATGATGATTCTCGTTTAACAACCAAACCTTTTCAAACATTTCCCATTCTCATTCTCAAAGTCTCCGCCTCTCTTCGCCCCTTTCTCCTCCTCCTTTACTATCCCTGTAAATTTAATTGATCTTCCTTTACTACTTCCCCAAATTCTCAGTTAACTTGCATCACAACCGAAGGAAGATACCAAACAGGATAACAACAATTTTGAAAAAACCGCTCCCTCTCTCTTTCCTATCTTTTCTCTCTGAAACTTCCCAAAACAGTGCTTGATTTCCCTAATTTCTTCATGATTTTCCTTGATTTGTTTGGTATGATCTGATATTTCAGATCTGCCAGATATATCACATAATCTTATGTAAATTATAAATAAATAAATGTTGAGATTATTAGTCCCACATTGTCTGGGCATCTAAGATCCTGCGGTTTATAATCCCTTCGGGCCTCTCCACTTATTGCCAATTGGTTTTGAGTTGGATGCCCGTATTCTAACATGGTATCAGAGCAGGCTATTTGCGACGAGTCATTAGACTGCTCCTTTACTCCGCGTCACCCGATTTAACTGTACACGTGTTAGACCCAACGAGGCTACACGTGAGGGGGCGTGTTGAGATTATTAGTCCCACATTGTCTGGGCATCTAAGATCCTGCGGTTTATAATCCCTTAGGGCCTCTCCACTCATTGCCAATTGGTTTTGAGTTGGATGCCCGTATTCTAACAATAAACCATCACTCTCTTTAAGTGATTTAGGTTTTAGTTTGTTTCAATAATAAATCATCAATGGCATGTAGTTCTTGACATTTAGATGTTTTCTCCTCGCTAATGGTTTATATTGGCCATTTAGTTGTTTTCCTATCTGTATTAACAGCGATCTTTGATATATTCTGAAACAATTTGTTCAAGTGTGGTCATATATTCAAGTATATTTTAGGAGATACTTCATTTAAACAAGGTGTGAATCCTTTTATACAAGATCAGTGGCTGCTGGTTGTAACTACAATTTTATGGGCGATTTTCTTCTTCTTAATGGAGAATCAGAGTTTGAAGACTCACAAATCATGAGAAATTTTCTTCTTTTCAATGAAGAATCAGAGTTTGAAGACTCATAAATCAAAATCAAAATGGTTGAATTTAATTTCAAAAACCATTTGTCGTAATTCCTCTTGGATTTACATGCAATTAGTATGTATGGTGTACTCTAGTTCCTTTGTAATAGGAATTTTCACCATCACTTGTATTATTTTTTGTTTGAATCTGATGTATGAATTGCTGACAGTTTATTAATCAAAGTTCGCTTTTTTCCATCAAAAAAAAAAAGATAACAACAATTTTGCAACATCATCAAAGCCATATTATTTAAAGGAAAAACTAATGTCGATGATGATTACTATTTGTCGATGTTTCATTTTTTTCACAAAATTGTTGGTTTATAGTAGTATCGATGGTGGATTTTAGATAAGGGGTAAAATGGTAAAACCTCATGACCTAGTGTTACCAGCAACACATTAACTAAGAGCATTTAATTAAGGTGTCAATAATTAATGGGGGTATTTTTTCAAAATACCAGATTAGGGTTTTCGACACAAAACCCTAATTCCAAAACCAAGCCGCATACTGCGCACCATGGCAACGACACCAAAACCAAGATGCATATTGCGCACCATGGAAACGACACCAAAACCAAAGCCGCATACTGCGCAACATGGCAACGACGCAAAAACCAAGCCGCATACTGCGCACCATGGCAACGACGCCAAAACCAAGCCGCATACTGCGCACCATGGCAACGACACCAAAACCAATCCGGATACTGCGCACCATGGAAAAAACGCCAAAACCAAACCACATACTGCACACCATGGAAAAAACGCCAAAACCAAACCACATACTGCACCCACAGGCAACCATGCCAAACTAAGCCGCTATACCATTTGGCACATGCCAAAAATAGCGCCCTAGGATTGCAAACCGTGCAACTAGGTCCACTTGGTCGTGCGTGCCATTGGCACATGCCAACACGCACCACTAGCCAATTTCTAAGCCGCTATACCATTTGGCACATGCCAAAAATAGCGCCCTAGGCTTGCAAACCGTGCAACTAGGTCAACTTGGCCATGCGTGCCATTGGGACATGCCAACATGCACCACTATCCAATTTCTAAGCCATTATACCATTTGGAACATGCCAAAAATAATGCCCTAGGCTTGCAAACCGTGCAACTAGGTCAACTTGGCCGTGCGTGCCATTGGCATATACCAACACGCACCACTAGCCAAATTCTAAGCCGCTATACCGTTTGGCACATTCCAAAAATAGCGCCCTAGGCTTGCAAACCGTGCAACTAGGTCAACTTGGCCCTGCGTGCCATTGGCACATGCCAACACGCACCACTAGCCAATTTCTAAGCCATTATACCATTTGGCACATGCCAAAGATAACGCCCTAGGCTTCCAAACCGTGCAACTAGGTCAACTTGGCCGTGCGTGCCATTGGCACATGCCAACACGCACCACTAGCCAAATTCTAAGCCGTTATACCGTTAGGAACATGCCAAAAATAGCGCCCTAGGCATGCAAACCGTGCAACTAGGTCAACTTGGACGTGCGTGCCATTGGCACATGCCAACACGCACCACTAGCCAAATTCTAAGTCGCCATATCGTTTGTCACATGCCAAAAATAGCGCCCTAGGCTTGCAAACCGTGCAACTAGGTCAACTTGGCCGTGCGTGCCATTGGCACATGCCAACACACACCACTAGCTAATTTCTAAGCCGGTATACCATTTGGCACATGCCAAAAATAGCGCCCTAGGCTTGCAAACCGTGCAACTAGGTCGTGCGTGCCATTGGCACATGCCAACAAACATCACTAGCTAATTTCTATTTTCAAGACGCTTCGCCCAGCTAGCGCCCACGACTTGGCCCAATATCCGTGCGTGCCATTGGCACATGCCAACACGCATCACTAGAAAATTTCTATTTTCAAGCCGCTATACCATTGTAGCATCCGCGACTTGGCCAAAGTGGATGTGCGTGCCATTGGCACATGCCAACACACAACCACTATCCAATTCCCATTCCAAAGCCGCTATAGCATTGTAGCGCCCGCGACTTGTCCAAAGTGGCCGTGCGTTCCATTGGCACATGCCAACACGCAACCACTAGCCAATTACCATTCCAAAGCCGTTATACCATTGTAGCGCCCGCGACTTGGCCAAAGTGGCCGTGCATGCCATTAGCACATGCCAAAACGTAACCACTAGCCACTTTTATCCCCAACCTGCTAGCCAATTTCCAAGGCATTATGCACATGCCACACATGCTCCACTAGCGAATTTGGTATTGCCATTCGCACTCAAAGTGCAACTCGTGGCCAAGGCATTCCGCACATGCCAAATGCTCCACCAAGCGACTTTGGCATTGCCATCCGCACTCAAAGTACAACTTGCGATCGAGACATCCCACACATGCCATTGGCACATGCCGCAACGCTTCACTAGCAACTTTGGCATTTCCACTTGCGCCCAACTCTCGAGATATCAACACAAAATGGGGGATGCTTTCTTGGGGTTTTGGTTTGGCGGTCACAGTGTGCAGCGTACACTACGCTCGCAATAAAGCAAGGCGTGAAAGGAATGAATACGGTCAATTAAATAAGGAAAATATGGTGAAAACGTTTTCACCATAAAGCCAACAGTTTCCACCTCCTCTGTTTTAATTGGTACATTTACTCAATTCCTTAATGAGGCCAGGGTACGTTCAATCTCACTTGTATAAATAGGTTTCACCTATTCTGCCAAAGACACAAGTCTTGGTCAAGCAAAATACAACACTATCAGATAGCAACTTTGCAAGCTCTCTCAAAAGCTTCCATCGCTAGCAAGCTTATATACTTCTGATACAAGTCGAGATACTACCTAGGCAGAACTCTCTAGTCTCATCACCCTGCTTCGCTATCCTCCCCAAATCAACCCTTCTCCTCCACTTTGTGACCGAAGCAAATATGGAAGGGCCATCTTCTTGGTTTAGTCCATAGTTGTACAGATTGATATCTCGAATCAAAAGTGCTCACGTGCAGCACATTTGTTTAAGGGTTTAAACCATTCTCTCCACCATCGAATTTACCAAATTCGGCAAAGGCGATTTTCTTCCATAAACAATTTGCGACCACATCGGGAGTTTCAATCTCTCGGTTACAAAAACTGATATGTAGTCCGAAATCTGCTTTACCATTCGCTCAACATGGTAGAACTAAGATCTGGGTCCGCGACAAACTGTGAAGGTGCCAACATAGAAGCCGCCCCTAGCACAAATACTCCTTCCACCAATGCCTCTGTGTTACCTGCCGATATTGGCGGCATGGAAATTACCCCTCCAAGTGTTACACCTCCTGTTACCAGGGCCAGGGCTACTTCTGTTCCAAATGTCTCCGCACCATCCACCAACTCAAACAGCACTGAGGGCAGCCCTTTAGGTGTCACGCCGCCAGTCACCAAGGCTGGTGTCGCCGCTGCCACCACTAGTGTTTCAGCAGGCATGATGCCTCCGATCAACACTCGAGCCACAACATCTACTTAATCGCCAGGGCGAGATAACAGAGGAGGCAAACCTTATTTCACCATCACGGATTTGATGGAAAGGCAGGAGGTTCTAGCCAGGGCTCAAACGGATATGGTTTCAACCCATAAGGAGGTGCTCGTCTTCCTCAAAGCCTTAATGGAGAAACTTCCATGAGAGCCACGACGACATGAATCAAGAGTATACTCTTCCGACAACCTTGATGCTAATGTCACACCCCCAGGAGAGATACGCTAGACAGCGCCAAGGTCAAGCACTCCCAATAATCTTGGAATTGGCACCGCAAACGAGCACACCAACGCAAGCGAGGAAATCCGCATTAGGAACCCAGTGGCAGGAAAACTCCCACTGGATTCCGTAACACGTGAAGACCTGGAACGACTCCTACAAAACCGAACCAAGAACGACACAGATGTACATCAACACCAACCTCCTTATCCAATTGAAATCTATAGAATTCCCCTCCTAAGAGGATACTCATCCCTCAGTTTGCCTTATACGACGGAACCGGAAACGCAAGGGAACATGGCTCACGATTTCTAGAGGATCAAGGTGAGCACGAATACAACCATGTTCTCCGCCTACGAGAATTTTCAAAGTCACTCACTGGAAGAGCGTACACGTGGTACAACTGCATCACCTCAGGCAGCATCCGCGATTGGGGTGAAATGGTTATGTCCTTTTACAAGAAGTATTTCTTTGTGTTCGAGCAAGTCACTCTCTCGGATCTGGGAAGAATGTTCCAACATAATGACGAACATCCAAACGATTTTGTCAAGATATTCAGAATTCAAGCACTGAACTGCCACGACCCGGGTGCGACTGAGCAATAACTAGTAAATTCGTGCATCAATGGCATGACTCCCATCTATCGGGCTTTACTGGAAAACTTACTATTCCAGACCTTCTCCGAACTCCACGAAGCTGCTAAACGATCATCCACGATAGCGCCAGCCCTGTTGGAAAGAACTAGGCCTCCCAGAAATAAAGATACACGAGAAGTTCGAAGAAGCCCACACTTTTCTCAACAAGCCATACAATACCGGCCCCTCCTCCATGAGCGTGGTGGACGAAAGGGGAAATAGGAAAAAAACTCAAACGGATCAACACCTTGGGCGCACGGCCCCATACGAAGGGAAGCCCCGTGAAAGGCCCCAACCATGCCTTCTGAACGTCGCCCTGAATCCATAGGAGACGACTCGGACTTCCCTTTTTTGATCGAGGAAGTGATAGAACTTCTGGAAACATGGGTCCAGGATGGTGTCATCAGGCTACCGGCTCCTCGGCACCCACCTAATGAAGAAGAGATGGAAAATCCCAGATTTTGTCACTACCACAGATTCTTCAGTCATCCAACCAGCGACTGCAACAGGTTGAAAAGCATTTTCAAAGAAAGGATAGAGGCAGGGGAGTTACGACTAAGAAATGAAGGAGTACATAGAGATCCGCTTCCCATAAGAAACTGTAAAATCTATGGGGACTCCATGCACGAAACAGTGCAGTCCATGATGCAGCACATATGCGAAATCCTCTACTTTTCCAAGGAGAAACGTCGTGACGCTTTCGCAGCCCTCAACCACATAATATCTGGGAAGCGACTTCACCCTGCCAAAAAAAAATACACCTGAGTAAAATATCTTGCCAGGCGCCCCTGCCGAGAAGCACAACTGGGGACTTCTCACCATGGACCGCTTAAAGGACACCGAGTTCGACAACACGATCATCGACGCAGCCTCAGAGTTCAACATTGTTACGTTCAAGACCCTAAAAGCGGCAGGAGTAACAAAAAAAGAGGCCACTCACTCCCCATCGAATATCAAATACCACGAGGGAAATCACCTGCATGCGCTTGGATACGCTAGTATTGGGATCAACATAGGAAACATCACAACGCGCGGGACTTTCTACATTGTCAAGAATCTAAATTACGACATGGTTTTTGGGCTCCCGTGGGTACCCGACAACAAAACGGAATTAGGAGCATCACCCTTGCCCGTGTCAATACCGAAGAGGGTATCCAATAAGCTGTCTAACTTGTCAACAGCTTGCCAGCGATTCTTTACTACTGGGAAAGGATTCGCCAAAGCCACCTGCCGAACTCCAAACTCAAGTAAGCCTGACTAAGACGCTCTCTTTATCACCAACCATTTATCATCGCAACCCTCCCTGGGGACTCGACACGGTTGTCGAGCACAACATTGTCAAAAGATGTGAATTGAACGCCGAACCTTTTAAGCGTTTCACTAGGGATCTGAAAGTCACCCTGGAAGACTGCGGGAACAACCACCAGGCGATTAAACCACAACCTAATCCCTTCCGAATAGGGGATATAGTAATTAGAGCCGCCTCATTTCAAGTAGGAAAGATGACTGTGAAGATACAGATTCAGAAATGTTCTCCCGAGGAAGAGGAAGATGAACCATACCTAGTAGCCGACATCCTCTTGGGTGGCTATTGCAAACTTATCAACACGGATAAACTGGAAGGCATAGTGATCTATTCGCGCTAGTTGGAGGCTACCAACATATGAAAGGTCAAGATATTAAATTTCCTGACACATGCTCCTCACTTACATTCATCCAGCAAATTTTCAATTGTCGCTCCTGTTGGGAAATCAAATATATCCTCTCAAGTGAAATAAAAGAACCTTTTTTTTTCCTTGAAAATTTCTCAAGATCAACCCAAAATTCAAAACCCGTTACCCAAAAAAAAAAAAGGAGAGAAGCAACACATAGAAGACAAAATGGTTATCTTTTCGACGAAACTTTCAAGATCACAAATTATTGCAAGACCAAGCCACAGAGGCTCAGCACAAGATACAATAAAAGGAAAATTGCAAGACATTAAAAGGAGACTAGGCCACAAGAGAATCAAAAGAAAGAAGATTCTCCTCGTTAAGATTCCTCCCTATACTTCCCCCATCAATCCTCCGGGAAGCAAAGGTTCCACAAAGAAGACACGTCAACAGCAGCAACGGCCTCCGTTTTCCATCCATATGCCCTCCAGCAGCGCCATCCAACGCTTCTTTCCCCTTCATCTCTGAAGTGGATTCAACGTGCGCAATCATGATTCCTCCAGCAGCACCAACGGCATTAACAAAAATTTCACCAAGATTCTTCTCAGCATCTCCTACATGAAAATCACTTGGCTAGATCATGTCAGAATCCATGGGAACCTGTGCCTTTTTGCGTACATCACCCATAGGAACAGAAGGGATATATTGGATGATGGATCTAATCTCGCAAAGTAATGAGCCGATCCTACCCAACGACTCTTTGTAAGAAGATCGAGCTCCATTAATCCTATGACGCTTCTCGGAGAAACCAACAATACCATCGCCATTATCACCATGGGATTCCATTGCAAAAGTATGAAAACGGTGTAGTCGCCTCACTATACGACCAGTAGAGAGGGAGAAGACAACGAAATCTTTCCAGCAATATTTTTTTGAGAAGGAAGGGCGCGCTTCATGGATGTAACGGCCCTAGGAAATCGCATATCAATAAAGGATCCCCAATTAGAGCCGTGAACAAAGAAGATAATTCAACTCATAAGGAAATTTTGCATCAAACGATTATTATTCCCTCGCTTAAGGAGGCCCCACCGGCTAGCATGCTCAATTGGCCAACTCGCGCCAGCTTTAAAAAATTCATGCCGGTCCCACCAATCACGCCGACCTATCAATGCCGCCCAAGTTACACCAGCAATCACGACTATCTCCCACCGGCCCCACCAGCCAGTACGCTTAGTTTCTCAACTCGCGCAAGCATCTCAATGCTTCCTAGCCGTCCATTTCCGCCAAATTATGCCAACCTCCCGCTCCATGCAAAACTTCCAAGGACAAGGATTCTGAATCCAGTTCGCATCTCAAAAAAAAAAGGTCAGATAAATCTCTCGTTTCTCTCTCAGATCTTGTCTTGGCACCATCTTATGCTTACCTCGCAACAAAGCTCCCGTTCCGAGCTAAGCAGGGGACTTAATGTCGATGGTGGATTTTAGATAAGGGGTAAAATCGTAAAACCCCATGACCTAGTGTTACCAGCAACACATTAACTACGAGCATTTAATTCAGGTGTCAGTAATTAATGGGGGTATTTTTTCAAAATACCATATTAGGGTTTTCGACACAGAACCCTAATTCCAAAACCAAGCCGCATACTGCGCACCATGGCAACGACGCCAAAACCAAGCCGCATACTGCGCACCATGGAAACGACGCCAAAACCAAGCTGCATACTGCGCACCATGGCAATGACGCTAAAACCAAGCCGCATACTTCACACCATGGCAACGACGCCAAAACCAAGCCCCATACTGCGCACCATGGAAACGACGCCAAAATCAAGCCGCATACTGCGCACCATGGAAACGACTCCGAAACCAAGGCGCATACTGCGCACTATGGCAACTACGCTAAAACCAAGCCGCATATTGCACACCATGGCAACGACGCCAAAACCAAGCCGCATACTGCGCACCATGGCAACGACACCAAAACCAAACCACATACTGCACCCACATGCAACCATGCCAAACTAAGCCGCTATACCATTTGGCACATGCCAAACTTAGCGCCCTAGGCATGCAAATCGTGCAACTAGGTCAACTTGTCCGTGGGTGCCATTGGCATATGCCAACATGCACCACTAGCCGATTTCTAAGCCGCTATACCATTTGGCACATGCCAAAAATTGCACCCTAGGCTTGCAAACCATGCAACTAGGTCAACTTGGCCGTGCGTGCCATTGGCACATGCCAACATGCACCACTAGCCAAATTCTAAGCCGCTATACCGTTTGGCACATGCCAAAAATAGGGCCCTAGACTTGCAAACCGTGCAACTAGGTCAACTTGTCCGTGCGTTCCATTGGCACATGCCAACACGCACCACTAGCTAATTTCTAAGCCGCTATACCATTTGGCACATGACAAAAATAGCGCCCTAGGCTTGCAAACTGTGCAAATAGGTCAGCTTGGCCGTGCGTGCCATTGGCACATGCCAACACGCACCACTAGCCAATTTCTAAGCCGCTATACCATTTGGCACTTGCCAAAAATAGCGCCCTAGGCTTGCAAACCGTGCAACCAGGTTAACTTGGCCGTGCTTGCCATTGGCACATTCCAACATGCACCACTAGCAAAATTCTAAGCCGCTATACCGTTTGGCACATGCCAAAAATAGCGCCCTAGGCTTGCAAACCGTGCAACTAGGTCAACTTGGCCGTGCGTGCCATTGGCACCGGCCAACACACACCACTAGCCAATTTCTAAGTCGCTATACCATTTGGCACATGCCAAAAATAGCGCCCTAGGCTTGCAAACCGTGCAACTAGGTTAACTTGGCCGTGCGTGCCATTGGCACATGCCAACACGCATCACTAGCCAATTTCTATTTTCAAGCCGCTATGCCCAGCTAGCGCCCATGACTTGGCCCAATAGACGTGCATGCCATTGGCACATGCCAACACGCATCACTGGCCAATATCTATTTTCAAGCCGCTATACTATTGTAGCGCCCGCGACTTGGTGCGTGCCATTGGCACATGCCAACACGCAACCACTAGCCAATTCCCATTCCAAAGCCGCTATACCATTGTAGCGCCCGCGACTTGGCCAAAGTGGCCGTGCGTGCCATTGGCACATGCCAACACGCAACCACTATCCAATACCCATTCCAAAGCCGTTATACCATTGTAGCGCCCGCGACTTGGCCAAAGTGGCCATGCATGCCATTGGCACATGCCAACACGCAACCACTAGCCCCTTTTATCTCCAACCTGCTAGCCAATTTCCAAGGCATTCCGTACATGCCATTGGCACATGCTATACATGCTCCACTAGCGACTTTGGAATTTCCATTCGCACTCAAAGTGTAACTCGCGGCCAAGGCATTCCGCACATGCCATTGGCACATGCCAAATGCTCCACCAAGCGACTTTGGCATTGCCATCCGCACTCAAAGTACAACTTGCGGTCGATACATCCCGCACATGCCATTGGCATATGCCGCAATGCTTCACTAGCAACTTTGGCATTGCCACTTGCGCCCAACTCTCGAGACATCAACACAAACTGAGGGATGCTTTCTTGGAGTTTTGGTTTGGCGGTCACAGGGTGCAGCGTACACTACGCTCGCAATAAAGCAAGGCATGCAAGGAATTTATACGGTCAATTAAATTAGGAAATTTATGGTGAAAACGTTTTCACCATAAAGCCAACGGTTTCTGATTAAAGATTTTTCTGAGTTTTCGTAGTAGTAATTAAGATTCGTTCTCTCGGATGTTGTTAAGATTAAATTAAAAGGTTTAAATAAAATAATAAATAGAAGAGAGATTCAGTGGGCTTAGGATTTACCGAATTCATATCAATAGATTCAATTATTTATTCTTCACCAATTATAGCTCAAGGAATAAAAACACTGACTATTATTTTGCCAAAGTAGATCCTCAAAACATTAATTGTATCCCCTAAGCATAGATTATCTAAACAAAGCATAACCTATCTAATTGAATCACAACTAATTTTATCGAATCATAAATCAATTTAAAATAAGTGCAAAAGTCGTATAAAAAAATAAATTAATTAACCCATGTCTAAAGTTCGGCTTCCTCCATCGACCCATTGTAGGGGTTTAGCTACTCATATTGTACACACACTCAAAATATATTTTTTATAGCTCAAATGGTGCTTAAAATGAAGAAAAGAAAAGAAAACAATATAAACCGAAAATTTGCAACGGTTAATGGCCGCTACAAACAGACCGTTACAGCTTAAGCTTTTGTTACAGAGAACTGTATTTCGAAACTGTCGCAGAAAAACTGTCATTCATGAAATTAACAGCGACAGTTCTAAAACGACAGTCCTACTGAGTCGACTGTGTTCTTCGTCTTCAACCTCTCTGCAACAGCAGAGAAGTTTCTGCAACTTCTCCTATTAAGCTCTGTAGTCTCCCCAACTCTCGATTCTCTTCTATGACTCTCAAAGATCCTTTTTAAACCCAGTAGAACCATCGAATCTTGTCAATAAATTTAGAATAATCCTCTTTTACTCCCATGCCAAATACCGAAACTTCTTTCCCTGTTTAACACTTCTAAGTATCTTCTATATTCAACTCTATCCAAACACGTTCAGTTAACGGCTATGATGAATTTAGCTCGTGCAGACACACGCCAAACATAATGAAATCCCGGGTTTATTTCTCTTTTAAACGTGTTCCCCTGTTTATTCTTGGTTACGTGGAAACTACCTTGTTTCTCCAAACCAACTCGATTACCAGGACTGTATTGATCCAACAAGGTGACTACACTCCAATCCAATGAAAAACTTCGACCAAATCCTTCCCAAAAATAGCTCAAAAGTCCTGAAAGTATATCGCCGGTAAATATTTATCATGTTTAATCCAAAATCACGTTCCAGCTAACTTTAGACGAATCAAACCACCAAATCAACGTTGAATAATTTTAACAGGTCAAAATCGATCCAAATTCGTGGTTGAATCTCGTTATAATTCCTCCAAATCCGATACAACACTTTCCGGCAACATTCTCCCTGTTTTGCTTTATCCCGACAATCTAGCCAATTCTAACCGAAAAGAAAACACATACCATGCCTGTTAATCTGATTCAAGTCATACCTAATAGTTTCAGCTATTGAATCTCCTTGAAACACGCCTTAAAATCAAACCCTAAATCTGGTACTTCACTGCAAATTCTTCCCGCCAAAATCCAAATTCAAACGGAGAAGATGACCTCCCCTTAATCCTGTACGGGTGTCCCTTTAGCACTTGACCAATGGGGTGTAAATAGTAATGAAGGTGCCCCTTAGTAATTAAGGTGTAAATATCAATTCCTAGGGTGTGAATAACCACAGGTTCCAAATAACAATGAAGGTGCCCCTTAGCAACTGTACACCCCTTAGTAATTGAGGTGCCCCTTAACCGACATTGAGAGTCCAAATAACACGTTTCCTCCGGGTACAAAAACCACTTTTCGAGCAACTTTCTCCATAAGAGCTTATTTGACAAAAACACCTACAAACAAGATTATTAGTGATAAAATTGAGACCTAGCTAATATAAATATGGGTATAAAATGGTGCACTTACGTGCTTATCAGTTTCCACCTCCTCTGTTTTAATTGGCACATTTACTCAATTCCTTAATTAGGCCAGGGTACATTCAATCTCACTTGTGTAAATAGGTTTCACCTATTCTGCCAAAGACACAAGTCTTGGTCAGGAAAAATATAACACTATCAGATAGCAACTTTGTAAGCTCTCTCAAAAGCTTCCATCGCTAGCAAGCTTCTACACTTCTGATACAAGTCGAGATACTACCTAGCCAGAACTCTCTGGTATCATCACCCTTCTTCGCTATCCTCCCCAAATCAACCCTTCTCCTCCACTTTGTGACCGAAGCAAATCTGGAACGGTCATCTTCTTGGTTTAGTCCAGAGTTGTATAGATTGATATCTCGAATCAAAAGTGCTCACGTGCAGCACATTTGTTTAAGGGTTTAACCCATTCTCTCCACCATCGAATTTACCAAATTCGACAGAGGCGATTTTCTCCCATAAACAAGTAGCATCGGTGTTAGATTTGATAATTTTGACTGATAAATTGGTTGTTAATGTTAATGGGTTTTTCAATTTATATGGAGATTTTAGTTCAGTAAATCTCAGATCTAAAAATACTAATTTCATGTCTTTGTTTCAAAATTAAAAAAATTAAAATGTTAGATCTAGCATCCAATTTATGATCTTATTTTGATTGCTTGGCCTGTTGATTTCATGTTTATATGTAAATTAGTCGCATTAGAAAAAGTGGGAAATAGTGGTGGTGATGATAGTCTAAGATGACATTGATGGAGGATGGTTGTGGTGACGGTTGAAAAGAAGAGCAGAGGAAGGAACGATGATTTAAAACTCAACTGTGAAGTTGGTGGTGGTGGAGGTTAAGGAGAAATGATGGTGTTACTGGTGGTAGTAATGATTGTGGTTATGGTGTTGGTCGTGGTTATGGTTATGGATCTGATGGCGTGGTAGTGGTGGAGGCACTGCTGTTGCTACTGCTAGTGTAGGTGAAGAAATGAGGAGGTGGTTCTGGTGGTGACAGAGGTGGTAATGACGGCATCTGGTGATGGTGATTTGGTGTTGCTGGCGGTTTGATTTTTTTTTTTTTTTTTGGGTAAACAAAGTACTTTGATTTTGGGGTGGCGGTTTGAACTACCAATTTTAGATTTGATTTTAGATTGTGATCGTAAATTATGGCGGTGACGGTAGTTATCTAGTGGTTGTGGTGAAGGTAGTGATGTGGCGGCGATTGTACATGTGGTTTTATTGAAGTTAGCGATGGTGGTGGCGGAGTTGGTGGAACTGGGAATATATAGTGGCGCGACGAGGTGGAGGTGGTGTCGTGGTTGCGGTGATGGTGGTGCTGTTGTGTGATGGTGATAGCAGTAGCGACAGTGGTGGTGGTGTCGGTGATGGTAAATGGTGATTGTAAATAATGACAGGGAGTTTTGGTGTATGAATTTGATGGTGGCGGTGGCTTTGTTGGTGGAGCTCGTTTTTGGTGGTGCTGATTCTGATAATGAACGACAGATGATCGGAATATGATATTGAACGACTAATGCTAAGGGATATAGTGGTCTTGTCATTTACACATTGAGGGATATTTATGTCCAGTGAAAAAGTAACCAAAAAATTTTGGACGGAATTTTATCAAATCTTTTCAAGAAATTGTTCAATTTCGTAAGGTTTCATTTGACAAAATAGTGGCCATAAAAGGGTCTCCCTCCCAAGGCCCTCCGGTCGGTCGGCCCAATAAGGGAAGGGTGACTCTGGACCTGTTCCTGTCTTTGAATCCTAATACTAGTTATCTGTTTATGTTTCGTAATTGATAGGTGTCTAAAACACCTTGATATTTATCTATTGTTTATGCTTTCTTTGCTATGTTTTCTTGTAAATTATGTACTTTATGTTTAATTTTGAGTTCTAGGTACTTTGGAGCAAAAGAAGAAGAAACATCGCTTAAAAGGGCTAAAGTGTCATTTCATGTGCAACTGCTGATGGAGGCGAATTATCTCTCATTATTTGCTTTTATTTCTTCATCTCTGAAAGGCATGTTGGCTTTAGTGATGTAAATTTTGTCTAAAAAGCATGACAACCTAAGTGATGTATAAAAATTGAAGAAAAGAAGTGAATATGAGAAGTAAGAAAAACTATTAAAAACACCCAGAAAAGTGTTAAAGGTACCCCCAAAAATTTCCCAGAGGAGTTGATAGAGGTACCCCCCAGGAGTTTTCACTATTCACAGCCTAAAATTCATCTTTGTACCCCACAAATTGCTATTTGCACCCCAGAAAATGCTAAACATACCCCAAACTGCTAAAGGGACACCACTGTTGGATAAGGGTTAGTCATCTTCAACCTTTTGAATTTGAATTTTGGCGGGAAAATTGGGTTTTTATGTAACAGAATTAGGGTTGAAGATTTGAAGGTGTTTTGATAAGATTCAAACGTTGAAACTTTGTGGGTTTTCTCCCTTGAACTTAAAAGGAATGGTAATGATCTTTTATTCAGTTTAATTGGCCAGATAAACGAAATTTCAACAAAAAAGAATTCACGGTTTGAAAATATTTTGGCGGGAAAGTTTTCTTCACGAACCAGATTTAGGGTTCGAATTTTGGCTGAGAGTTGATGAGATTCAGTCACTGGATTTAGTTTCATTGGGCTTGTTAAGGCTAAACAGAGTGGATATGGGTGATTTGTTCGACCCGATTGGGCTGGATAACATGTTTGATGCAAAACAGAGGAGATGGTTTGTTTTCGAGTTTATTAGAGAATTGGAGGAGTACATTGAGACTCAATCATGGTTTTGGACTTGTACGGGTCTGTTACAACTACACAGGGCTGGTATATGAGTTGGAATCGAGAAACAAGGAAAGAAGAGTTTTGATAAGTCTGGAAACAATTGAAACAAGCAAGGAAGTTTAGAAGAGAATATCCCGTAACTTGGACGTGAAGAAGAAGAAAAATATTTTCGAAGATTTTCGAGAGATTTGAGGGCCTGTAGTGTATATATAAGTTGATTGGAGTCCCAGAAGAGGAGACGTTTACTCTGGAGAAGAAATCTAGGTTTAGAGTCGAGATAACCATAAGTTAGAAAGTTCACATGTTGCTGATAAAACTAAGAACACGAAGAAATTGGTCTAGCAGAAAAGGTCGCAGAAAGATATCATATATAAAAAGCAGAACGTATATATCGTTCTTCAGTCAGTAGAAAAAGACCTTCAGCCACTTCCGTGTAACAGCTAAGCTGCTCAATTCAGTTGCTAAAGACTTCGAGCGACTGCATAATCATTGTAAGCTTATTTATATCTTTTTGAATACAATGAATAATCAAGTTTTCTCCAATTCTGAATCTATGAGTAGATAAATTTCTTTTCTAGGGTTTTGGAAGAAGCTATTTTTGATTAGTGAATTTTAGTAATTATTTTCCTTGACAAAAATACTCCAATATTATGATTTTTAAATTATTAAGATTTTTCTCTTCTTTATATGCTTTGTAAAAACTGTTTTGGGTTGTTTGAGCTGCCGATATTTTATAAGCGAAGGAAATTTAGGCCTTATATAGTGACAAAAGTCATAAAAAAAGAGCTTATAACGTCTTATCTTCCAAAGCATGAGATTGTGTTTGAAACATTTTTGAGTAAAATAGGAGTATTTGTTAAAGAAATTGTTATTGAGTTTACAAAAATTGGAAGTAATGGAATCCAAAACCCTAGAATCATCTCTCCTTGGTAAAAAAAAATTAATTTTAATTAATTTGTCTTAGTATTTTCTTTTAATAATCAAAAACCAAATCTTCATAAAAGTCCGAGCAACGAATCTTTCTGACCACAATCAAAACTACATCAGTTTTTGGCGCCGCCGACGTGGACTTGTGTATAGATTATGTTTTAGATTTTATTTCTTTTAGTTTTTACTAGTCTTTTTTTTATTTTGTCTATTTTACGTCTTTGGGTATTTTTCTTGTATTTTTGGTGTGCAGATTTTTCTTGAAATTAAAAGTGGAAAGTGGAATAAGCAGCCAAACATGTAAAGTATCCAAAATTTTATTTTTGTTCCCTTTTGTAAATAATTTTTTTTGAAAATATTCTGATTTTTTAGATATTTTTATTATTTGTACATATTATTTTTGGATTCTTTTTATTTTTATAATTTTTTTTTAATCTTTTTATATACATAAAAAAACACGTTGCACACACCAATTGCATTGTCAGACAATCGATTTTAGGAAAAACCGTTGAAAAGTACGCTAAACCCGTGCCTTGGGCCTTATGGGAGTTACCAGCCGAAATTCCACAAACCTTAGCCCAGTACCGTTGACCAGTTTTTGACTGTAGGTATATTCAGCTTAAGGTAACCTGATCCTACCAATTTTAATCTACCCTGCATTTGCACGTGCACAAAAAAATATTGAGCTGGTATTATAAAGACCAATATTATGATTATTGGACTGAGTATCAAATTGGACAATATCCGTACTATGACCGAAGTGTGGATAGTACTTGGGACCACTACCGACCTTCTGAAGGTTATGGTTCTTACCATGGTGATCCCAATTACTACCCACACGTCCACCAATCATACGAACAGGCGAATGAGAAATATTATAATGAAATAAATGAGAGTTCTCCATCTTTAGAGGATTTAATCAAACAATTGGCACTAGTTCCTGATGAATATAGAACTCTTTCCATTGAAGATGCACTCATACAGTATGAATTAACAAGTCTTTCTTTATAGGAATCACTTAGAAGTTGAACAAAACTGTATGTGAATCTGAAATAAGAATGAATAAAATGTGTGAGACTCTTAATAAACAGGAGGACCAAAATGCACCTAAGGCTATTGCTCATAATGAACTTGAATTCCAAAATAGTGTTTCCAATCTTATCCTTGATAATACATACAATTATTTACCTAATTTAGAGGATGAGGTTAGATCAGAAAACACTGAATGTTTTGACAAGGTTCAACCATTTCAGCCATCTTCATATTATTATAACGATGAGGATAGGGTTGATGAAGAATTTGATATATATATAGTCATAGTGACGAGGAAATTGTTACACCAATTGAGCCTTATGATGATAATGTTGTTTCTAGTTCAAATCCTAATAATATTGATAATTATTCACCTATTCAAAAGAATGAGGATTTGACTGGAGATACCATAATTTTAGACAATGTAGTATATAATTGTGACTATGAAGCCGAAGATGGCTTAGAGGAAAGAGATTATCCTGAGACTAGTGTCTTAGAGTCTAGTGATTCGGAAACAATAGTCTCTTATGAGGATTATAGAAATATAGAACCACACGATTACAACCTAGAAGAAATAAAAGGCCATTTTCCTAAATTTGATAATTTAGAAATTAAAGAAATTGTGACTAGTTTATCCAAGGATATAGACAACCCTAGGTTTGGGGGTGCATATCATTCTCCCCGTGGTTTACCTTTGACTCTTACAAAGGTCCCTAATTTGGGACATACGTATGTGCCTCTACAATATTAAAAGGTTATCTTCATGCACGTTTTCCTGAACCTAGTTATGTCCAAAAAGAAACTCATTTGATAGAAACCCATCCTCTGGTTGATTTGGTTAATCCGGTCCATGATAACATAATTGATTTTTTTTCCCACCAAAATTTTATTTACCAAATGTGGGAGTACGTATCTCAATTTCAAATGTGTCATTATATAGTTTTTAGAACTAAACCTAATTATTTTAGGAAATTAGAATTGTCGACACATTTCCTTAAGAATGACCACCACTTTCATTATGGTAAACTTTGTGATTCAAATCTGATTGACTTTGAGGATCCACAATTATTCAGGTTATTATTATGTGCTTCTAAGTTTTTATTTGAGTTTTTCCAGACTCTACAACCTGATCATCCGGATCTTTCATATGAGGAAACTAATCCAATGAAAATATTTTATCTAAACCCTTTCATAGATCCTGAAGCTGAACCACAACTAGATGTAGTTTCCTTAAAAAGGAAACTAGATAACAGTATGCTTCATTTGTTCATTTTCTTGGCATTCCTTTTATTTGTGGTAGCGTTATTCAGTTTTCATGACCCACATAGGTACCGACTATTTATATATGATTTTATGTGGTGACTAATTCTACCAACGTCTGTCTGAAGACACTAAACTTAGCGCTTATTGGGAGGCAACCCATACATGGTGATATTAAGGTCCCTCTGGAGGACCCTTCTGTTGTTGTACATTGGTTTTATTTTTCATTTTTATTTTCTTTCTTTCTTGCTCCCATGGAAGGATTACTACGCTTCATCCAAGTACTATCTTTCTGACTTACCTCTTTATTCCTTTTGTTACTTATATTTTTGGTATTGTACTTTAATTTGAAACATTGAGGACAATGTTAGATTTAAGTTTGGGGGTGAGGGAAAATATTTTAGTTAGTTTTTAATAAAGTGAAGAAAAAAATAATTAAAATTAAAATTAAACTCCATAGCCTAGAAATTTGTGCCAATTTAGGATGACACTAACTAGTCTAAGTGAATGGAAACATCTTGGTTGTAGGATTAAGGAACCCAATAATAGAGTCTATTCATGAAAAGATAGAGTTCAGGTGTTAGAATGGAATCATCACACTATATTCTGTTTTTATTTTATTTTATTTGAAAAATTATATATTTCTTTAAGTGATTTGGTGAGGCCCAACACATCGAATTGTTACCAATGCTGGATGGAATAGAGTGATTGTGTTACTAAAAACTAAATAGACCAGACCAATCAGACCAAAGGGAATAAAGTCGATTCAAAAAAAAAAGGACACTTGGATAGCAATATGTGTGTATTTTCCCTGTCTCCGTCGCCTAAACAAGCGTGGAACGCAGGATCCATGAGAACTATCATGTAATCTGCTGAAAAGAAGCATGCGCTTGGATCCGAAAGATTAAATCATGCAGTCAAAATTAAAAAAAAAATGAAAAGTTTATTTTTGTGCAATAAAATCGACCGCTGGTTCCCTTGTATATGCCAAGCTATGTTGATATTAGTCCAGACCAGTATCTCAATCCATTAGGATTCATAGGTTCATCTTGGCGGAGGCCTTCAGACAGATATGGGAAACACCCTTGACCTTAGACAACATTGTTTTGAACTTTCTAATCTCTATAATCCATTTTTCAATCTATTCATTTGAGTTTTTCCGATTATTGATAGAACTCTATCACTTATATATATATGAATATGACTCGCATCCGGGTACTTCCTTTTGTAACCAATGAAAGTATGCCAACCAAGGAGATTCTTTAGTGTCATTCTTGAGTTCTTCACAGATATCGAGGGTCTAAAATAAAAGCTTTTCTAGGTACACCTCTGGTAAACCTTCCCGAGACTATAAATCGGCCACTAGGGCCACCTAGGGGTTTAAAGGATTGTTTATGCTTTCTTTGCTAAGTGTGGGGGAATTTGATAGGTGTCTAAAACACCTTGATATTTATCTATTGTTTATGCTTTCTTTGCTACGTTTTCTTGTAAATTATATATTTTATGTTTAATTTTGAGTTTTAGGTACTTTGGAGCAAAAGAATAAGAAACGTCACTTAAAAGGGCTAAAGTGTCATTTCATGTGCAACTGCTGATGGAGGCGAATTATCTCTCATTATTTTCTTTTATAAAAATTGAAGAAAATAAGTGAATATGAGAAGTAAGAGAAACTATTAAAAGCACCCAGAAAAGTGTTGAAGGCACCCCCAAAAATGTCCCAGAGGAGTTGATAAAGGTACCCCAGGAGTTTTCACTATTCACAACCCAAAATTCATCTTTGTACCCCACAAATTGCTATTTGCACCCCAGGAATTGCTAAACGTACCGAAACTGCTAAAGGGACACCACTGTTGGATAAGGGGTAGTCATCTTCAACCTTTTGAATTTGAATTTTGGCGGGAAAATTGGGTTTTTATGTAACAGAATTAGGGTTGAAGATTTGAAGGTGTTTTGTTGAGATTCAAATGCTTAAACTTTGTGGGTTTTCTCCCTTGAACTTAACAGGAATGGTAATGATCTTTTATTCAGTTTAATTGGCCAGATAATCGAAATTTCAACAACAGAGAATTCACGGTTTGAAAATATTTTGGCGGGAAAGTTTTCTTCACGAACCAAATTTAGGGTTCGAATTTTGGATGAGAGTTGATGAGATTCAATCACTAGATTTAGTTTCATTGGGCTTGTTAAGGCTAAACAGAGTGGATATGGGTGATTTGTTCGACCCGATTGGGCTGGATAACATGTTTGATGCAAAACAGAGGAGATGGTTTTTTTCGGGTTTATTAGATAATTGGAGGAGTAAATTGAGACTCAATCATGGTTTTGGACTTGTACAGGTCTGTTACAACTACACAGGGCTGGTATATGAGTTGGAATCGAGAAACAAGGAAAGAAGAGTTTTGATAAGTCTGGAAAAAATTGAAACAAGCAAGGAAGTTTAGAAGAGAATAATCCCGTAACTTGGACGTGAAGAAGAAAAAAAATATTTTCAACGATTTTCGAGAGATTTGAGGGCCTGTAGTGTATATATAAGTTGATTGGAGTCCCAGAAGAGGAGACGTTTACTCTGGAGAAGAAATATAGGTTTAGAGTCGAGATAACCATAAGTTAGAAAGTTCACATGTTGCTGCTAAAACTAAGAACACGAAGAAATTGGTCTAGCAGAAAAGGTCGCAGAAAGATATCATATATAAAAAAGCAGATCGTATATATCGTTCTTCAGTCAGTAGAAAAAGACCTTTAGCCACTTCCATGTAACATCTAAGCTGCTCAATTCAGTTGCTAAAGACTTCTAGCGACTGCAGAATCATTGTAAGCTTATTTATATCTTTTTGAATACAATGAATAATCAAGTTTTCTCTAATTCTGAATCTATGAGTAGCTAAATTTCTTTTCTAGGGTTTTGGAAGAAGCTATTTTTGATTAGTGAATTTTAGTAATTATTTTCCTTGACAAAAATACTCCAATATTGTGCTTTTTAAATTATTAAAAATTTTCTTTTTCTTTATATGCTTCGTAAAAACTATTTTGGGTAGTTTGAGATACCGATCTTTTATAAGCGAAGGAAAGTTAGGTCTTAGATAGTGACAAAAGTCATAAAAAAAAAGCTTATAACGTCTTATCTTCCAAAGCATGAGATTGTGTTCGAAACTGTTTTGAGTAAAATAGGAGTATTTGTCAAAGAAATTGTTATTGAGTTTACAAAAATTGGAAGTAGTGGAATCCAAAACCCTAGAATCATCTCTCCTTGGAAAATAAAAAAACAATTTTAATTAATTTGTCTTTTTTTTTTTTGGTTAATTAATTACTATTTTTTAAAATTAAATACTTTTAAATAAATTACACATCGGTTTCTGGCTCTTTCAAGAAATTAGTTGGCACACGAGAAACGAGTTGTGTGCCAATCCCTCTCTGAAGCAAATTATTTGTCTTAATATTTTCTTTTAATAATCAAAAACCAAATCTTCATAAAAGTCCGAGCAACGAATCTTTCTTACCACAATCAAAACTACATCAGTAATTATAAGTTTCTCCATATCATTTTGTAATTTTTCGATGATGTGTTTTGTCTAGCAGAATTCTTTACAGGTTGACAATGGAGTTTCATGGATGACTTTACGTATCCCTAAGATTAGAAAATACAGACGTAGTCATCCTTGATTTGGCTTTCAATTTAAAACTTTGTAAATTCAGAGTTTCCTTTAAATGTTTTTTCCAAAGATAAATAGAATTTCTAACATTTATTTGTCTGGTTGATAACATTTGCAAATTAAACAATCCATGTCTATACTATATATTCACTTTGGCTTTTGACATGTAAATATTTCTCTAACTTGGTCTAACCGTATATAAGTCAATGGTGCACAATATGCTTAATTAAACTAGTGAATTGCCACAAAACTAGTAGGCCTGCAAGGATAAAAACACAAATTGGAACTTGGGCATTTTGGGGTCCGGTCAGATGTAAAAGCAATTGTCAAGGTCCTGACTCCTGAGTATGATTCTTGGGACACCTGAAAGGTCTCCACAGTGATAATATGCACAAAGGTTAAACTACTGGTTGAATGCCATGTAAGCATCGGCAAAATGCGGACTACAAAGATGTGCGACAATATTTTTTGTTAGTCCAAGTTTTGTCCACTGATTGTACTTTAAATGTTTTCCACTGGTTGTCATTTAAATCTTAGGAACCGATGGCTAATTGCCACGTTTTCCGCGAGAAATGGTTTCAGATCCTCTCTTACGCAAAATTTTGAGTCTGCTCTGTAATGAATAATACTGCACTGCAGTACAGCGCACCAAGGAGAAATGCGAATGAAATCCCCTAAAAATCTTTTGGAATTGCGGCTTCTTCTAAGTTATGTCCAGGTGTCTATTGAAGGAGAAAAAACACTAAAACAAGTTGTCCAGGATTGAAAAAACAATACTCATTTCCGGATTTCCCCTTCAAGTGGTTGTGATTTTACTGTTAGGTTAATGTGACGTGGTATCATTTTCATCGAAATTAAATGGATTTTCAGACCAAACATTTATGAAGCAATCCAATCACTCAACAATGGCTTGTAGTCATGCTTTATATATTTCAGGCAGTTTCCACTTACTAATATATATGAATGTTACTACATTGCATCCAAAGAAGTCCGTCATAAATGTAGGTGCACTATTGCAGAGTTGTGAGAGAATTAAACCTCAGTTATAAGAACATACAGAAGCAGCCGATTGGAAAAGAAAAAGAAAAAGAAAACGTACAGATGCGTTTGATGTCTCTTTGTTTCTTTTTGAACGATATTTAATGTCTCTTTGTAACGAGGAGAAATTGAGATGGTAGAGAAAACTAACCAACCATTTTATACGCAGCCCAAGTTTGTCCATTAAAAATTGTTCTCCATCCCTCCTCCAATTTCAACGTCACTGGTTTTCTTATTATTCTAAGATTCAGGGATGTAACATTTGAAACCTTCACATTTATTATTAGATTCTCTGTTTATGAAAGTGGCGACCAATATGTAAATAATGTAATTATTACTTTGATCTTGTAAATTATTGATGGTTTAATTTTATGTTTCAATTTTTTATAATTTCTTTTTGATGATCACTATCTCAATAACATTTTATATACACATAGTCCATCTATAAATAACAAGTTGATTGATTGTTGATTCAAATTGTTCCAGAAGTTACAATATTCACTTCCGTTACAGTATTTAACTGGTGCAGGAGTACTCGATCGTGGTGCCAGCAAGCTTAAGCTAATGGATTGCCACTACCTGATTAAACGACGGTGCTACAGGCTTTTATATGAACCCATCAACTTTTCTCAATGAAATCAAATTCAGTTACAGTCATGTGTACCAAATTTTATGGAACCAAAACTGGGAGAAGCTTGAATTTCCGAATTTTGGAAAATACAAATAAGCGAACTACGTACTCCATAGTGTCAAAGTATTGCAAGAAACCAGTAAAAGTGATCAAAGATGTACTTGACTGGGGTTGTAAATGATCCTTATGCTGAGCAAACATGTTAAAGATAAGGGAGACTGACACACTCCTTATAATTCACTTGTTCATAGATAAATCTTGTAAGCCATATAAGTGAATATGATCCAGTACTTGATCCCCAAGCTCATTATGTTCTTGAAACTTAATTGGTTAACATTAATTTGGTTCTTCAACTATTTCCCCATTTCACTACCATAGTTCAATGACACGGTTGCTTGAATGTCCAATTCGCGACACTTCTCCTTTTGATCCATTTCCATATCCATATTTCCATGTTTTGTTCTCTTCCTCTAAACTCTTTATCTTCTCCCTCGGTTTGAAAAAGAGGACAAAACGAATATTTCTTCAGCAAAATTCGACAGAAGACACGAGATTAACATTTTACAAGTTTTTTTTGTTTTGGCAAAATTAAATTTATTCGACCAAAATAGTCGTACATGAAGGTTTATTATCCAAAGTCCAAACACCCTATTGTTTCTAAGGCTTTGATGGAGGACGTTTTCAATTTGGGGAAAAGAGAAGTAGAAAAACCTCAGATTAGCCTTTAGCATATTTTACAGCAATTGATTGACATTTCGTATGGTTTTATCTCGACCGCTGAAATATATATTAACCGGACCACTATACACTACATTCACTTCTGCATTTCTTTCTAGAACAATATGTAGAAAGAAACAGAATAGAGGAGGATTTATTATGGTTTTATCTCGACCGCCAAAGTCGATATCATTAAATTCATATTATTTTGTAGATTCCACTAATGTAGAATAAGTCGGATAAAAATTCAACTGACATGAATTATCTGAAACTAAATTACTGCGACAACAATATTAAATGGTTGTTGAGAACATACCATGCATTATGACCCAATATTAATGGTATAAATGTACCAACGCTCTTTTGCATTTTTGGGTTCACGTATATTTTTATCTTTTTATATTGAAAAATGATAGAAAACATGTCGGTTGTTCGGCACTTGCACATTGATGGTGATGCGATGTGTTTTCACCCCCAAAACTTCTCTCCACGGGCACAAATACTCCTCAACAGTGAGTTGAGATCTAAAATCTTGCAACATACAACTCCTGCAAGCCTGATTGGGGTAGTAAAAGAAACATCCACGATTCCACGTTGCTTAAATGTCCAATATTCATTGCATACACTTCTCCCATTGATCCGTTTCCATATTTTTCTTTACCTCCCTCTCACCATGCCCTCCATTGATGATCGGAAATTTGTAAATTTGTAGCCATCTTGCGGCTGGATGCTGCTTTGTTTTCAATTTTTTAATAAAATCCCTTGCTTAGCGCCATAAAAGGGAAAAAAAAAAACATAAAATAAGATTCCAGTAATAAGATATTGCAACAAATTCTTTGAAATCAAAAAGAGATACAAAATGAATGTTTTTCGGCAAATTCTTCAGAAGGCAGCATAGTAACATTCATTAAAAGCAAAAAACAGATTGGCAGAATACACGAAATTGTGCAACAAAATTAAAATATCACAAAATAAGATCACAACAAAACTTTGATGCATTTTTAGCAGAGAAAACACCCAATGAGATACTCCCTCCATTCATAAAAGAGAGTTACTATAGCTTTTTCAATTTAGCCTAACTAATAATCTCAGGGGGGAAACACAATTTTGCTGAAGAACCATCATAGAATAAGAAGAACTCAATGCAAACACAATTTTGCTAAAGACCCAGCTCAAGCATTCCCTCTGCAGTAATTTTTGACATACACAACTCGACAGATTATATATTGTCACTGCATAAAGTTGAGATAATTCGACAAATTTCAATTGTTGGGAGATTTAGTAGGAAACTGAAGCAAACAGAGGTACCCATAAAGGAATCGAGTTTAAAATCACAAATTATAACATATTACAACAAATTCTGTATGTCACGAGCTTTAAGTCGCCAACGGTTCATATTAGGTCACAGAAAAACACTTGGATGCGCGCAGAGGCACACACTTGTATAATTCTGACAACGCAGAAACTTCTGTTCTACTGACTGCTTCCTAATTAAGTACAAAAAGAAAAGTTAGGAGTTACCAAAATAACACAGAAATCTGACATATCTTTCAACTAGAAGAAGAACATCCCAGTTTGATAGTCTGACAACCATCTAGCGACCATAGATACGAAGAAACAAATTTATCAAAGAAAATTACTGCATCAAAAACACTCATGTTGTCCTGTTCTCCTTAATTTTGTTCTGGATGTGTCTTCTTATACAATGCCATCAACAGCTGCACCACCAACTGAACCACCGACACCCTCGTTGTAAACCTATTATTCTTCTCCGGCATCATCTCTTCTTCGTCCAACTGTTCTTGCCCTAGATACGTACCCGTCTGGAGTGAGATTAGATTCTCTATATAGACTGAAGTAGGGAATGATGAAGTTGCTATAACCTTGTAAGCCTTGGGAGTTCTAGTTGTCTCATGTATTGGGTCATACAAAATGAAATGCAAGCAATCATGTTCATTGTGTGCCCCAAACAAAAAATTTCCGTTCTTTAAAAACTGTAAGGGAATCAAATCCTTCATAAAGTAAAATTTATCTAAGTCAATGGTGAAAGTATTGGTCCATGATTTATTCACTTCATTGTCCTTCAACTTCCAGAATTGAAGACTACGCCCATACTCATTAACAAGTAACCAAAGAGACCCTCCTAAAACACACAAATGCCATCTGTGATCATCATTGACTTCATCAGGTATTAGTATCCGTTCGAATACTTCTTTCTCAAAATCAAAGCGTAGAATGTATTTCTTGTGCTCATTCCCTTTTGACGCTTTCCAGTAAAGAGAACCGTTAACAGGTAAACGAGACATATCAGGTATACAAGAAGTAGGAAACCAAATGTGAGTATCAGGTATATCAGAAGTAGGAAAACAAATGTGACCCTGGATGTCCTCAAGTTTTCTCCATGAATTTGATTTTAGTGTATACACATGAACCTCACACCTATCCACCGCTATACGTACAACTTTGAAATCCTCAATTTGGTGATCATAACCAATTCCATATTCTACTAATTCCAATAGGCGCTCCTTTTCTTCAGTTACTGGATCTGGTAACTTCTTACACTCGTTAGTGGTCGGGTTCCAAAGGAAGAGTATATGAGAATCGGACTTATTAATATGCCTTAACAAAACCAAGCCATTACAACATCCAAAAAACTCAATTTCCGTTTTAAAAGAAGGGTATCTGATATGAACAGAGCTCTTACATATTGACGATGATGGATCATAACTAAAGGTATATATATCATTCTGATTGTGAAACATGATACTAAATCTGTTCAGCTCAACAGCATGCTTATATTGTCTTTTAAGAAATTCAGGATTTTTCATTAAATGGCACCACCTTTTGTTTACACACCTGCATCGTGCGATGGACTTCGCAGGCAACCGTACAAGGATGTCTGATAGGATATCCCATGGTAACTTCACCATTCCTGCAGTTCAAACAAAACAATATTAGGAAAAGCAAGTAATATTTTCAGCACTATTCATACTGAGATTTTGATAAACACAATTAAAAACAAGAATAACCTATCATCCTTTAATTCCCAATTCATTGAATCATTGTGAAAAACATCTTTGTGTCTAATGACTCTAATCTGAACCCAAGAATCCCATCTAGCCGTTAACTCTGCATACTACTGTAGATTACCGGTTCATTATCAAACCCAAGAAAAATGATACGACATCTAAATCTTATTAGGTGACAACGGGGTACCCTACTGGCAATTATTGTGTTCCCATCCCTATCTCTGGGTGAAATTTAGAAGAGAAGAGAGCAACACCAAATGGCTAATGAAAAGCGTGGTTTGCCAACCTCTCAAATTGTTATCTCAGTTCAATTCATAGATAAACTCTTGGATTTTGATATTCATCCAATTGATAGCAGTTGCTAAACATGAACATCCCTACACCTATAAACCCCGAGTAAAATTAACCAGCATTGCTACGACGCAAATTCAACAATGTCAACAGATACATTACCCCTACTTTTAAGTCTGTCCACTCCCTTACTAAGAATCATTTTAAAACATTTTGGACCTGGAATTGCAATAATCATTGATTTCTATCTCAACGAACTATAAAAAAACAAAAGGCAACCCATGATAATTCAGTTCTCGTTTATTCCTAAATCCAATTGATTGCAGAAGATAAATAGGAACAGCGCTATACTGTTACAACGCCAGCCGCAAATTCAACAACGTCAAGGGATTCATTACCACTAGAACCACCACTGCACCAACAATTAGAGAATATAGATGATCTGAACTACATTAACGCCTACTTTTAAGTCATTCCACTCCCTTACTAATAGAATCATTTTGGACCTAAAATTGCAATAATCTTTGATTTCTAGCTCAACGAATTATAAAAAACAAAAGACATCTGTTCTCGTTTTTTCCTGAATTTTCAACCTAAATGAGAAATTCAAAAACAAACACATATGAAATTCGAAATTAGAGAAAGAGAGAGAGAGAGAGTACCTGCAAGTATGATCTAAAAGTGCAATTTTTCAGATGGTGAATGTCTGGAGAGTTTGGAAGGGCGAGAATTTTGGGCTTAGGGTCTCCAAGGTTTTAATGGAGGTTTTTAAATTTGGGGAAAGGAGAAGTAGAAAATTAATGATGATATAATCTGAGTGAAGGAAACAAAATAATCAACCCAGATTGAATTCTTCCATTTTATAATTAGGGTTTCCTGATGAGAACCAGATGAAAGCAGTATTGGTCTCAAGTAGGGAGCTTACATGTTTTTATTTGCCTGCGTGGAGCTTACTTGTTTTTAATGTACAGCTGTGCAGCGCCATCTGGCTTTTCACATGGCCGATGGACACTGAGTTATTTGACTGCTAGCTCGGCCGAACTATCCGACTACAGTCAAACCTCGATAAATGAATAGAACAAGAAAAAATATTCGTTTAGCGAGGTTATTTTGTTTATCGATTTAAATGAATAAATATTCGTTTTAAATATTCGATAAATAAAATGTGATAAATACAAATGGAGCTAGAGGGAAAAAGAAATTTCAAACTGTTTCCGCCATTGTAAGATTTGGTTCGAAGATATAGATGATCCAAAACTAGAAAATGGTCAATTAGAAGCAGATATCCAAGGATTAACTGGTGTCATTTTTTATTTACGTTATAGAAATGTGATGGACGTCGAACATGTTTTAAACTATCCTAACGAGAATGATGCAGACGGAGAAATTATTGTGTCAGTAATGAATGACGAGAATGATACTGAACCAGATGATAGTAGCATCGTACCAAATGTTTCATCTCAAGATGCCTTTCAAGCGATGGTCGCTTTAAAAAATTACTTGATACAGCACGAGCAAAATAATTAAGGATGCGATGCATTTTGGTTTGGGTGAAAAAAAAAAGACATTTAATCATAGATGAATTTTTTTGAGTTTATTTCTACGTATACTTTTATGTAAAATTTACTGATTATGTATTTTTTTTATTCTTATATATATTTTTTTATATGGAATTTAGTGATTATTCGTTTATATTTCTATAAGGCCCTTACGTATTCAATTTTTTTTATTCATTAATGCATTAAGCGGGGTTATTCATATATCACCTTGGCCCAAGACGGACCAGGGAAAATTATTCATTTGGCGAGGTTATTCATTTAGCGAACATTCGTTTATCGAGGTTTGACTGTAGAGTAACACTCTGAGAAATTAATAGGTTTGAGATCAGAAGAGTTATTATTTTAACGAAATTAGTAATTTATCAAGTTAAAATTTAACTTTGCAAATCCTAGTAAACGCTAAAGAATTTTATCATTTTATACTCCCTGGATCCAACTATTAACACACACTTATTAGATTTTATGATGTTTAAAGACCAAAAAAAAAAAAATTAAGAGATTTCGATATATATGTTGAAATGGGAGAAAGCCTCTGCAATTTATAGAAGATTTGATGTTTATTGGAGATGTCTTTTCATCTCCAACAGACGCCTTCAAAAGACATCAATTAGTGGTATCTCACGGGAGGAGACACGTTTGGAAAAAAATTTTGGAAAGCCGATAAATTAGGTTTTCCAATTCAAAACCAGCAAAAAATTCGGCCACCCTGGACCCCCTTTTTCGTAGCTGGCAAACATTTATAAAAATATCCAATATTTTCCCCCTATTTTCCAAAATGAAAAATACACAAAGCAAAATAAAAACTTGTAGATGACTACGTACCCGAGTAGAATCAAGTCAACGTACTCCACACTCAGTTGGGAAATATGCATCATCATAGAAATCAATACATAAATGATAGATATTTTTTTTGGTTTGAATCTTTACTTAGTATAAAAAATTTAAAACCTTATCCAGCTTTAGTGGTGAAACCAATCGTACCATATTTGATTAATTTTTTAATTCAAATTATTGCGTTGTTGAATAATAAATAAGTTAATGACGTGGTATATATAGTTTTCATTATAATTAAATCCAACATGCTTTGGATGTAGGATGTGAAATCCCCCAAAATAAATACATACCAACATGGTCCCTGGCCCTGCTAGCCTCGGGGACAAGACCGACCAATCAAATATGTCAGAGTCAATTTTTGTGGCGTCCGATTTCGGCCTGTTCAGAACTTCTCAAATTAGATGGGATAAATTTTTGATGGGGGCATTTTTTGATGGGTACATAAGGGACAAATCGGATGTTGACACTTGTCTCTTCAATTAATTTTTTCCAATAAATTTTATTTCCAAAAAAAGTAAAGAAATATATTTTTGGAGAGGATATTGGTTATCTCAATTGATTATATTTTATTTTTAATATTTTTGGAAACAATCAATAAGAGAGGTACACGTCGACAATAAGAGAGGTACACGTCGACGTCTGATTTGTCTCTCATGCACCCATCAAAAACATCCCATCAAAAATTTATCCAATTAAATGGACATCCATACCGAGCATTATGAAAATACATGTTTCGGGCAGTTGGAACTTGGAAAATGAGTATTGAATTGGATGAATATCAAGTAGATATCCAGTTGAGATATAAATTATAAATATTGCTACTAATCAACACACAACGAAGTAAGATGTGAATGTATGAATGTAGGGGCATTACCACGTTATCAACAACCTAAAAACACAATACCATTCCTCACTCCAGAATAAAAGTAACACTAGTGTTGCTTACCCTCCCTCTTATTGGTTGGTTACCATAACCTCGCGTTCTAATTGGCTAATTGAGAAACCATTCGTATTCGTCAGATGAAATTTCGTTAGATATGGTGCGTTAATCTGACAATGTGAAGTGTAGATTGGATGAATTAGTGGGACACACGCGACGGACGGCCCCCATTATTTAGAAAAATTGCTATATTAATTTCGTGTATTTATTGTGAAAATCCAAAAAAAAAAAAAAAACTGCTATATTAATTTTGGACATTTATGATTAAAAGAAAAAAAAAATCAATTCAACATATTTATGGAATAAAATATTTTTTTATAAATAAAAAAATTACTATATTAATTTTGGACATTTATGGTTAAAAAATAATCAATTCAACATATTTATGAAATAAAATAATTACATTTATAATTTGAAGAATTAATTGGGGGATATGGAAACTAATTGGGGGATATAGCTACAGGACAAAAACGGTGTCCCAATAGCAATTCTGGGTGACCCCCTATGTAAATTTTTTTTTAATTCCTAATCTAGCCCTCACTAATCATGTTTAGTAGTTAATAATAATTAGTATATGCTTAAGTATTTGGGGGATAGTTTAGTGTGTGTTTTAATTTTAATTTGTGTGAGTGAGGAGTAGAAGGAGAGGAAAAAAAATAAGTGGAATTTTTTTTTTTGAAAATGGAAGATGATTGTGATGAGAGAATTGCTGCTAAGAGGTTGAAAATTTGATTTGTTTCCTTTGAATTCACCATTGTTGCAGTTGAAAAAGCTCGGTGCCAGCATGGTATTCAACCAAAAAACCATGCCGGCATTTGTCGGAAATTTTCAAAAACTGTCGAAAATCCAAAACGATTTTTTTCTAGTTTTGATCTTCATAATGTTGATTTTTTTCTGGGTTTGAACAGGTACCGGCATGGTAATCTAGTTTTCGAGCATGCCGGTACCTGTTCCGGCATAGTATTTTGCTTACATTTCTATGCCGGAACAAGATGAAAAGTACCTAGAATGTTGATTTTTTTCTTCACTTGACTACCGGCATTGACAAGAAATTATCGAGCATGACGGTATCATGTTCCGGCATAGTATTTTGCTTAAATTTCTATGCCGGAACAGGATGAAAAGTATCCAGAATGTTCATTTTTTTTTTTCACTTGAATACCGGCATTGATAGGAAATTCTCGATCATGCCGGTATCATGTTCCGGCATATGGTCTTCATAAATTCCGGCATGGTCTTCATCACTTCCGTTTTGAATTTTTCTGGTTTTAGTCACTCCACTTCCGGCATGGTCAGTTGATATGAAGACCATTCCGGTATTGTTTTCCCAAGCATAGAAAATAAAGCAACATGCTATGCTTGGGAAAGCAATACGGCATGGTCTTCATATCAACCGACCATGCTTGTTGAGGAAGTGATTAAAACCGAAAAAAAAAATCAAAAAGGAAGTGATGAAAACCATGCCGGAATTGATGAAGACCATATGCCGGAACATGATACCGGCATGCTCGAGAATCAATTCCGGCATGGTCATCATCACTTTCAGCATGATCTTCATCACTTCCGAATAAAATAAAAATTCGTTTCCAAAGTGAAGAGAAGAGAATTTGATGTAGAGTGGGGAGAGTTTAGAATTTTAAAGGGAATGGGGAATATTTAGGTTTCAAAGCTCTACCCCTAAATAAGATTAATAAGAAGTGGAGATGGAAATGGGGGATATGATTTTGTTTTTTGATTTTAAGTTTTTGATTTTAATTTTGTGGGAAGGGTATTTTAGTATTTTCATAACCAAAAATAACCCCTTAACACATACCATGGGTTGGGGGAAGTAATTCATATCCCCCAATTAATTCCCATATCCCCCAATTAATTGTTCTATAATTTCATGTAATTATTATAAAAGATCCATAGATTTAAAAAGATACTACATTATAATTTTGGACATTTATAATTAAAATTAAAAAAAATCAACGTATTTACTGACATTTAAAATCCTTAAATCAAAAAATAAAATAAAATAAAAATAAATTTATAATCATTTACGAATAATTTTTTTTTATATTTTTTGATATTTTAAAAGGAAAAAAAATAGAAATAACTATATTAATTTTTTAGTATTGATGATAAATATCTAAAAAATAAAACTAACAATATATAAAAATACTACATTAATTGATATTTAAATTGCTATTTATATTTATGTTAATAATATCCATTAATATATAAAAAGATCTGATTATTTATCTGAACACAATCTAACAAGTTCCATTAATACGATTAATTTACCAATAAAAACAAAGACAATGGTTAATAAAGGATGGAAATCATTCTTCATCCCTATTTTCTTTATAACAAGCCATATAAGAACGCGCAATTGGGGGATACATTTATTAATTGGGGGATATAGCTACAGGACAAAATAGGTGTCACAATAGCAATTCTGGGTGACCCCCTATGTAATTTTTTTTTAATTCCTAATCTATCCCCCACTAATCATGATTAGTGATTGATTAAAATTAGTAAAATGTTAAGTATTTGGGGGATAAATTAGTGTGTATTTATTTTTATTTGATTTTGTGTGGGTTAGTTGAGAGTGAAGGAGGGAAAAAAAATTTGAGTGGAATTTTTTTTTTGTTTGAAAATAGAAGATGATTGTGATGAGAGAATTGCTATTAAGAGGTTGAAAATTTGATTTTTTTCCTTTCAATCCACCATTGTTGCAGCTGAAAAAGCTTGGTACAGGCATGGTATTCAACCAAACAACCATGCCGGCATTTGTCGTAATATTTCAGTGAATTGATCTTCAAAACATTTTTTTTTTGTTATAATCAGTCCACTTCCGGCATAGTAAGGTGATTCTCGAGCATGTCGGTACATGTGCCGTCATAGTATGTTGCTTAAATTTCTATGCCGGCACAGGATGAAAAGTATCCAGAAACTTGATTTTTTTTTTCACTTGACTACCGGCATTGATAGGAAGTTCTCGAGCATGCCGGCACCATTTTCCGGCATATGGTCTTCATCAATTCCGGCATGGTCTTCATCACTTTCAACATGATCTTCATCACTTCTGTTTTGAATTTTTTCTGGTTTTAATGCCGGCACAGTTAGTTGATTATCGAGCATGCCGGCACTTGACTACCGACATGGTATTCATCTCTAATTTCTATGCCGGCACCGTTTTCTGGCATGGTCTTCATCCATTCCGGCATGGTCTTCATCACTTTCAGCATGATCTTCATCACTTCCGAATTAAGAAAAAAAAATTGTTTCCAAAGTGAGGAGCCGGTAGAGAAGGAGAAGAGAATTTGATAGGGAGTGGGGAGAGTTTAGAATTTGAAATGGAATGGGGTATATTTGGGGTTTCAAAGCTCTAACCCTAAAAGAGATTAATAAGAAGTGGAGATGGAAATGGGGGATATGATTTTGTTTTTTGTTTTTTAATTTTAAGTTTTTTAATTTTTATTTTGAAGGAAGGGTATTTTAGTATTTTGATACCCAAAAGTCACCCCTTAACAGACACTATGGGCTGGGGGAAGTAATTCATATCCCCCAATTAATAAATGTATCCCCCAATTGCGCGTTCCCATATAACTGGTTTTAATTCCATAACAGTTTTAAAGATTTTCTTTGGAACCAAGTTCCAACATCTATATAAAGGATGCAAATCACTCTTTATTCCTACATAAACCACGTAATTTCTGTTAAAAAATAGGTAGCGAATATAAGATATCAACTATGACTTTTGAAGAAACTCACAACAAAGGGGAAGCAATGGTAGTTGATTCCGATGGTATGTAAACTTCTGTCTTTTTTTCTCTTATCAATTTTTTCTTTATAACAAGCAAGTGCAAAATTTAAATATATGATGTTTATATGTGGGAAAAAAACCTTCGGGAACAGTTTATACCCACTTCAAGCGCCTGGTTAGGAATCAGACCCAACAGAAAGTCATGTGGGCTTTGGTTCTGAAAAAATAGAGGTTTGAAAACAGAAAAACAGGTCAATTATGGAGTTTGGACCTACATCTCACTGACCAAGAGTTAATTAGTCGACCTCTGTTGCATATTATCGGTAAAAGTTAATTGTTTTTTTTTTAGCCGATTAGAAATTAATTGTTGATTGGATATAATGCATGGTACTCAAATGCATGCTAGGGTAGATAAAGATTATATACAGTTGTTTGAAGAGAAATTCGAGGAGGGAAATGTGTATTCCATTCAGAGGTTTAGCATTGCCAAACCATCAGCCGGTTATAGAATTGTGTCCTTTAAAATGTAATGTGGCTGAAGGTGGAACATCTAAAAGTAACACTTTTCCAAAAACGGAGGGAGTATATAATCAAGGAAATCGCTACCTCATACATACCAGCATAGCGTGTAAATGCATTTTATTGATTATATATATGATTGCCGATGAACTATATGTAAATGCATTTCCTTGATTAAATCATTTTGACGGGATGCACTTTACGTATTTTCTAGCTACTATTTAAAATTGAGATTTTTTTATGTTAATATATAGTGTTTATAGTATTGAAGTTGGCAATGTTATGAACTACTTATGATTTCAAAGGTTAATATAATTTTTCCAAAGTATTTTCTTTAAGAGATTTTTTTAATCTCCACACACTTTGAATAACACGTAATTGGTGAGTTTGGTTCCAATTTATGACTCATTATACACTGCAGTTGTTAATTGGGACCCCTTCTTAGACGGGAGACAATTCATATGCTTTGTACTATTTAGATTTGACAATTTATTTTATATTAATATCATGATTTTTGTTAGTTTCTCTAATATCATATATTGGTACATATATAATGAGTGTGATTTTTCATTTAACTATTAGAATTTGGAGCTTGGAAGATCAATTGAATTGATCTTAGAGAAAATATAAGATTTTCGAAGAAAGATATATATTACATTTTTTTGATCATATCTTCTTCGACGGGAAACACTTCATATGTTGTTGATTCTTTAGTGTCTCCAATATCGCATATCGATACAACTATATAGCAAGTGTGATTTTTCATTTAATTACCAATAGTACTGTAATAAACAACTCAAAGATTTCAAAGGTGGGTATAATTTTTCAAAATGATTTCTTAATCTCCAACAATTTAAATAATATTTAATTGGTGAATAATTTTGTTTCAAATGTTAATCTAAATGATAATTAGTGTTTTCATTATACAATGCAATTATTAATTGGGAATCCTTGGACGGGAGAATAATTTGGTTCCAATATTAAATATACTAAATGATAATTGGTGTTTTCATTAGACACTACAATTGTTAATTGGGACCCATTCTTAAACGGGAAGCACTTCATATGCTTTACACTATTTAAATTTGGAAATGTATTTTATGTTAATATCTTAATTTTTTTTATTTTCTCTAATATAAGATATCGGCACATATATAATGAGTGTGATTTTTCATTTAATTATAAGAAGTTAGATCCTGGAAGATCAGTTTGAGTTGGTCCATTGATTCTTAACGCAAATATAAGATTTTTGAAGAAAGATATACCAGTGCATTTTCCTGATTATATCTTCTTTGACGGGAAGCACTTTATAAGTTGTGCACTATTTAGAGTTGGAAATCTATTTTATATGAATATCGTGTTTTTAGTGTCTCCAATATAAGATATCGATAAGACCATGTAGCAAGTTTGATTTTTCATTTAACCAATAGTACTAATATTGACAATGTAATGAATGATGTGAATCAATAATGTTGTAGTAAGAAGGTTCGTGAGACTTGTGAAAGCAATGGATTTTAGATTTAATAAAACTTATAAGTAAATAAAACTTAGATCAAAATTGATTTCAAGATATGAGAGAATAACCAAGACACTGATTCCACTATTACACATGAATGAATAACGGTAAATAACCCGAAACTCTAATTATATTTTAAATCCCTTGTTTCTTAATTCACAAATAATCAGGCAAATTCTCAAAAATTAATTGTATCCCCTAAGCATAGATTATCTTAATACAAAGCATAACCTATCTAAATGAATCAAAACTAATGAAGAAAATTATGCAAACAATTAAAAACTCTGCAAAAGCAGTGATTGAGTGAATCATAAATTATAAATTAGAGAAAATAAATAATTACCAAATATTCATGTGTAAATAGCTTCCTCATTGCCTTGGTTGCGAGAGAATTAACCGCTCATCATGTTGGAAACACGCTCAAAATTCATTATTATTGCTCAAAGGGTGTTTAGAAAGATGAAAATGAGAGAAATATAATGAAAATAGGTTTGTAACAGTTATAATTGTTACAAACCAAGCTGTTACAAAGAACGATACACAAATAGCGTCACTGTTACTGTAACGTACGACCCACAATCTGTGTCGCAAACACTGTTGAAGAACGACTGTCCTGGATGGTCTGTTCTTCCGAAATGCAGCAGCAGAAAAGAATTTTCTAAAGCTCTGATTATCGCTATGTTATGCTCTGTACCTTTCCCAAACACTCTATCCCCTTTTTATGGTACTAATTTAACCTATTTAAACCCGAAATATGCATCGAATCTCCTCCATAACTTCCAAATATCCTCCTTTATTATTTTTATTCTCACGGCAATATTTTCCATTTCTTTGATATGCGTTCTCAGCTGTCAAACATTCCTTATTTATATTCTTCACGCATATTCAGAGTCCCGGATCAATCAAAACACAAGCAGTACACGTTTAACCACGCTGTAATCCGTGATTATCTCATCCACGAACGTGTTTCCCTGATTTTTTTTCTCTCGGTTTCTCCAGCCAAATTCAGTCGAAAACATCGACCATACCATGTCTGTGATGATCAATCAAGTAGAACCATGAAGTTTTAGCCATTGAGTCGCCCTAAAACACGCCCAAATCAGCAACCCTAATTCTGTTCTTCTGCAGCTCCATTTCCCGCCAAAACTCAGAATTTGAATCAAAGAAGATGACCTCCCCCTAACAGAAATGTGTGTGCGAATAGCAGCTGGCGTCCTGGGGGTGCCCTTATCCAAAATGAAGGTGCCTTTATCACTTTTCTCCGGGGGCCCAAAAAGCACTTTTTGAGCAACTTTTTCCACACAAGTGTATTTCTCCTAAAACACCTACACAAACATAAAAACACCAAAATTAGTACAAAAATCGTGACTAACAATAGAGACACTGAGGACAATTCAGACACAAAAGTGTGTCTATCAATGAACTACTTAATGATTTCAAAGCTTGGTATAATTTTTCAAAAGTATTTTCAGGATTTTTTAATCTCCAACAATTTAAACAGTGCGTAAATGGTGAATAATTTTGTTCAAATTGTTAATCTACTAAATGATAATTGGTGCTTTCATAATACATTGCAGTTTTTAATTGGGATCGCCTCTTGGAGGGGTGAATAATTTGGTTCCAACAGTTAATCTACTAAATGATAATTGGTGTTTTCATTATACATTGCAGTTGTTAATTGGGACCCTTTCTTGGACAGGAAACACTTCATATGCTTTGTACTATTTAGAGTTGGTAATCTATTTTACATTAATATTATGATTTTTGTTAGCTTCTCTAAAATCAGATATCAGCAGCTAAATAATGAGTGTGATTTTTTATTTAATTATAAGAAGTTGGAGCCTGGAAGAGCAGTTGAGTTGGTCCATTGTTTCTTATGCAAATATAAGATTTTCGAAGAAAGACATATCAGTGCATTTTCGTGATTATATCTTCTTTGACCGAAAACACTTCATAAGTTGTGCACTATTTTGAGTTGGCAATCTATTTTATATTAATATTTGTTTTTAGTACCTTCAATATCAAATATCGATACAACTGTATAACAAGTGTTATTTTTCATTTAACCAATAATACTAATATTGACAATGTATTGAACTACTTAATAATTTCAAAAGTTGGCATAATTTTTCAAAAGTATTTTTATTAAAATGATTTCTTAATCTCCAACAATTTAAAAAGTGCGTAATTGGTGAATAATTTGGTTCCAAAAGTTAATCTACTAAATGATAATTGGTGTTTTGATTATACACTGCAGTTGTTAATTGGGACCCCTTCTTGGATGGGAAGCACTTCATATGCTTTGCACTATTTAGAGTTGGCAATCTATTTTATATTAATATCACGATCTTTGTTAATTTCTCTGATATCAGATATTGGCATGTATAATGAGTTTTATTTTCATTTAACCATAAGAAGTTGGAGCCTGAAAGATCAGTTGAGTTGGTTCATTGATTCCTAACGCAAATATAAGATTTTCGAAGAAAGATATATCAGTGCATTTTCTTGATTATATGTTCTTTGACGGGAAGCACTTTATATATTGTGCATTATTTAAAGTTGGCAACCTATTTTATATGAACATTATCCTTTTTAGTGTCTCGAATATCAAAGATCGATAAAACTGTATAACAAGTATGATTTTTCATTTAACCAATAGTACTAATATTGAGAATGTAATGAAGTACTTAATTTAACCAATAGTACTAATATTCATAATGTAATGAACTACATGATTATTTCAAAAGTTGACATAATTTTTCAATAGTATTTTATTTAAAAGGATTTCTTAATCTCCAACACGCTAAACAATGCGTAATTGGTGAATAATTTGGTTCCAACTGTTAATCTACTATATAAAAATTGGTGTTTTCATTATACATTATATATAGTTATTAATTGAGACCCCTTCTTGGACGAGTGAATACTATGGTTCCAACTGTTAAACTACTAAATGATTTGGTGTTAACTGAGACCCTTTCTTGGACGGGTACTGAGTGAAGCCCCGCTTCATTAATTTGGGATCAATTCTCATCATACCAGATGCGTACACGAATACTAAGAAAAAAGATCTAATTATGCTTTAGTATTTATAGTTTATATTATTTTATTCTAAAGATTACTTAAATCTATTTATTTTATTTTATTTGTAAAATTGATTATTGTTTTGTTAAATTGCTTGAAATTAGTTTTCAAAACTATATGTAAGATGTTTAGATTATAATAGGATTATTAGAAAGTTTTAACTGTTAATTGTCAATCTATTGGATAGCAATTCTATAGGTTATAAGAACTTTTACTGGAACGGGTGCGGGGCGAAGCCCCGCCTCAGTGGGCATGACCAATGTTGTAAGAAATTCCAGCAGTCCCGATGCGTAGCACGGGTTTCAAACTAGTAAGAATTAACAAATTAAAACTCAGTTATAAGCATATACAGCCGCGTTGATATCTTTCGCTGTGATAAGAAGAAATTAAGATGTTCGAGAAAACTACCAAGTTACCAACCATCTAATATTGAGCCTAACTCTATCCGTAAAACTTGTTTGATAGAAAAAAATCGGATTATTTTCCGTGTATTTCCTTAGAAAAACCTTTGCTAAAAGATTTCATTGCCACATTTTGAGGAGAAGTTTATTTTGTAGGATGAAACAACTTGTAAATAATTTTGAGTTAGATAGTAGTTACTTTCTCTTCAGTCCGTGCAAAGTTTCTAAGGAGATGAAAATCGTGTTGGAGAGTTGTATTTTTATTTCTTTTTGTGTAATAATATTAAAAAAACTAGTGTTTGTTCTTGACTTTACCAAGTTAGTAGAAACAAGAGTATGCAACAAAGTCTCAACCAAAACAAGGTATATGTGACACGATTATAGTAAATACTGAAATTACTATTAGTTGTACTAATGTTCCATTGTGTACATATTTGATATGTTTGGTTATTTTTGAAGTTTTTAGGAATAAAGCTTGATGAACTAAATTTCGTAATTCTTCTCGAAATATGGAGGAAATGAAGTGATTTATTATTTAATGGGCTAGGCCCAAAAGGAAAGTATGGATAATAATTTCATTTGACCAGTTATTTGGATACGGGAGTGTAATGAATATGGCACATCGTATGTACAACGTGTGGAAACTTGTATGGTTGAATATCAATATTGTAACTCAAATCTAAAAATATAATTATACTACTTATTTATTATGTATATAATGAAAAACAAATGAGAAGATCTTGAGTATAAGAGGAGAAGCTGTCTGATTGTGTCGACATCACATATAATGGTAAGGTTATGATTCTTACCATTTGGATAAGTATACATTTATTGGCATGATTTTCTTTTCCTATATGGTGATATCTAACTATTTTGAATAGTCTTATTTTTTGTAATAATGGAGTAACATTTACTAGTAAAATATTCTTTTTGTTATAAACCTAAAGTTTAATTACTAAGATGCCCTTTATGTCTAAGATTAGGGTTCACATACCTTGGGCACCAAGTCCTCTATCTATATAAATAGAGACTTAAAACTTTTTATTATATACATATCTAATGAGAACTCTTCTTCTTTTTCCCTTTATTTTGTGTCTTCTTCTCCTCTTTCTCTATTTTACAATACATCATCAACACGTAGCTCTAATCACTTGAGCGAGATTTTCGTTTGTAAAACTTAATTTATTTCGTTTTAGTTTTATTTTTATATTTTTCACAAAAGAATCCTTGTGGGAACAAAATTATACGAGTGGAATAGACGTTCGGATTTATTTTTTTCACACAATTATCTCTTTGTGATCACCGCAATATGCTTGTTTTTTTTTATTCCCCACTTTGGTTTCATGCTAGAGATTGTTTTATCATTCCAAATCTAATTGTTTTATCTCTTGGAAGTGGTTGGTACATAAAAAGATTAAATTATTAAACCTATTGTTTTTATTCTATACTGCAAACGGGGTTTTTTTGTAATCCTAGCGACCATTCATGTCGCTGGTCGTTTTAGGTTTTGCTGCCGTATGCAAAAAAAATTTTTTAGTAGCATAAGTGATCGTTTTACACAGCACGCAATCACGCTTTTATTTTCTTAATCACCGCTCAACGAAGTATTTCTCTTGGATTGTATGCATAGCAACTAGTGGCTCGATACCATCCATCTGTAGAAAATAGACAAACCCATAGACAAACCCTCACATGCAAAAAGTAATACATTCATGTCTTTCCCACGGTCACTAGCACCATATGTTTTTGGCTCGTTGATTTGATTTTGTGGACTTGGTTGGTTGTGTTGATTCTATGATCGTAGTTGGCAAGAAATCGTACAAAACTGAAAGGTATGATATGTATCTATGGTTTCTTTATTTTTTGTGTCTCATTTTTTTCCCACCTATGCACATTGTTGCTATTAACCACTGCTTATGCTGTCATCTGTATGTTGGTTAAGTTCATACGGTTATTTACCGAGTTTTGGCCCTTGAAGGTGCAATTTTGTCGTCTATTAGTACATGACGACAATATGGATTTGTACTTTCACAAAAAATCTTGTACCTGCGAATTCTCGTCAAATCTTACAAAAGATTTTTGAAATATTAAGATATATTGGTTTCTATATTAAGAGATACTGGTTTCTATATTGTTATTTACAAGAACCAATCTCCTTTTCACTACTAAGTGAAGCTTTTATTTACACTACGATTAAAACGAGAAATATGTTCCAAGCACCATGGAGTATTTTTGACGATAGATTTTATATTAAAATCCATTGGTTGACTGTAGTTATATGGACATGGCCTATATATATTAGGTGCAGATGATCAATTTACCGGATAAATTTGATTTTCCCTTATTCTCTAATTCTCTTTATAGAGTATAAGAATAATAAAAAAAAAATCCATTGGAAATGGTTTATAGTTTCTATCCCTCTAATGGAACTATAATCACCAAAAATTGGTGTTACCGCAATTTAATTACTTTTACGGTAACCAATCACATGCATGGTTGAAAAACCTCCGGCCAATTAATATTGGTATCTTTGTTCATTGGACAATGATCATGTGATTCCTATTTGGTTTATATTTTTTACAGAAATCATTCTTTTATTACCATCATACAATGGATTTTCCATAACAAACGACTTTTTTTTCCAGTCGTCTATACGATTTTGGTATATCATTTTACCAATCGACATTAATTTTCTCCATAAATTCTCTATAATGAGAAGTAAAATTGGCATTCTAAGTATTTATAGCCAATTTTGGTTTCCGATTTCTATTCCTCCAGAGAAATCTTCATCAACCAATTGGAATTGGTATTCTTTCAGTACTACGAAGATTGGATATCGTTATTATGGTATTGATAGTAGCAAATACCAATAAAACGAGGAATTGCTGCATTCTTGTTGGATATTTTTGCAATTTTAATTTTCCTCGTTGTAATCATCTCCAAATTCTAATTCCCTTGTTGGATATTTTTGCACACTATATAGTTCAAATTTTGTGATTGTTCCAATTGGAATTAGAATAAAATTTGACACTCAAGATCAATGGGTGCGCACCAGGCTTGTTAGGCCATATAATTAGTCCTTTTATTGACTATATAGATCTTGATATAATTTTCTTTGACAAAGAATATGTCCATAATTTGATTCTAAATCATTATCTCGTTGGCCTTCTAGGTCACAATTTTTATTTTTTTGGAGTTTTATTTGCATATTTTATATGCTTTTGGTTGTTGCCAATAAAATCCATGGTTGATGTTAAATTTTATTTTTAGGACAAATTTTCCATGGCCTTTGAAGTCACTTTTATAGTCCAACTGGTGTTCTTAAAATCCAGATGAGTATATGTCTTCGATTTAATCAGATAATAATCTACGAAACTTGTTTTCGTATATGAGAAAAAAATTATTTCCTCCATAATCAGGGGGAGATTATACACAATCAGACATTAGTATCCATTTAACTAAAAAGTTATATCAGTTTCTCTCCCATCATGATCAGATCGAAAAAGGCTGCCATTAAATAAGCGTAAAAAAATCTCATTTAGGTTTTCCATAAGCTTATGCCATTTTAAAAGGCAAATTCAATCACATCTAGCAACCATGTAGCCTTTTTATATAAGCTACAGATAGTGCTCCAACAGAGACTATAATAATACGATTACGATTCATCAGAATTCATATCTCCTCATTTGAATGATGAGGAGATTATAATTCCCGCGGATGCTGGTACCAGTAAATTTTGAAATTTTCAATATATGCATACATTTGAGAATTGTGTGAGCTCGTAGTAAGCTAATTTTTTGTCGAATATTACAGTAGCTACTAAAATAATAAAGATTGTGGTTGTTAACCCCTCTGCAGAGGAATATCGACAATGTGATTGGTTGGCATATATTGCCAAGCCTATTAATTAAAGATTGGTGTAGTCGTATTGCGTATTAAGAGAAATAAGTCGTTTTAAGAGCGATTGAGGGTTATAATTTCAAACCCGAGGATTGGTTCAATAATATATCGTTCTCCCTATATGATGCATTTTGCGTGGTAGTCTTGAAGGACTCGTGTTGCATTCACAAAAGTGATTTGCTTGGAGAACATATTTAAATTTGTATTCTTTGGAGGATTCAAATTATATTCAGGCAGCCACTTGACTCGATTATGTCAGGTTTAACAATCCTTTATGTGTTTTTAAAAGTTTGGTACCAAACCGAAAATCCGGATTAATTAGTTGATGATATCAGCTTTATATATAGGTCTCTTGAGGAGTCCATAAAAACACAAAAATCCACGCTTTAGCTGCATATTCTTCTTTTTTTTTCCCCTTAAATATGCAGTTAGAATTATGCTAGCTTAAACTCTTATTTAAGATGGACTAGAGTTTTTTTTTTTTTATGCTTTTCTTCTGTAAAACTCATATAGTTGGGTTAGCATCAATAGTTATGTCAAAAGTTGTACTATTTTTCCTTCGTTCAGGTTTTGTCCCATGTGGTTTTATTGACAAGGTTTTAACGAGGCAACATCTCCCTGACGTTTAATTCAAAATGTTGATATTGTGCTCTTTTTCCTTTGTCCAAATTTTTTCCCATTGGGTTTTACTGGTAAGGTTTTAGTGAGCCAAAATAATTCAACATGGTGGTCATCCAAGGGGGAGTTGTATCAAATTTCGGTTATTTGGTGGATTCCCACCATTAACTAACTAGGTCATTTTGTTAGCCAAATCAACCTAACAATCCCTTAGTAATTTGGATGTCATTCCGATTCACATAAGGTATGACCACAAATTCAGTTTTCACTTATGGTAATTTATCTACAAATTCAGTTATGAACCTAAAGTTTAATTACTAAGATGCCCTTTATGTCTAAGATTAGGGTTCACATACCTTGGGAACCAAGTCCTCTATCTATATAAATAGAGACTTAAAACTTTGTATTATATACATATCTAATGAGAACTCTTCTTCTTTTTCCCTTTATTTTGTGTCTTCTTCTCCTCTTTCTCTATTTTACAATACTTTTGGATTTATTTACTTATTAATTTCTCTTCTTCATTCTTTAACCATTTTGAACAGCCTTCAACTATTAATTTTGAAGAATTAATTGGGGGATATGGGAATTAATTGGGGGATATGAATTACTTCCCCCAACCCATGGTGTGTGCTAAGGGGTGACTTTTGGTTATGAATATACTAAAATACCCTTCCCTCAAAATAAAAAAAAAACTTAAAATAAAAAAACAAAATCATATCCCCCATTTCCATCTCCACTTCTTCCCTCAAAATAAAAATTAAAAACTTAAAATCAAAAATCTAAATCATATCCCTCATTTCCATCTCCACTTCTTATTAATCTTATTTAGGGGTAGTGTTTTGAAACCAAAATATTCTCCATTCCCTTTCAAATTCTAAACTCTCCCCACTCTATATCAAATTCTCTTCACCTCACTTTGGAAACGAAATTTTTTTTTTATTCGGAATTGATGAAGATCATGCTGAAAGTGATGATGACCATGCCGGAATTGATGAAGACCATGCCGGTACCGGGTTCCGACATATGGTCTTTATCAATTCCGGCATGGTCTTCGTCACTTCCATTTTGAATTTTTCATGGCTTTAAAAAGCTTGGTACCGGCATGGTCAGTTGATATGAAGACCATGCCGGTATTTTTTTCCGGCATAGTTTTCATATTTATTTCCTATGCAGAAAAACAATACCGGCATGGTCTTCATATCAACTGACCATGCCGGCACCAAGCTTTTTAAAGCCAGGAAAATTCAAAATGGAAGTGAGGAATACCATGCCGGAATTGATGAAGACCATATGCCGGAACACGGTACCGGCATGCCCGATAATTTCCTATCAATGCCGGTAGTCAAGTGAAAAAAAATCAACATTCTGGATACTTTTCATTCTGTTCCGGCATAGGTATTTAAGCAAAATACTATGCCGGAACAGGTACCGGCACGCTCGAAAAAACTATTACCATGCCGGTACCTGTTCAAAACCAGAAAAAAAATCAACATTCGGAAGATCAAAACCAGGAAAAAAATCATAGGGGGGGCAACGCCCACCCCCCCCGGATAGTGGCAAACAATTTATGAACATTTCCAACAATTGCCGGCATGAGTTTTTGGTTGAATACCATGCCGGCACCAAGCTTTTTCAGCTGCAACAATGGTGGATTCAAAGAAAAAAAATCAAATTTTCAACCTCTTATTATCAGTAATTCTCTCATCACAATCATCTTCTCATTTTCAAAAAAAGAAATTTCTCTCAAATATTTTTTTCCCTCCTACTCTCACCCAAACACAAATAAAAATACACACTAATTTATCCCCCAAATACTTAACATTTTACTAATTATACTTAATCACTAATCCTAATTAGTGGGGGCTAGATTAGGAATTAAAAAAAAAATTACATAGGGGGTCACCCAGAATTGCTATTGGGACACCTATTTTGTCCCGTAGCTATATCCCCCAATTAATTCCCATATCCCCCAATTAATTCTTCTTAATTTTTTACAAGCGAAAAGAGATTATATTGTTTTGATACCACAAAGGTTGTAATATTTACTTTTTAACCGTTAAATATTCTGAGACATATTAGTTAAGTCTTGGACAGTCTTGAATTATAAAACAAATATCCGTAAACCCTCGTTATTTAGTTTGGTTTATTTATTTTATTAATTTAATATATTCTAAATACGTCTGTTTTTATATTTTTTAGCTTATAGTTTAATTGTAAATTGAAGATAACAATACTTTAGTCTGTGGAACGAACTGGCTTACATATTGTCCAATAGACAGCCGTTCTCTTGCAGTGCACAATTAAAATCACATCACGTAACAAAGGGATAATTTTAACAGGTTTCTTGTTCATAATCTAGAGAAGATATTTTATTCAATATCTATTTATGGTGTTTTCGTATTTTCTAGTTTTCGTATATCATTATTCTGAATTCGACCAGTATAATAAAACTCACCAAGGTACAAATATCATACGTATCACTATACAGTGTAACTCCTATTGAACAACATATTCATAACTAATTGGTTTCATAAAACTAAATCTAAAAATTAAATTACAAGAAAAAACAAACTCACCATATTCGAAAATCCTTGAGAACGTATTTGTAATTTTCCACCATCTTTAAATATAAATTGAACAATCTTGAGTCCTATGGTTTCTTGGTTTTACAACATATAAATTCCACTAAGGATATTCATAAAATTTCTTGAATCAAAGGAGGGAGGTACTTGAACAACGTGTTGAACTCAGACAATCCACCTGTTAGAGCGACTAAATTAACTCGCTCTGGATGACGAGATATGTGCACATGGAATATACTATCGTCATCTAGTTGTCTAACATTTTGAAATTCATATTTTCTTTTTCTGCTGATAGTCCAATCCAGTAACTGGGGTGTTGGTAAAACCTTAGACTTTTCTGTTACTTTTATTTTCTTTTCAAAACTCATATTGGAAAAAATTAACTAGGAATATCAAAGACTTTGTTTATAAAAAAAAAAGGAGAAAAAATCGTGAAGACGAATGATGAAGCGGGTGGACATTTATAGGCCGGATAAAGTCGACATTAATTATATCGAGGGATATCATTTAATTTTCCAATGATAAATATCCATCACTAAGCTATAGTTAAGATCGCTCGATAGGGTCCCATCGCTTAATTGTTTCCCATAGAGGCGCGCCTGACAAAGCAATGCAAAAAATCAACCAATGTATGCGTAAGAACCGACCTTAAACTGTCTATTTAAAGTATGCAGTATGAGTCCACAATGCGCTCTAATCACAGTTCTTTTGAATATAAAATTATTTAAAAACATGGATTGGCAGAATTTAATTACTGCTACACTAGTACATCAAAATTATATGGATGTTCAAAACACACAATATGACCCAAAGTAGTGGCACTATAGATTTTCAGAAATTATAGTATCATGGTACACATGTTTACAACAGTTTTGGTATGCTAAACAAAAACATAGAATCAGTTATAAATGTAGGTAAGTCTATGTTGAGAAATCAGGAGCAATCGAGAAGTCCTTGCTATGAGAACAAAAACACTCTATAACTTCATATGAATGAGTTGGTGTATCTCTAAGTTGGGAGAAATTGAGATGATGGGGAAAGATAACCAACTATTCGCTATATCATCGTAGCAGAAAGATTTCTGCCTTCCTATATTCTGTTCATATCTTTATTTTCTATCATTGGGCATTTTGTTATACCTAATTTTGTAGTTTTCCCCATTCAATGGTATACTTTTACAATGGACGCTGTTGGTATAGGATTCCTAATTTTAATTTATCACATTTTTATGATTCAAAACTTATATATGTTATATGATGTTAGATATGATGATATCTGTTTTCAATCTTTTTATATCAATATGGATTTTTCATTTATTTTAATTAAGCCTTAAGATTTTTGTCTTTTTTTTTTTGTCTTTTATCTTTTTCTTTTGTTAATTATGACATATGGAAACGTATTTTTTTTTAGAGTTTTTCTACATGTTCGTTGAAGATGAATAATAAATCTTGAGTATAGTAGTAATTTCTTTGTACCTACTGAAAGGAAAATTATTCGATTTTTTAAATTATCAATTGTCTGATTTTGTGATTTATTTTGTTAGAATATTCTAATGATCACTTATATAGTCGATGACATATATCAGAAAATACAAAATCTATATTTAACAGATTGTTAATCGTGGGTTCAAATGTAATCTCTTAAACTTGTAATAAAAAAAATATCCATATTTCTTACTTCAGAAACCAGAGAACAGTCTTTTTTTGCATCTAATCTAGTTTCTATACGGGTCTTCATTAAATCTATTCAATATCTGGGTAGAATTAAGGGTTTGTAAATAGAGTAATAATTATTATCTAGAATAAAACCTAATTCCACATTGATGATTATTTATTTTCAAATTGCCTATAAGGCATTTCTGTCGATTGATACAATCGTTTCAAGCATCTATTTCAGGGTGATTTCACTAGTATGATGTAAATGTGCATTCACATGAAGATACATGACTACTAGATGTAATTGCAATTTCGATTTTATGTTCAAATTAATCCTTTGTGAATCACCTCTTCAAGAAGAAGAAAACTTGTTCTCACTGAAAAACTAAATGGTGTACGTGTTATTAATACTTTGTTTCTCTATTTCTTTCATGTATTTCTATTACGATGTATTTGATTGATGTAATTGTTCCAGAAAACATATGAAATTGGGAGTTCTTACTCGTGGGACTTCAAAAAAGCAACAAAAAAATCTATAATTAACGAGTTCACTGGCTGTTGATTCAAATCATTCAGAGGGTGTTATATTCGCTTTGGTACAAAGTTTGATCGTTAGGTTTTCCCAATAAATATTTAATGGAGTGTCATTGTGTGTGTTATCCTTGCGTAAGGGAATGGTAATCTTATCGGATGTCCCCGAAGGGACTATTTAACGGTGCGCCGAAAGCTTAAGCTAATAAATTACCACAAGTTTTTTATAGGGAAAAAATGCGTTTAGTCCAAAATATTGTCCAAATAGACTAGTTAATATGGTCCCATTCAACTAGATAGTACAAATCAACCATTTATTTATTTGAAAAATATGAAAAGTACATAAATAACATTCATAATTTACAATAGCTCATGATTATATCAACAATTTAAGATAATATAATAATAATTTATCTTTCGATCAGCTTATCCAAAAAAGATAATAAACTTTATATTTTCGGGAGGGTCTTTCCGAGATCTACAAAAAGGCTATCCATGTGACTATATAAATATTTTTTTAAAAATTTTAATTTTCGCTTCATCATTATCTCATGTATACAAAAAAGTACACGTGCATAAGATCCTCATAAGCTTATGCACTTATTTTTTCACATGTGCACCACTTTGTGCACATATATAAAAATCGATCATTCATAATCACAAACAAACCTACTTTTTCATGAAAATTACGTTACCTGGGCAATCCAATTTAAATCATAATCACTTAGAAGGCTATATATCCTTGAGATATCATCGCAATGGTGTATACTATGTATGCACGTACATAAATCTAACCAATGGAACATCTATCCATGACTACAAAATAGTCCATATATCCATGAGATATATCATAAACATGTACAAATATGTACGTTCCTCTAACAAATCGAATAAAAACGATATTCATACCCATAGAACATGTCATATATCCTTCAGATAGACAAATATGTACACAAATACAACAAAAACAACCTCCACGCATACAAACTAGTAGATATATCCCCGGGTATAACAAAGGTGTAAAAATATGTACACTCGTACAAAAATATAAGAAAAAACTGTTTACATACCCACAAAACATGCCATATATCTCTGAAATAGCATGCTAGTATAGAAATATGTACACTTGTACAAGATATGTTTAAGAAAAACAACATCCATATCCACTAAACAAGCATATATATCCATGAAACAACATAGTGGTGTACACATATGTACACTCGTACAACATATCTAAGAAAAACAACATCCACACCTATAGAACATGCCATATATTCGTGAGATACTTGAAAATTTGAATATTTAAAAAGAAAAATCAAAGTTGTACGAAAATTAAAAATCTAGAACAACAAAAAAAAATATGCAAAGGGTAATAAAAACATCAAACAAAAAATCAAAGCTCAAACAAATATTTTCATCAATCAAAATATAATGCATCCAAAAGCGATCAAAAATCTAGCAGAAATCCAAATCCAAAATATGGATTTTAGGCTTGTAGAGGGTCAGGTCAAATGTATGACGCCTCCTTGTCTTTAGTGGTGTAGCTGATACCAGATGACCATAAAGTCACGGGTTCAAAGCACGGTATTCCATAGAAGAGGAATAATGTAATAAGGCCTTGAGTAGAGGTGTAAACTGGGTTGTGCCAGCACGAGCACAACCCAGCACAACACGCTAAAATTTGAGCACTGCCCAGCCAGCACATGACTTATCCCAGCACGGCACAACACGTTAGTTAAATGGGACGTGCTGTGTTTGACTAATTGGCACAGTAGTCCAGCACAGCACGCGACACGGATTAGCACGTGGCACGGCACATCACAACACGCTAAGAAAGCACGTCATAATGTGTATAAAATACTACAAAACATGGCACAATACATCACATTTTGTGTATATTTCAATAAAAAGCCTTTATTCTAGCCAATTATTGACATTTTATCATCATTTTGTTGACTTATTTTCATCATAATAATACATATAATACCTAAATATTTGGAAAACATTTATATTGCACATCACAACACAACATGTTTATTTTTCTGGCACATCCAGCACAGCACGCCTTCTAGCACAGCACAACACGGCACGTTATAATCTCCGGCACAGCACAGCACACACTATGGGAAAAATGTACATCTACAACTGGTCATTTACAACACTTTCCTAAACATTGTAGAAAGTCCTATCTTTTACAACTGATTTCAAAGAAAGCGTTGTTGTATATCATCACTACCAACACTTGGGAAACAAGGGGTTGGGCGAAGAAACAAACGACAACTCCTTAAGCAAAACTGTTGCTACAACATTTAGCTATAACAACTTTGTTACATAAACATAGTGACTTATCCTATCACAATACTCATAATTGTTGTTGAAGAAGACAAAAATATGATAATGAAAAATACGTTAGAGGAGAGATTCGAACATGAACCTAGTGCATGGATGTCTAACTCATCTACCATCCTTACGGTTCAAAAGAATTGGTGATTTTTTTTATTTTTAATAGACACGTATAACAACACTTATAAGTGTTGTTGAAGTTAAAACATAGATTGTATTACAACACTTATCAGTGTTGTTGAAGTTAAAATATAGAATGTATAACAACACTTATAAGTGTTGTGGAGGTTAAAATATAGAATGTTGAGAAAAAAAGAGGTTGGGGGGATTCGAACATGAACCCAATGCATGGATGTCGAGCTCATGAACCATCCTTACGGTTCAAAAGAATTGGTGATTTGTTTTCTTTTTAATAGAAACGTATTACAACACGTATAAGTGTTGTTGAAGTTAAAACATAGAATGTATTACAACACCTATAAGTGTTGTTGAAGTTAAAATATAGAATGTATTACAACACTTATAAGGGTTGTTAAATTTCAAATATAGAACATGAGCCAAGGCAGATTTTAATTTGGCCAACATAGCAACCATAACAACTAAAATGTCCCATTTTCTCTCCTCCTTCATCCGGGCTTGAGACCGGCAATGAAATGATGTATCATTTACATTGGCGCAGTTAAAAAGGGTGTAATAAAAGTAACAGAGTTATCATTTTATAATTAAGCACACAAATGGAGCTGCTAACTGTCTTTTTGGAAGAACAATAATAGTATTAGTAAAGGAAATAGAAATATTGCTCATACAGAACTACACAATCAACTGTAGCAAAAATTTGAGAGTAGCAGATGAAGTAGATAACTGAGAAGGCAAATAACACCAAATATTGCTAAAGTAACAATACAATACAGTAAAAACAATACAATACCGATCTAACTTGTGAACTTCTTTTTCTTCTTCTTTTTGTTCTTCTTCTTTGTCGGAACCACCGTGATATAGTCCCCATCTTCTCTTAAGTAACTCTCTCCCTCGTCATCCATTAGGAAACCAAGAGTTGAAGTATCCACCGGTTGGCAATTTGTGTCATGCTTTTCATTGTATTCCTCTAATTCATGGAAACCCCTAGGTGGTGGTTTCACCATCACATACCAGTTAGATGTATACGACTCTCGAGAAAAGAAAACTTGTCTCGCTTGCTTTGCTAAAATGAATGGATCGTTACAGTATTGGTTCTTATGTTGCTTTAAATTGACTAATGTAAAGCCATCTTCTACCTTCACACCAAAATTGGTGTGAGCCCAATCACATTTGAATATTGGAATTTGAAACATATGATTGTAGTCCAACAATAGAATTTCTTCTAAAATACCGTAGAATCCACTAGTTTCTGACCGTCCTGCAACTAAGGTTGTTGATTCAATTGAAACTCCACTGTTTTGCGTGACTCTGTTAACATCCTTCGTAATAAACCTAGTGTCATTGATTAGCAAGCCTTTATATGATACGCAGTTTTCTAACGGCCCATATGACAACCATTCTACCGTGTGTGATATTGGCATGCCTTGTTCAATTTGCATCTTAACCTACAAATGTATAATCTCAGGACATAAGAATATAACTAAATTTGCTATCTAAGCATCATAAGTTAGATTTATAGTGATGATGTGCCTAACATGGATTGTTATAAGTGATATAATGAAACAGAATCACACGTATTTGTGTTTCTTATAGTAGTTTTCCGTAGCAGCAATATTTGCTAGTATTTAAACTATTCTAAGCTGTATAATCTGACTAAGAGTGTACTAAGCGTACCTTTTGATGAAACCAATCTGAAAATGTGTCAGACTGTATGGAATTGAGTTGGTCTTCACTAGTAATTTCCCTCCTAACAGAAGATTTTAACTCGTCCATATGCATTCTAAGACAAAAGTAAAATTAAGAAATGAAGTATTAATTGACAGACCATTTCTAATGAACATGAACATCATACTTACATCATGTAAGGGTCAATTTCGGGTGTGTTGAAAAGCATATATCTGTGAGCTATCTTTAACTTCTCACTATCCATACGCACTTGGACACCTTTAGAAAGAGGACGTGTTGCCAATATAGAACCATTTTGAGTGTTTTTGTTGCGCCTTTGCTCTACTCCTGTTTTAGCTGCTTGGGCCTTACGAATATCAAAAAACCTAACACACTCCATTCCAAGATAACACTCGGCTATACAAGCTTCAGGTTGTGCATAATTCTTTACATATTCTTTGAATGTCTTCATATACCTAGGAAAGTCGCGTATGCAACAGTTACGAATTAATTAAATATTAGTATCTCTAATATAAGTAATTAATTAACTTTCTACACGAAACCAAAAAAACAGAAGTAATATTAATTAAATTGTCATACCTTTCAAATGGATACATCCAACGATATTTTACAATTCCACATAATCGAACTTCTCGAGCTAGGTGAACTGTCAAGTGCACCATGACATCAAAAAATGACGGAGGGAAGTATCTCTCCAACATACACAAAGTCTCAGCAACTTCTACTTCAAGTTCTATTAATCTATGGAGATCAACTGCCCTTTGGCATATTTCGTGAAAATAAGAACATAACCTGAAAATTGCCTCCCTTGGACCTACAGGTAAAAGTCCTTGCAAATCAACGGGTAATATTTGTTGCATAAGAACGTGATAATCATGAGCCTTAAGAACACCTAAGCAACCATCTTTCGAGAAATGCTTTCTAAGATCAGAACTATAACCATATGGAACCTTCAAATTTCTCATCCTATTATAAAATATAGCCTTTTCCTTGTCATTTAAACAGTATGGTGCTGGTGGAAGGATAGTTTTCCATTTATCTCTTTTGGATGCAATTCTGGTCTTATTCCCATACTCTTCAGATCATTACGGGAATTTAGACCGTCTTTTGTTTTGGACTTTATATTCAAGAGAGTACCAATGATACTCTCGCAAACATTTTTTTCTGTGTGCATAACATCAATGTTGTGTCGTAGTAATAAATCCTAAGAAGAAGGAAAAAAAACTAACATTAGTAATTAATTCTATAAAGAAATAAAACATCAGACATTTAATCTACTTAAGCTAATGATCTCATTATAGCTAAATATGAACAAGTAAGTTTGAAGTTATGGAACTAACCTTCCAGTAAGGCAAGTCGAAGAATATCGACCGTTTGTTAAACACCCAAAGTTCAGTTTCATCATCATTTGCATCAGAAATACCCACATCAGCAACAATAGCCCTTTTACGCTTCACACATTTAGAATTACCCATATTTGAACTTGATGCCGCACTACCCTTTTTTTATTTTTCTTCTTTTGCTCTTTCTTTTTCCTTATCTCCTCCTCGTTCTTCTCCGCTTTCCCAAAATCATTTGTAATCCTATTCTCGACATTCAAGTGCTTGTGCACACAGACACATAACAATGTGTGGCTTTTCTTTCCTCTCAATCTCTCCATTAAACCAGTCCTTTTTCTGCCGAAGAGGATGATTATGACGTAAAAATATCCTATGATTCAAGTATACAGTTTTACGACTAAATGGCAACCATTTTGAAAGTGTATTTTCACCGCAAAGTGGACTTGCTGCCTTCCCTTTATACGTACATCCAGATAGATTACCATATGCAGGGAAATCGTTTATTGTCCACATTAATAGTGCCCTCAAGTTAAAATCTGTTTTAGTAAAAGAATCATGTACCTGCACCCCTTTCTCCCACAACTCAATAAGATCATCAATAAAGGGCTGCAAGTATACATCAATGTCGTTACCCGGTTGATTTTTTCCTGGAATCAGCATGCTCAGAATTATGTTGTCACCTTGCATACACAACTGAGGGGGAAAATTATTAACCACGAGCATCACTGGCCAACAACTGTGGGTTGCGGAAAGATCACCAAATGGATTAAATCCATCAGCAGCAAGCCCAAGACGCAAATTACGGGGATCTGAAGCAAACTCGGGATACTTTCTGTCTATGTGCTTCCAAGCCAAAGAATCTGTTGGATGACGTATCTTCCCATCCTTACTCTTGTTCGTCGCGTGCCATATCAACTGCTCGGCCACCTCCGCTGATTGAAACAATCTCCTCAATCTCGGTACAATAGGGAAGTACCTAAGCACCTTCACCGGTATCTTCTTTTGAATCTTGTCTATCATGTCAGCATCGTCCATGTTAGATGTGTCTGCCTTCCACCTAGAATAATGACATTTAGGACACTCGTCTGCATCTTTCAAATCTTTTCTAAACAAACAACAATCATTAACACAAGCATGTATTTTCTGGTAAGTCAATTGATAAGATTTCAGCAGCTTCTTCACTTCATATGTTGAGCAAGGAAGACAATGATCTGGCGGCAATAAGGAACCAATTGTCTTGAGAAGTTCGTCAAAAGATTTCCTAGATAAACCATTTACTGTCTTGTGCCTATACAATTCAACAGTGATTGATAACTTTGTGTGTGTTTTACAATTAGGATATAACGGTCTGTCCGCCTCTTCCACATGGTTTTACAATCCCTCGTCTTGCATAGGTTCATGTCCCTGACCGATATGTGCATCAGCTTCAACATCAGCATCTACATGATATGAACCCCTTGTTGCTCCCTCTTGGTGTACATCAGTAGAAGTGTGTATAGTCTCCCCGTGAAAAACCCACTCAGTGTATGTAGGATCCATACCTCGTTTCAGCAAGTGAAGATGCACTTCTTTCGGAGAAAGTGGGAAAGCGAGATTCTTACAATCAACACAAGGACAACTGAACTCAGAAGGATTTCCAAGTCTCTGAAAACAGTATCTATGAAATTCCTCAAGGCCTCCTGATATGGAAGATCACCCCTATATGAAAGAACGACGAAATAATTAAACAAGGAATAACACAATACAAGAGGGAAAACCAATGTCAAGAATGTAATATTCTACAATGAACAACATATTAACCTTGGCCAATAAACCCAATCTTTATTCATCATTTTGAATGACTTGAATCTGCAAATTTGTTCATTCTTCGATCCAGTTAAAAAAAGCCTTTCAAAATATGGAATGTTGAATTTATTAAAGATTAATGGCAGATGGAGAAATAAAAATATGATAACCAGCATAAGTAACCACAATGGATTAACAAATCATAAGTTTTTTTAACTTAATAACTTGGAGTTCCACATTGTAAGATATTTACATAAACAAAAAGGAGGATTCAGAATACACATTGTAAGATATTTATCTAGCATATAGCAGCCACCTTGTTTAGTTTTTTATATAGATAGATACATTCCCAATGAGGCAAAGCCTGGAGAAGGATGGTGAAGGATCTGGCAGCATAGTAGGCCCGCACCTGTAGAATCAAAGATTAGTATTCCCATTCAAGCAATTATGAGATGCAAAGTTAAGAACAACATGAGATGCAAAGAATTATAAGATGGCAGAGTTAAGAACAACATTAGTAGGCCCGCAACATGAAGTGCAGAACAACATGGCAGAGTTAAGAACAACATGAGATGCAAAGAATTCTGAGATGCAAAGAATTTTCAGCATGATATAACAAAATTAAGAGACTTGGAATAGAATTCCGCATCTTTTTTTCTCTTAAAACATTAAACCGGTTAATTCAGTTGGGAAAAGATACCGTGAAACATGTCTGAGTACTTGATATTCCATAATTTCTATTAAATGGGATTTTGTTACATACTTCAATTATGTACAACACAAACCAGTGATGCTGCTAGACTAATTTTACAAAAACTCCAATCGAACGGTGCACCACCTAAGTTCTACTCACATTTTGAGTGCTATAAATTCTTTTTGGTACAGGGAGGCATATACACATTTTGAGTGCTATAGATTCCTCCGCGGCAGAACTTGAATGTCTTTGCGAAAACTCACCACATAAATCGTGTATTCAGACTTCGCATCTCCATGATAGATAACATTCACAGGGACATCTCGAAACACAATTATGCAGTGCACTAAATCTCAATTCATGCATTTGAGGAGTAAAACCTTTTGCTCTTCTTCGTTCAATTATCTTAGAAGTCCGAAATCAACAAATAACTATAGACAATAAGATCACCAAGTCAGACAAGCATCATTTATGTAAGTAAGACACAGCAATTAACACATCAAATCTGGACCAAGAAGCTGATTCTGAGACAAAACTGATAATAGGTGAAACATAGATTACGAACAGCAGTTGATCAGAAATGAGGAGTAACTTGGCAATTTCACTCCTCTCATCAAAGAGACGTTACTGTGCTGGAGTGATGAAGGGGTGTTGGAGACATCCATCATCAGTTTCAATTTTTCATCATATTCCATTAGTGCAATGTAAAAATCAATTTCAATTTCAATTTCAGGCTGCATCACATAATGCAAAAATCTCATACAAAAATCAAAATAATCCCCACCTGAATTGAATGATACTGCATTAAATTGGAATACACCTCAATTTAATGCAACTGAAATCAACAAAATTATCATTTAATTCTGCTGAATCCAAAATTATTAGAATTTAAGGCACCTCAATTTACTGAATTCAAAAAAAAAAAAAAAAAACCCCTAAAATCAGATTTTGGTTACAGATCGATGTACATAACAGACCTTTGAGATATGGGTGGAGGTGCTAAGTCTTCAACTGTGTGGTGATGATGAAGTTGGTGACGATGAAGCCGAGATCGATCTACGAAGCTGAAGACGATGGTAAATAATGGAACTAGGGATTATTATAAAGAAATTACTTTATTTTGGACGATTACAGATTGAAATGGATGGTCATGATGAAATTTTTTTACAACCCCTTTCCACAACTCTTAAGAAACATCGTGGTAGGGATACGATAAAATTTTCTCCCTTTTACAAAAAATTCTCAATTCTGTTAAAAAAAACACATCTGCAAAAAAATAAAAATTGGAGTCTAGTCCTGCAAAAAAAAATTAAATATTGCAAAAAAATTCGCATACTTCGAAGAAAAAAAAAATCGTGTCTGGTTCCGCAAAAAACTATTTTGGATTGAAACACTAATTTAGGCTTATTGGGATTGGGTAGAAATATAAGGTCTGATAAAACTATTTTGGGCTTAAACACTAACTTAGGCTTATTATGTATCAAAGTTGCCAAAACCGGACATGTTTAGGGTTGGAGGAATATTCCAATGGAATCTTACATGTGGATCGACGGATTCATCGTTCTTAAGAAGTCGCCGACTTAGAGCAGTCCACTGACCTCCAGGTTTCGGGCTCGGAGCCAGGGTATGTCTCGAAGTTGCCAACACTGAACATGTTTAGGGTTTGGAGGAATATTCCAATGGAATCTTACATGTGGATCGACATATTCATTGTTCTTAAGAAGTCGCCGACTTAGAGCAGTCCACTGACCTCCAGGTTTCGAGCTCGGAGCGAGGTTATGTGTCGAAGTTGCCAACACTGGACATGTTTAATGTTTGGAGGAATTTTCCAATGGAATCTTACATGTGGATCGACATATTCATTGTTCTTAAGAAGTCGCCGACTTAGAGCAGTCCACTGACCTCTAGGTTTCGAGCACGGAGCGAGGTTATGTCTCGAAGTTGCCAACACTGGACATGTTTAATGTTTGGAGGAATATTCCAATGGAATCTTACATGTGGATCGACAGATTCATCTTTCTTAAGAAGTCGCCGACTTAGAGCAGTCCACTGACCTCCAGGTTTCGGGCTCGGAGCCAGGGTATGTCTCGAAGTTGCCAACACTGGACATGTTTAATGTTTGGAGGAATATTCCAATGGAATCTTACATGTGGATCGACAGATTCATCGTTCTTAAGAAGTCGTCGACTTAGAGCAGTCCACTGACCTCCGGGTTTCGAGCTCGGAGCGAGGTTATGTCTCGAAGTTGCCAACACTGGACATGTTTAATGTTTGGAGGAATATTCCAATAAAATCTTACATGTGGATCGACAGATTTATCATTCTTACGAGCAGTCCACTAACCTCCATGTTTCGAGATCGGAGCCAGGTTATGTCAATATTACTCAAAGTGTTGCCACCAATTGTTTTTTTTTTGGTAATTTTTTCTAATCCAACGTACCAAAGTTATGGGAAGCAAGTCATGCGGATCACTACTAAAATCTAACGGTGGGAAACATGTTTGGTTTTGTTTAAAAGTGTGTTTCTTTGTCAATCCGTATGCTTTTGTTTAGACCAATCGGAAAATAGTGTTTTCCCGCCCCAGAATCCCGCCTAAATTTCGTCACGTGTCTGCCTAAGAAATTTTAAGACAATTTATTTTTCTCGTCCACCGCAACGTGTCCTCTCCCAGGTTTATTCCCCCCAAAATTTTCAGCTGAACACGCCCAAATTTCACAAACATCTCTTAAAGCAAGTCTCACCAAAATCATTGAAAAAATTCTTCACCGAAATAAAAAACCCCTCTCCCCCAAAAGAAAAAAAACCTCTCTAAACCTCTCAGATCTGCAACTACCAACTCTAATCTCTCAATCTCTCAAACTCTTGCCAAGAGGATTTACAGAAAACCCCAAACCCTAATCTCTCAGTCTCTCAAACTCTCGCCAAGAGGATTTACAGAAAACCCCAAACCCCAAACTCTCAACTGAATCTCAAACTCTTCAGCTGAAAACCCTAACAAACTAATTAGAAGATCAATCTTTCGAACTCTCAGTTCTCACCAACCGGTAAATCTCTCTCATACTCTCATATATTAAGAATAAAAAGCTCAGTTTGTTTCAGTTTGGTGATTTAGGGATTTTATGCAACTTTGGTTTAATTTTTATTTTATTTTTCTCTCAGAAATGTATAGATCTAAACATGCAACTTAAGTTTCGTTCATTTTCAAGATGAAAATGAAATTGGGTCATGTTTAATTTGGGGGATTTTTAATTTTAGGGATTTGATTTTAGTTCTTTGATTTTTATGAAATTGGGTCCTGTTTAATTTTGGGGATTTTTGATTTTAGTTATTTAATTTTGGTCTTTGGTTTTTTCCTTTTCAATCCTTAATTCTGGGTTACTGAAGCAAATCTTGTGGATCTTTTTGATATGATTTATATGAATGTCTTGGATTAGAATTTGTTGAGTGTGGCTTATATCACTATGTAAATTCACTATGTCTTGGATTAGGTATGATATTGATGAGTGTTGCTACTTTTGATGCTGGAGGTTCAAATATAGCTATCAACTGATAGCTGTTAAGCATATGTGGTCATTTGCTTATGGATTGATGATACTTAACTTGAATTTTGGTACTGTGTAATGGTGAAAAGAGTAAACTTCTAGCTACACCTTAGTTAAGCTTTTGGATATTGTTTGTTCTGTAACCTTGCAAATAGCTCCACTGTTGTCTTTCAAAAAGCTTCTACCAGAACTTCAGTAGTTGGCTTGTTTCTTGTCAGTTTGTAAATTATTTGAACTCCTTTTGTTGCAAATTTTGTTAGTTAAGATATTTGATTTATATAAATTACATTTTGAATTGACACAATTAAAGAAAAACTAAGTGAATTGTATTTGATTGATTAGATTTTCTGCACTTGACTGTAAACTTTTATTGGTTAATCATCACCCTACTGCTAATGGGTTCTGGTATTCATAGTTTATGGATTTATTGTGTAGGGGTAAATCGTATGGCACTCAAATTTAATTCACTTATATACCCTTCTTGATTGTCTTTGCTGAAGCATATATTGTACATGTACTCCTGTTTTATCTGTTGGAGTCAAGGCTTCTGAAAAATCTTTTTGACATCAATGTACATGTTGTTTGTAGCTTTTGTAACATGATATATAGCTACTAAGTTGAGTGTTAACTTATTTCAGTTAATCTAACTTCTTTTTTCTTTGGTTAATGATAATCATGGCCTTTAATAGAACTCATTTGTGTAAGTTTTTGAGCCATATTGATAATTGAATTCTGTTTTGCAAGGCATAACTGCAATAATGAAGACAAACAAGAAAACAGTAAATAAGAAGCCGGTCAAGTTGTTGGCGATAAAGGTAAAGACTTTTGAATTTAAATCCTTACACTAACAAAGAATGAATGAATGAAATGAATCAGTAAGGAGTTGATTCAAAATACTCACTAATAGGATTTGTTCTCATTAGATGTAGCTCAAGGCAATTTACATTTTCAGGTTCTTTCTCCATTGCTTGTCTCATTTTAACTAAGCTATGCATTGTTGTTGCAGTTGAAAAACAAAGAGAAGAATCAACAGTCCCCCCCTAATGAAGCATCTCTTACTTATGATAGTAGGCTATATCTTACACCTGATGGTAGACGTTCATCACCAAGGAACAAGAAGTCAAGTGATGCATCTCCATCTGAAAGTGATCCACTAACATCAAAGTTGCAGAGTACCAAGGATACATTAAAGATGAAGGTCATTAAGAAGTATGCGATAAAGGTAAAGACTTTTCATCTCAATTTCAGTGTAACAAACTACTTTACTTTCTCATACTAATAACTAATCTACAGTTTTTGCAGATGAAATGAAAGCAGAACACTCAACACTCCCTGACTGAAAGTGCATCACTCACTTAAGAGATGCAAACCCCGACAAAAACCAAGTCCGCAGAACCATCTCTTTCACCTGCAAGTAGGCGAGCATCACCAAGGAACAAGATATTAGAACCAAGTGATGTTGTTTCCCCTATTTTGTCGTCACCAACTACAAGGAGACATGCTTATAGGAAGAAGATTATGCAATCTGAAAGTGATCAACATTCTGAAGAGGGGCGAAAGAATGTAAAGTGGAAACTTAACACAAGCAGCAAAAGCCCATGCCCGAATGTTCAACTTCGGGATCCACACGACACTCTTGCAGATTTTCAAGATGAAGAGGAGGAAGAAGCTGTGGAAGAGGATAACTCTAATCATGTGGAGCCTGATGTGGAAGAAGTGAATGATAATGTTAATGAGCCCGAATTGGAAGAAAATGATAATGGCAATGAGGAAGGTAATAGTTCTGATAAAGAGGAAGGTGAAGAAGAAAAAGAAGCGAAAAAAAGAAAATATTTCCCACGTGGTCCAACCCAGATGTATGCACTGAAGTTAGATTCTGCTGATCCGAAGAGAACAGTTTCCTTCAACTCTAGTGAGCAACCGATTGGTGATCCATCTGTGCAGCTTGCAAGTGTGCTGGGGGTGCTTGTTCGGAAACTTCCATTAACGTTCAAGGATTGGAGACTTGTCCCTTTTGAAGCCAAAGAAAACATATGGAAGATAATCTCGGTACGTAATTGATAACTCTTTAACTCTTTTCTTTAGTCAACAATTATTTAATTCATAACGTATTCTAATTCAAATATTTAATTTCATTTGTAGAACCGATTCATTGTGCCCGAGTGTTATAAAGAATATTATTTTAGCAAAATGGGAGCTTATCTTAGAGAAGCAAGGTCAAGGAAAGCTGGTTTGGTACTTGACGCTTTGGATCGGCTCCAAGGGGAAGAACAAAAGAAACGGTTGGAGAAGTTAATGCCCAGGACCATGACAGTTAGGGAGTGGGAAGAGTTTGTGAAACATGTAGACTCTATTGAATTCAGAGTAAGTAATTTCTATTAAATAGGAATGACTATATATTTGTATTAAAAACTTTCAAGTCTGTCAAATAATTTCTTTACTTTTCTATTCAGGTCAAAAGAATAAAAATGCAAGAAAATCGTTCAAAATACACCACCCCACATACCATTAGTCGAGAAGGATATGCCCGATTGGAGGTGAAATTGGTATGTTATCCAGTAGTCTTGGTCATGCTAGTGGCTTATTCATGAAGTATACTGAAATTCTCTACAAAGTTTTATCTTAGAAATATTCTGAGTTTCTATTCTTGATGACTGTCATGTATTGATGCATTTATTTGGCAGCAAAAAGAGCTAAACACAACCAAAGAGATTGATAGAGCTGCAATCTGGAAAGTTGGTCATAAACAACGCGAAGGAAAGAAACCACATCCTGGTGTTGTAGAAGCTTTGGTAAGAAATCTTCTCCTGTTCCTTTTTTTTTTTGTGTTCTTGAGAAATGAAAAAATATCTAATGTTTTGCACACTTACATAGGAAAAACTTGAAAAAGCTCGAGAAAAGCATGGTGCTGATTGTGGATCATCCGTGACAGATGATATTCTTGCAAAGGCCTTTGGCGAGGACAAGAAAACTTCAGGGAGACTTAAAGGTATTGGTTTTGGAGCGACACGTAAAAAGGTTGTTGCGCAGTCCCACTATAAGATGATGATTAAAGAGTGCCAGGAATCCTATAAAGCACTGAGTGATCGAGTGGTGAAGTTAGAGGTGAGAATTTAACTTGTCTTCTATTAGGTCTCCTTTTCTTGATGAATTCGAACTCGATAATTCCCCTCATACTGCTGATTGGTCTTAATGTAGGGAACAAACTCAAAATGTGTCTGCAATGGTCTCTTACCCTCTCAGAGGTCAAGTCCAAGCCACAATCATGAGGCTAGCACTAGCAGGAATGTTATCTGTAATGAAAGAGACTCAACTGATACCACTCCAAGTCATGTCAGGAGACAGAATGAGGTTCAAGTGCCAAAAAGGTTCCAAGTTTGCAAGCTGTTAAGATGGTACAAGGAGGACGAGGTGGTTGCGGAGGCTGAAATTGCTGAAACAGATCCAAGTAAGAAGATACATGGAATGCCAATTGGTCTTGGAGCCTACACTGTATGTGTGAAGGTTGCTTATGTGGAGGATGCCCCTGTCTACCAAGCTACTTCAGAAATCAAAACTCTTCATGATGCTGTTTCAAATTTTATCACTTGGCCCAAGGATCGAATATCCTACCAGTAGACATCCTAATCTTTTGTTATCTTTTTGGAGACTTATCTTTGATCTTTTTGGAGACTTAACTTTTGGTAACGATTTCTGAAACTGCCACTTTTTTGTATGTCACATTGGTATGTCAATGTTGCATTGGTATGTGAATGCTGTGACTGGGTTTGGTTTAATTTGAATGAATCTTTGAGTTTAATCCATTGTTTATTTACATTTCAAAACATAAACATAGTGACAAAAGTGAAATGTGTTGTGAAATAGTTTCTACAGAACCCAGATATTGGGAGATAGTTTCTTTACAATTATAATTATGTGTTGTCCAAGATAATCCTACTACACATAGTATAGTTGTATCAAGGTACTTCTACAATACTAATAAGTGTTGTGTTAAAAATTTCTACCACACACAACAATTATTGGAAAAACAAATCTTCTACAATGCTTACAAGTGTACTGATTTTAATATTCACAATACTAATAAGTGTTGTGTTAAAATTTTCTACTACCCACAACAATTATTGTAAAAACAAATCTTCTACAATGCTAACAAGTGTACTGACTTTAATATTCACAATACTCATAAGTGTTGTGCGTAAACATTTCTACTACCCTGAACAATCATTGTAAAATCAAATCTTACAACACCAGCAGGAGTTGTTCATAATAGTTATACAACTCAAGCAAGTGTAGTGAGAGGAGTATTCCCAATACTAATAAACGTTGTCTTCCAGTTTTCAACTACAGAAGCTAGATATTGTGATACAATTACTTTACAACATAAGTCTATGTTGTCAAAGATAGTTCGACAATTCATACAAGGGTTGTGCAAATATTATTCATAATACAAGTAATTGTTGTTACATATGTTTCTACGATATCTTACTAATGTTGTTCAAGATAGTTCCACAACACAAGGATGACTTGTGTTAGGCTTTCAAAAAAAAATCGAAAGAGAATCACAACTTTGGAAACATATTGTCGAACCACGAATCACAACACAATTTACAACTCTTAGTCAAGTATTGTAGAAAAGCTTGGACTTTCTACAATACCCCCCTTCCATAACCCATGAAATGGAGTTGTCGTAGGGGTACTACAACTCTTAGATTGTGTTGTAAACGTTGTTTTTTCCCGTAGTGACAACACGGCACATAGCACGCTAAGCACGTGATTTTGTGGGCTGTGTTGTTCTGCGTCGGCACGTTTTACACCTCTAGCCTTGAGTACGAATTCTTGGGACACTTGGAAAGGTTTTCACCGAATTCACATGTTGTCTGACATTTTCTTTAAGTTGAAGTCCTATTCTCATTAGGATTCAAGGTCAAAAGTGTTGTCAAAAGTTCCGAATTCAAGTTACACAGATCAGCCCATCGTGTTCTTTACGCTCAACCATTTGGCGGAGAAATTTCACTTTTGAGCCAACTAATGGGCATAAAGAATCCAATCCATCAGATTAACACATCTGCACTGATAATCTAACGGCTCCTCATTTTTATGTGTCACCATTGGCCACAGAAAATTTAAGCCATCAGATTAACACATCCATACTGGTTGTCTTATGACTGGACACTTTTATGCTCAACTATTAGACGCAGAAAATCTTAATTCATGCAAAATCATAAGACTTAGCTCCTTTTTAAAGCTCACATGAATGAGGTTTTTGTTTGAACTTGAATCTTAGCCTTGGGCGAAATTTAACTCATTTTTTAATCAAATACGTATTTTTCACATCTTAGGGTGACGTGGTAATGAGGTATGGTTTCGAGTAAAATTAAATGGAGATGTACACCAAACACTTATGACCCAGTCCATTCGGGTTATAGTATCATGTAACATGTTATACATATTTCGGGCAGTTGGAAAATAAGTATTGAATCGGATGAATATCTAGTAAATATCGAGTTGAGATACTTCAAATGGAGAAAATAAAGCAACATGCTATGCCGGAAAACAATACCGGCATGGTCTTCATATCAACTGACCATGCCGGCAGTGGAGTGATTAAAACCAGAAAAAAATTCAAAACGGAAGTGATGAAGACCATGCCGGAATTGATGAAGACCATATGCCGGAACATGATACCGGCATGCTCGACAATTTCCTATCAATGCCGGTGGAAAAAAAAATCAACATTCTGGATACTTTTCATCCTGTTCCGGCATAGAAATTTAAGCAAAATACTATGCCGGAACAGGTACCGGCATGCTCGAAAAGTATTTTACCATGCCGGTACCTGTTCAAAACCAGAAAAAAGAACAACATTCTGAAGATCAAAACCACAAAAAAATCGTAACGAGAGGGCGTAGCCCCCCCGGATAGTGGCAAACAATTTATGAACATATCCAACAATTGCCGGCATCGGTTTTTGGTTGAATACCATGCCGGCACCAAGCTTTTTCATTTTTGCAACAATCTTTGGATTCAAAGGAAAAAATCAATTTTTCAACCTCTTATTAGCAGGTAATTCTCTCATCACAATCATCTTCCATTTTCAAAAAAGAAATTCCTCTCAAATATTTTTTCCCTCCTTCTACTCTCACCCAAACACAAATAAAAATACACATTAATCTATCCCCCAAATACTTAAGATTTTTACTAATTATTATTAAGCACTAAACCTAATTAGTGAGGGATAGATTATGAATTAAAAAAATAATTACATAAGGGGTGACCCAGAATTGCTATTGGGACTCCTATTTTGTCTTGTAGTTATATCCCCAATTAATTTCCATATCCCCCAATTACGCGTTCTTTATAAATTGTGGTTGTGCATGTTTGCTGGGTCTCACTCACGATCCGAAGCTGATTCGCATCTGACTAGTCTCACTCATATATTAGATAGTTTGTTTATTTGATTTTTCTGATGTCTTATTCGTGATTTGATTAGGTTCATACACCTGACTCGGATCTATTTGGGTTAGGTATCATTTTGTACCAAACTTGTTGAGCACATATCTATAATTTTTGAGTCAAATGTAAAGAGTCAAACTCAAACATAATAAGATAGTTTCATATGAGTTAGATCAAGACGTGTTAGTCGAATCAAAAAAAAAGAAAAAAAAACAACCTAGTTAGCAACATTAATAGTGAAGAAAAGCTATGTAATGAGTTGGGGCCGGTGCATGGTTTAAATGATGAAGATGATACGGCAGAGTTTTATGATGGATTCTCAATGAAGAAAATCTATGAAATGTAGATCCAGGAAGATGAAGCTTGTGATTTTAATAAGTTTCTTTGGAAGAAAAAAAATCCACCTAAAGTGAGTTTTATATTGTGGGATTACTTTCATAATTCTTTGCCTACGTAAAACAAGCATGTTAAGAGCAACTGCAGTGGTGCGACTAAATCAAAAGATCAAAGAGTAAAAAAAACGACTAAATTTTAGTTTAGTCCGTTGTGTGACGCAGTGGGTGACGAGTAAATTTTAGTCGGGCGAAGTTATAATCTTCGTTTCGTTGTGGAGCGGAGATATAAATTACGCCCGTTCGAGCGTTGATAAAGATTACGCCCGATGTGGGGCGTTGTTAAAGTATATGCCCGGTGTGGAGCGTTTGTATAGTGTACGCCCGGAGAAAGGGCGAAGGTATAATCAACGCCCCATGGGGCGAACACTTCAGCTACCCCCGAATGAGGCGTTTGTATAAACTCCGCCTAATCCAACTTCTCTGCCTAGATAAAAACCGGAAGAAAACAAAATAAAGTGAAAAGAGGATATGAGAAGAGAAACATGCTACTCCCTCCGTCCTAGTTTATTTGCCAAAATTGAGGACTTATTTTGTCCTAAATTACTTGCCAAGTTTAATATTTTTCCAATTTTTATCCTAATTTACCCCTCTGTTGGAATCAGGTCATATTATTGAGAATTGTGTAATTCTATTTCCTATACACAATTTTAAATTCTCCTCTCTCTATATATCCTTTATCTTTTTTTTTTTTTTTTGAATTCTTCAAGTAAAGACCAGAAAACTAGATATGTGTAAAAACTATGTATCTTAAATACTAGCTTGGGGTAATTTTTGGAAAAAAATCTACTCTCTACATTTCTTAATATGTGTACAAAAACTAATTTTGACAACTAAACTAGGACGGAGGGAGTATTAGTTTTCTCAGTACACTACAAAGTCTGTCTACAAACCACCTGTATACGGCTAAGGCGTATTAGTGCCACCTCATTGTTTAGGTGTCAGTCTAGTAAAAGATAGAACAAGAAGGAAATTACACGTTTATTTATATCCAATTTAGTTTTTATCTCCATCTTCAGATGATGATCGGTTTCTTTAACGGGTGGTTAACCACCAACTTATACGACAGAGAAGGTTTTTGTTCTCTTTTTTTGAGAACAAAGAAACTGCGAAGCTCTAACAAAAAGGGGTACAGCCATAGTATCAATACAAGTAAAAGCAGCAATAGAAGTTCAGAGGAATTTTTAAGTCAAAAAAAAGTTCAGAGGAATTTATAAAACTACACTCATCAACCAGTATTCCATGATGTTTAGCAGCTGAGCTTTGCTCCAGCAGTATTCCACTACCTTTAACTTATATTGCGCATTTTGGTCTAACATCAGCCTCATGGGGCGTAGATATTAGGGCCGCCTGGCATCAGGCGTGAACTTTATCAACTGCTCACTGAGGCGTAAACTTTATCAACGCCCGCGACATTGGGGCGTACATTAAATCAACGTGCCATTGGGGCGTTAACTTCAGCCCCGCACGATGACAGGCGTTATCTTCAGCTCCGTCCGATGAGGCGTACATTTAATCAACGCGCCATTGGGGCGTACTTTATATGCCTGCCTCTTCGTGGGGCGAACCCTATACGAACGCTTGACATGAAGCGTAGATTATACAACCTCCCGTTGAGAAGCGAAGATTATATAAATGTCCGACTAAATTTGGGTTTGGTCTTACTCGCCAACCAAATATACTTTTGGATTTAGGTATAGTCTGATATTTGATCGATAGTCCGTCCCACTACGTCTCGTTCTCAACCCAAATTTTTGGTCTTGGTCGCCCACTGTGGTTGCTCTAAGGAATCACTACGGGAAAAATCATCATTGACGACACTTTATTAGCGTTGTCGTATACCTACGACAACGCTTTTTTATGCATTGTGTAGGTGGGGTATTGTAGAAAGTCCAAGCTTTTCTACAATACCTGAATAAGAGTTGTAAAGTGTGATGTGATTCATGGTTCGGCAATATTTTCCCAAAGTTGTGATTTTGTTTCGATTTTTTTCTGAAAGCCTAACACAACTCTTGTTTGTGTTATAGGACTATTTTACACAACAAAAGATGTGTATCGTAGAAATATGTAACACAACACTTGTATAAGTTGAAGGACTATCTTAGACAACCTAGGATGTGTATTGTAGAAATATGTAACAACTCTTATTACTATTATGAATAAGGTTTGCACGACACTTTTTAGAATTGTGGAACAATGTTGGACAACACCTATTTATGTTGTAATGACATTCTTTCACAACCTCTGGTTTGTGTAGTTGAAATATGGAACACAACACTTATAAGATGTTGTGTGCATACAACTATTTTGAAAAACATTTATAGCGGAAACCGAATTGCCGAAATATTTCACATTCACATAAACCTGCCAGTACACATTTACATTCTTTCAGGACCTGCCACTCCAATTGCATTACCTAGCTAACTTAAAATTACATTGTATGATAGATTCTTTGAACATGACTAAAAATATCATATAAATTGTAAAACGCAGATATGGGCCTCCCCTACAAATGTGGCAGTAGCATACACGTTTCAGTATGGTAGTCTGGATTACATTGCTAAATGGAAGTGATCCGCTTTTTGCTGCACACTCTCTTCTTGGTAAACCGAACGACGATTATGGGAAACATAGAGGTAGATGATACCATAGAGGAACTGTCTTAGAAGTGAAGTGCCATAGTTTTCAATGAACTTCATATCAGTTGGCCTACCTTTAGCACCTGAAAATCGCTGGTACTCTTCAACTACAGCAGGCAAACACCAGTTCTGCATTTTTATGAAACAGCCAATAACACAACCCGTCCTATGCTGTTGTTCATGCAAAAGAAAATTTATCAGAAAATTAATACTGCTTAATCATTTTTCTATGGCCAGAAACAAAAAATATAGAAAGGCTTGTAGACTTGCTATTCATATGGAGGTCCAAAACTCCTATATTTTAGTTCTACGTGTGTACAGAGAAGTGAAATTATCTTAATTGTTGGTGCATATGTTTCTTTGCATGTGTGTGAAAGAGAAAGAGGGATGTAGCCTACCTATTATGATGCACCATCTTTGGAATACGCCTTTAAGTCCTAATGGTTGTTACGAATAAGCATCCCTTGGAGTGATAGGTAATGATCTTTGTTGTCTCATGTCTATTCCAAATAATTCTTCCGCCTTCCTTAACGTTTCCTGGATAACAGGGTAAAGGACAAACCAATTTTCTTAGTTACGTTGGTTCAATGACCAAAAGATTTTACATAGAGTTTCAAAAATCACAAAGCAGTAAGTAGTGACCTCCTGATTTTGATTTTGAGAATTCAGCTCCTTGATGTTGGAAAGAAATGCATTGAACTGCTCGTAAGACAACCTAAACCTGCAGTTCCAAATATCCACAATGGGTATTACATATCAACAAACTGAAAAAATTCTAACTAGAAACACATTCCAACATAAAAAATACTATCACTACTGACGAGTAATGTGACTAGAATACTTGCATTATATGGCAACTAGTTACACATTCCAACAACATTCCGTTGCTCGGAACACAACGAGATTTCGATCGTACATTCAAAACTACAATAAATACATCACACATAATTTCTAAAGAAAAGTGACGGTCATATGTCATGTTACAACTAATTTTATGTGCTCAAATGAGACTGAATTTTATACAGGGATAACTACACAAAGTCTTCTAGTTGGGGTAATTCCTATTATCCATTTATTTCAAAACATTTACAGATGAATCATAAAAAAAATGGGTCTCACATATCCAAAATTCATAAAAATCCATGTAGTTTAAGTGCCTCATTTTAATTTTAAGAACTCTGCGACGCTGTACAAATTCTTTAGATACAAGTCTCTATACTACCAAAGTTTCAGACACTTTCCCTTATTTGATTAACCTGAAATTTTAACCGAGTGTTCATGACACATCTAAGTACAACATATTCAAATTTCATGTAATTATAACGGTTAGATATAAGCTCATGGATCCAACAGTATATATATATATATATATATTCTAGATGTCAGAAAAACATATGCACAGTTCGTGTTAAAGTCTCATCATTTAGACTAAGTTTCCAGGTAGTTCTAACATTGAAACTCAAGTACCAACAATATTAAATTATAAAGAAAGAATATCTCGTCTTCTATGATGCTTCACCCTTCCATAGATCATAATACAATAGCTACTTATACATGAGTAAAGTAACACATTGCCAATTATCAAAGGACATGTATAGCCATCTTAATACCCAAGCAAGGAATACATGAGCTATGGAAAAGCATTATCAAGGAGGCATAACGAAGATAATCATATAGGTATACTCAACACATATATGTCATCCGAGAAGATTGGCACTTAAGAAGTAATTAACTATTTCACTATTGGTTCAAGGCAAAGCTATGTATAAGCAATTTAGAGCTACCGATTAGTCAAAATGAGGTAACTAACAAGGTGATATTAGCCATCATATTTAAGCATATGCATGTTTTTGTAGAAAAACTCTTGAAAATGGTCAAGATTTCTGAACCTTGCTTCACTCCGATCTGAAACCAAATAGCTTTTCTCTATCATAATCATACATGTAATTCCTTTATCCCATAGAAACTCAGAAAAAAAAATGCTAGCATAAACATTCCAACATGCAAAGCATCAATTAAATTAAAGATTAAAAACAAAAAAACAAAAAAAAGCAACAAATTATATTCCCCTAAACTAATGAAAAACATTTTCTAAAGAAAGTCCATAAAGATGACTCTTAGGAATTACCTCCCGAGTATCCCAGCTACTGGTCACAGGCTTGTTGTCATTGTTTTTAAGTATGATATGTCACAATTGGACATTGGGAACATCTTTAACTATGTGCTATTGGACTGAAAAGACAGCCATTCCACTTTTCTTGCTACCAAAAGTCCATATCCTTCTTGAAATCAACTTGTTCAGTCATTTCAGCTCGGCCAACAAACTGCCCGCTCCCATTTACCTGAAATTACCATAAAAAGTTGACTTATCTGATTGATAATGATAAACCGATTTGTTGTTGTTTTTGTTAAAGGAAATGACGGTACCTTTTCAGTGTGATTCCAAAAATCAAAGTATGCTCCAGAGACATCATCAAAGTGCATCTACTCAAACAAATTAGGAAATGTGGCAATTCAAATACCAAAACCAGATAGGATTCTTTCTTGGATGGCATAAATAGGTTTCCACCTTCAAGTTGTTGAATACTGTATTACATGATCCCAATGAAATGAACACAAAATAGGGGTTAAATGTACCTTGTTTAGGAATTCAAAATCCGAGAGAAGTTTAACCGTTGCCTCGTATTCCTGCATAAACAGATGGATTGCACCCAACACCTAAAGCAATAGTAGCAGATCACCAACCACAGCATCTAGACGGCAACACATTCAAACCCATCTTTAACAAAAGCATCAACAGATCCCAAATTCTCATCAGTTCTTCCATCAGCATCACACCACCAACAACATTTTTTCAACTTTCTGTAAACCCAAATCCCTCTATCACCATAATCAATTGAGAGTGACCACCGGAACCAAGTTCTCTGATCTGTTCATCATAATCACCAATTCTTCTAGATTCATTCTCATCTTCTGATATCTCGAATCCAATCTCAATAAATCACTTGAACCAAAATCTCAGGATTTCACAGAATTCTGCACTGAAATTCAACAAAAAAAAATATTAGTAAGTGGAAATTCAATGAAGGTTTTGTTTCTTAACACGGAGAAAAACAAAAAATTTAAAAGAATTGATGCCAAAATTAAACTAGGGCTTGTAAAAAAAATTGAGGAATACTAAACCTGTATCAACAGAAAATTGAGGAATGCCAAAATTTTAAAGGTCGCCTGTTTGTTTGGAACCGAAAATGCGGTTTTATGCTGATGAAACTGCAAAATCAAAAACCCAAATTAAATCAATTTTCGATCCTCAAAATGCAATAAAAACCTACAAATCCTGTAGAATTCGATGTAAATGAAAAGGGATTCAGAATATTACCTTTCTAATATTGGATGTTGCCTTAACTGATATCCACCATTAACAAACCTTAGATTTTCTGTTCTTGGCTACATCAACAATCAAATCGAGAGAAACCCCCAATTTTAATCTCAAACCCTCACTCATGAGAATCTCAAATTCTTCTCCTATGATTCTTCCCCATCTTTAATCTCGAGCTCACCTTGTTACTGATTTTCAAATCAGACACCACAGATCCAGTTCCTCCTCTTACTCACCAGCTTCACAACATCAACCTAATTTTCAAAATAAAACATACCCATCTCTAATCCTTCCCCTAAAACTTCAATTTCAATTTCAGTCACTTGATTCAATTACATCAAGAACCCTAATATCTATTTCGGGGAAAGAACAGAAACCCTATCATCTAAATCTTCACTAAAATTCACAGAAACACCAACTCCTTTTTCTTGTATACATCCTCACGAATTAATTTTCCTCAATTTCACCTCTCGATTTTCAACAGAAGAACACCAGAGAAAAAGAACGAAAAATAAGAAAGAATAAGAGAGAATAAGAAAAAGAGAAAATGAGTTTCAAAGAGCCATTGCAATTTCATCGGACTACTTGTTAAAGATCTAACCAATCTACAACGAGAAAGGATTTTGTGGAGGTAGTTAGGTTTTTTGTGAGTTAGGGAGTAGAAAATCAGAGAAAGAGCATGGGAGGCACAAGATGAGAGAAGAGAGCGAGAGGAGGAGAATGAGTAAAGAATTAGTTTTCTCGATTCCCAAATGATGGACGGACCAGATTTCTTTTGATCCACTCATACGGATTGAGGAAAGAATCCGACGGTTGAGATTGTATATGTGATGATCATACAGATTGAAGCATTTGTGTTTTCCTTTGTGCTAATACAAACTCATGTATTCTGTTTATTATCAACCTTCGGCGTGAAACAAAAATACAAAAAAAATATCAATAAATTTAGGACATTGTTATCGATATTTTGATATAAAAAAATCCAAAAAATGTATAAGAATGAAGCCGAAAAATATGAAGTGAATTCAATAATTGGTGCTTTCTCTTTGTGCTTCGGGTTTTAATTTCGACTAGTCACATAGGTCATGAAGTAATTTTGACTAGTCACACATGTCATGAGGTAGATTTAGTTCACACTGGTAGACTCATGTTATAAGATTACTAGACTAGAGATGGACCAAGAAGCTCTGGGTGGGTTCTGACTTCAAAATTAGTAGGATACAACATTGAAATTGATAAATATGAAGCTTTGTGTTGATTCGAACTTCAAATTTGGTATAATACATACAAAATATGAACCAAGAAGCTCCGAGAGGGTTATGACTTCAAACTTAGCATGATACATCTTCGAAATCGATAAATATGAAGCTCAATGTCGATTTGAGCTTCAAATTCGGTATAACGACAAACAAACTATGAACCAAGAAGCTCCGGGAGGGTTCTGACTTCAAACTTAGCATGATACATCATCGAAATCGATAAATATGAATCTCAGTGTCAATTCGAACTTCAAATTATGTATATTCTAAACCGATAAATATGAATCCACCCATCTATAGGTAAGATTCCATCGAAATATTCCCCCAAAACCTTAAACACACCCTTTTTCATCAACTTCGATTATGAACTTAGCTCCGAGCTCGATCCTTGGCCGCGAGTGGTATACTATAAGTTGGAAACTTCGTAAGAACGATGAATCCATCCATTTATAGGTAAGATTCCTTCGGAATAATCCCCAAAAACTTAAACAAACCATATTCTGGCATATTGTATGCATACCTTGGCTCCGAGGCGAAACCTGGCTGGGAATGGACTACTATAAGTCGGAAACTTGGTAAGAACGATAAATCCATTCATCCAGTTACAAGAAAGATTCCTTCGAAATATTCTACGTAACCTTAAACAAACCATATTTCTGCATATTGTATGCAAACCAGAGTTAGCCCTGAGTTTCTCGTTCGGATGAACTGAAGACGCAATATATCAGAATTAAACATCACATGTTCAAAGATTACTAGAGTTAGACCAGATTTTCCCATTCGGATGAACTGATGACGAAATATATCAGAATTGACTATTTGGTATAACGACATACAAACTGTTGATTGAAACTTCAAATTTGATATATAACGGCATACAAACTTGGTAAGAACGATGAATCCATCCTTTTACAAGTAAGATTCCTTTGGAATTTTCTATGAAACCTTAAACAAACCATATTCTGGCATATTATATGCGTACCCTGGCTCCGAGATCGAATCCTGACTGTGAATGGACTACTAGAAGTCGGAAACTTGGTAAGAACGATGAATCCATCCAATTACAGGTAAGATTCCTTCGGAATATTCTCCAAAACCTTAAACAAACTCTATTCTGGCATATTGTATGCATACCATGGCTCTGAGGTCGAAACCTGGCCGTGAGTGGACCACTATAAGCCGAAAACTTGGTAAGAACGATAAATTCATCCATTTACATGTAAGATTCCTTCGGAATATTCCTCGAAACTTTAAACAAACCCTAATTTGGTATACTGTATGCATAACCTGACTCCAAGATTGAAACCTAGCCCTGAGTGGATCATTATAAGCCAGAAAGTTGGTAAGAACGATGAATTCATCCATTTACAGGTAAGTTTCCTACAAAATATTTCCTGAAACCTTAAACAAGCCCTATTCTGGCATGTTGTATGCATACCCTATCTCCGAGGTCGAAATTTGTCCAGGAGTGGACTACTATAAGTCGGAAAGCTTGGTAAGAACGATGAATCCATCCATTTACATGTAAGATTTCTTCGGAATATTCCCCAAAACTTTTAACAAACCCTATTCTGGCATACTATATGCATAACCTGACTCCGAGATTGAAACCTGGCCCTGAGTGGACCATTATAAGCCGGAAGTAAGTTCGAAGCTCCAAGAGGGTTTCAGAGTTCAAACTTAGTATGATACATCATCGAAATTGATAAATATGAATCCCAGTGTTGATTCGAACTTCAAATGCGGTATAATGGCATACAAACTATGGAGTACGAAGCTCCGAGAGTTAACTACTTTAAGCCGAAAACTTCAAAAGAACGATGAATCCATTGATTCATATGTAAGATTCAATCGGAATATTCCACAGAACCTTGAACACATCCTTTTTTGGCAACTTCGAGACTTAACCTGGCTCCGAGCTCGAAACCTGGCTCTGACTGGACTACTATAAGTCGAAAACTTAAAAGCGACGAATCCATCCATTTACAGGTAAGATTTCTTCGAGATATTCTATGAAAATGACCAGAATACCCTTATTGGAAATAGGTAAAATAAATATTACAAAATGTGAAAATGACCATATTACCCTTAATGGAAATAAGTGCAATATATAAATATTATCGAGACTGTGAAAAATGACCAGACTACCCTTATCCGAAATAAGTAAAGTAAATATTACAAAATTTGAAAATGACGATATTACCCTTAATGGAAATAAGTGCAATAATATTATGGAGACTGTGAAAATGACCAGACTACCTTTATTGGAAATAGGTAAAGTAAATATTATAAAATATGAAAATGACCATATTACCCTTAATGGAAATAAGTGCAATAAATAGTATGGAGACTGTGAAAAATGACCAGACTACCCTTATCGAAATAGGTAAAGTAAATATTACAGAATGTGAAAATAACGATATTACCCTTAATGGAAATAAGTGCAATAATATTATGGAGACTGTGAAAATGACCAGACTACCCTTATCGGAAATAAGTAAAGAAAATATTATAGAATATGAAAATGACCATATTACCCTTAGTGAAAATAAGTGCAATAAATATTATCGAAACTTTAATAATGACCAGACTACCCTTATCGGAAATAAGCAATATAAATATTACACTTTGAAAATGACCATATTACCCTTGATGGAAATAAGTGCAATAAATATTATGGAGCCTGCGAAAATGACCAGACTACCCTTATTGGAAATAGGTAAAGTAAATATTATAAAATGTGAAAATGACCATATTACCCTTAATGGAAATAAGTGCAATAAATAGTATGGAGACTGTGAAAAATGACAAGACTACCCTTATCAGAAATAGGTAGGATGGTTAGTGGTGTAGATTTCCATGCCCAAGGCTCAGGATCGAATCCCCCAACCTCATTTTTTCCAACATTATATACTTTTACTTCAACAACACTTATAAGTGTTTTGATAGGTTTCTCTCATTTTTTCCAACATTATATATTTTTACTTCAACAACACTTATAAGTGTTGTTATAGGTTTCTATTTAAAAAAATGAAAAATACCACAACTTGTGAACTGAAATGGTGGTTGATGAGCTAGACTTCCATGCAGTAGGTTCATGTTCGAATCTCCCCTCTAACATATTTTCCATTATCATATTTTTGTGTTCTTCAACAACACTTGTCAGAGTTGTGATAGGCTAAGTGACTACACTTATAAAACAGAGTTGTTATAGCTAAATGTCGTCACAACTCTTTTGCTTCAGGAGTTGTCGTTTGTTTTCTTAGCGCAACCCCTTGTTCCTAAGGGTTGGCAGTGATAATATACGACAACTCTTTCTTTGAAACCAGTTGTAAAACATAGGACTTTCTACGATGTTTATAAAAGTGTTGTAAAACCCCAGTTGTAGATGTATATTTTTCCCGTAGTGAATAACGATATTAAAGTACAGAATAACCAAGGTGTGTTTTGTAATAATGTGGAGCAGACCTCAGATCACATGTCACTTCAGTGTGACTATCTCATAAGGTTTGGTCAAGATTTATGAAGGCATTTGGGGTGTTTTGGATAAGTCCTAAATCTGTAAAACTTCAAATCAAGCATGGAAAATAAATAATTTGAAAGGCAGGTGTAAATATGTCTAGCAGAAAGATATATATGCTATCTTATGCATATTTGGAAAGAGAAAAACTCAAGAGCTTTTGGGGAAGAGCAAAGGAGGTAGATGAATTGTGTCTTGTGATTAAGAAATCCATTGCGTTGTGGTTGTCTGAGACTAATGTTTTTAAGAACATTGAAAATACAAGGGCCTAACAACCACACCCAATATTTCGTTTGGCAATCTGAATAGACAAACTCCAATATACTTTCAAGAGAATCAACTAGACAGTTAGACTCAATCTAGAGAAAAGTATATCAAAGAGTTTATATCTCTATTTCACAATGTAATCAACAAATCAAACAAATAGAAATCCACGAGCCTGATTATTATGTGAAACAACTTGAACGGTACCAAAGACCAATGTTCAAGTGTCAATTAATTTTAATAAAAAACTAAAGGTTGGATTAACAGAACTTTGTTAACGAGGAAAAGCGCAAATGCAGAAAAACCCCGGGACCTAGTCCATATTTGAACACCACACTGTATTAAGCCGTTACAGAAATTAACATTCTACCAATGAACTTCGGACTGGACTGTAGTTGGACCCTAATCAATCTCACATTGATTCAATGTACAGTTGCGCTACTTACGTCTCTGATCCGAACATGATACTATGCACTTGATTCTCTTAGCTGATCTCGCCCACAACCAAGAGTTTCTACGACCCAAAGTCGAAGACTTGATAAACAAATCTGTCTCACATAGAAAAGTATATAGGAATAGATAAATCGGTCTCCCACAGAAATACCTACGAATTTTGTTCCGTCTTTTGATAAATCAAGGTGAACAGGAACCAATTCATATACCGGACTTATATTCCCGGAGAACAGCTTAGAAATATCAATCACCTCACAATAATCTTAATCGCATGGTAGCGAAACAAGATATTGTGGAATCACAAATGATGAGACAAAGATGTTTGTGACTACTTTTTATATTGCCTATTGGAGATTAATATTGAGCCAATCTTAAAGAATATAGTACTCAAACACGATGAAAACATCAAGATTAGATCACGCAATTATAGAGAAAAAGTTGGGTTTGGCTTCCCAATCCCAATGAAGTCTTTAAGTCGTTAACGTACATGGTTTCGTAAAAAACCTAAGGTTAAAGGAGAATCGACTCTATCTTATACAACTAGTATCACACAAGAGGTGTGGGGATTACTTTTCAAAGTTGCTAGAATTCTCCTTTATATAGTTTTCAGATCAGGGTTTGCAATCTAAGTTACCTTGGTAACAAAGCATTCAATATTCACCGTTAGATGAAAACCTGATTAGATTCAAGCGGTTAGATCGAACTTAGCTTTTTATACACAAATGAAATGTACCCTCATTTATGTTTAGTAACCGTACTTAAATGTGTACACCATGTTGGCTCAACCGTAGTAAATCGAGATTAGCTATATGAACACTCTCATATCAATCTTATTCATCTTAACCATAACTAGTTCAAATGACTCAAATAAAACTAGTTAAAGAGTTGTTCAATTGTTATATTCTCAAAGAAGTATACAAGAACACAATTCAAGGAAAATCGGTTTCATTCACTCGAATCAATTCATGAACCTTATATCCACGGTTTGCAAAGAATGCATTCCTTAATATATAAATGTATTAGTTCATGAGCAAACGGATACGCATACTTAAGTAGCCGGTCTGAGTTTGGGTTCTCCAGTATGCAAATGGATACACATACTTAGTACACTTCCGAATCCTAAAAGAAATTCCCGGACTTAAACCTTACGCAAGTATGCGTACCATGATGTGTACTTGGTACACGGAATTTCACAACTACAAGTACGCATACGGGTATGCATACTTTAGTTCTGGTAATGTCTCACATTCTTACAAGAGTGCACACTATGTGTATAATTTGTTATCATAAATTTTAATGATAAAGTCTCCAGTGACGAAAAGTTTGGTGGCCTACCAGTTTTAAACTTCAATATTTCCTACTTCAATGAATTTATTCAACAAAATTATCTAATTGATTTGGTAGTTAAAGGTCCTACATACACTTGGACAAATGGTAAAGAAATCAATGGATTGATTTGTCAAAGAATGGAAAGGATTATAGCTAATCCTTAATGGTGTATTGGTTTTCATAATGCAGCAGTTCTTCATCTTCCAAGAATTACGAGTGATCATGCTTCTATTCTTTGGAATACCTGCAGAAACAATGCAAGAGCTCCACCGGATTACAAGTTTGAAGCACATTGGATATCTCATCCGGAATTCCTAGAAAAGGTTAATGAATGTTGGTCCAAGATGATACTGAAGATATCCAATCAAAATTGAGAAAGTTGGGATCTTTTCTCACTGAATGGAGCCGAAGAAAGATTGGTTGCATCAAGCATAAGATAGCAATTTTGAAGGTTAAATTATTGAGGATTCAGTCTTGGCACCCTTCTGCTTCCAATATTCAAAAAGGAAAGCTGGTGATGGCTCATCTTAATGAGTTTCTTATTATGGATACAACTTATTGGGATCAAAGAATAAAACAAAATTAGGCAAAATGTGGAGATACAAATACGAGGCATTTTCATCTTTCCGTGCCGCAAAGACGGAGAAAGAATACTATAAGTCATCTGCTGAAAGATAACCAAACATGGACATCCGAGCAAGGTAAAATCTCCCGTGAACTCATTAATCATTTTAAATCACTCTTTCAAGAAGCATCTTTACCGGTTCCTCCTCAGTATTATCCATGGTCAAGCCGTTTCAAATTTGGACAATGATACATTATGTAGGATTCCAACAATATAAGAAATTTGGAGTGTAATATCTAAAATGGGTTCTTTCACATCACCGGGGCCAGATGGTTACTCTCCGATTTTCTATAAAAAAGTGTTGGGGAACAGTGTGCAATGATGTGTTCAATTTAATAAAAGATATATTTAGTTATGCTGTGTTTCCTAAGTTATTGAACCATACTAATATTACTTTGATCCCCAAGATTAAAAACCCGATTACACCTTCAGATTATCATCCAATATCCTTATGCAATGTTCTTTACAAGATTGTGGAAAAACTACTATCAATCAAAATAAAACCGTATTTGGAAGAGTTCATTTCTTGGTCTCAGAGTGCTTTTATGCATGGTCGCCATATTTTGGAGAACATCATTATTGCTAAGGAGTTGCTTCATTCTATGCATAATTCGATAGCTGTAAATGGTCATTTTTCTCTAAAGGTGGATATGGTTAAAGCCTATGATCGAGTCAACTGGAAATTTCTAGGGGATATGTTACATATTATGGGAATCTCTGGAAAGGCGCATGCTTTGATTATGGCTTGTCTGATGACAACTTCCTTCTCTATCAATATCAATGGATCTCCACAAGGTTTCTTTAAGAGTGAAAGGGTAATTCTCCAAGGTTTCCTATTATCTCCTACTTTATTCATTATTTGTTCTCAAGGTTTATCTTTCCTGATGAAACATGATGAATCACAGGTCTTTACCAAGGATACAAACTAAATAGTTGGGAACATACAATTACTCATTTGATGTTTGCAGACGATTTTTTATTCTTTGGTGAACATTCTAGAATCAATGTGAACAATCTTAAGAAGATACTTCATTAATATGCATCAATGTCAGGGAAATTCACAAATTACAATAAATCATCGATTAGTTTCAGCAGAGGTATCTCAGACATTAGAAAACAAACCACAATCCAGGATTTGGGAGTCAGGGAGATGGCGGAAGATGATAAATATCTTGGCATATTTCCCTTAAAATAAGATTTCAGAATTTCTAGTTTTAATTTTCTGACTGAGATGTTTATTTCTAGATTACCGGGTTGGAGATTCCACTACAAAAACATGGAAGGAAGAACTGTTTTATTAAAAAATACTCTATCCTCGATTCTGATATACTTCATTGGAATTTGTCTTCTACCAAAAGGAGTTACTCAAGAGATTAAAAAAATTCAGAGAGGTTTTTGGTGGGGTCATTCAACTGAAGAGAGAAATCTACACTTCATTAACTGGGCTACGGTGTTTTTGAGCAAAGAAGAGGGAGGTCTTGGGGTGAAAAGTATGGAACTGGTGAATTTGGCATTAATTTGTAAACTTGCCTGGAGATTTCTTGAAAATGAGGATGCTATGTGGGTTAAACTATTGGCAACAAAGTATATTCATGGCCAATCATTCTGGACTGCGAATAAACCAGATAAGTGTTCATCAATATGGAATAGCTTATTGGAGGTTAGATATATTTTAGTTAACAAAGTCTTCTGGCAATTCTCTAATGGTGAGAAGGTCGATATCTGGGACAATGCTTGGTTACCACAGAGTATAGAACACATCATCAACAAACTAGATTATATGACTCTAAATATTAACAAGGTTTCAGATTTACTTATACTAAGTTCCAGGGAATGGAATATTGAACTGCTCAATAATACTTTCACTCCAGAGAATGTAGCCTGCATCTCTTCAATTTATCATAGTGAAGATGATACTTCAGAGGATAAATTAATCTTGTCTTGTACTCCTTTAGGTAAGTTTTCAACAAAATCTTGGTACATATTGCTTATGAATAACTTTGCTTCTTCATCAGAATCTAGTGCCTTTCCATGGAAAAATTTATGGGCTTACTCTTATATTCTTCCTAAAATATTGATGTTTCTTTAGAAGATTTTACACAATGGAGTTGTTGTGAATATGAACATTGGAAGATTTATTCATAATGTTCAAACAGTTTTCACTTTTTGTGGTTAAGCAAATGAAACAGTTTTTCATATTTTCTTTGACTGTGGATACTCTAAGATGGTTTTTGAGGCTGCTGGTTTAAATATAGGTAATTCAGTGGCTGAAGTTAATATAAAACAGATCATCAAATATTGGATGGAGGATAATATATAACACAAGTTTTTTAAGAGAGTATGCATCCTGTGGAACAATTGGAAGTCTAGGAATGATATAATTTTTTCTCAGGGTTTTTTTTTTCTTCCTGTAAACCTAATCTTGAAGAAGGATTTACAAGATTTTGAAATGTGTATGGAAAACTATTCGGTAAACAACGGAAGTATTGATTGTTTAACACAGTCGTGGAATCCTCCTGATCATCCTTTTATCAAGATAAATGTGGATACGGCTTTCATCCCCAATAATGGTGATGTTGGAGCAGTTTCTTGAGATTGTAATGAAAGATTTCTGGTTTGTGTAGCAATTAATTTTCTTTCTACTACCTCTTTGCTGGCTGAAACGATTGCTTGCATATTGGGTTTGGAATTGGGGAGAGAGCTCAATTTCAGCAGAGTTATTATTGAAGGCGATGCTTCTAACGTGACTAATGTGATTAATGGTGATGTTAGCGAGATTCAATGGAGTATTCGCTATGAAGTGTTAAAAATTAAAGATCTGGATTCTTTCTTTTCTGATGTGAAATTTCAGCATGTTCGCAAAAGTGCTAATTCTGTGTCACACGATTTATATCAACATGCTTTCCATGACAATGTAAATAAGGGGTGGAATGCTACAACACCACCCCAATGTATCTCTTCAAACCTCTTTGTATGAGGTAGTCTAATAAAATTGGCCTCTTTAGAGGCCTTTTCCCCTCAAAAAAAAAATGATGACTAAGTATTCTAAACTCTTATTTCAATCATTGAAACTTTATTAGAGGATGACAATGGCTGTTTTCACATACTATTAAAACTTTAACTACTCAAGTATGCAAACTTGTACACATACTTAATTTGTAGGTCTGAATTTGGATTCGCCAGTGTGCAAATGGTACGCATACTTAGTACACTTCCAAATCCCAACAGAAATTCCTAGACCTATACCTTAAGCAAGTATGTGTACCGGTATGTGTACTTGGTACACGGAATTTCACAACTACAAGTACGCATACATGTATGCATACTTTAGTTCCGGTCATGGATCACATTCATGCAAGAATGCACACTATGTTTATAATCCAATGATGGTTAAGCATTCTAAACTCTTATTTCAATCATTGAAACTTTCTTAGAGGATGACAATAGCCGTTTTCACACACTATTAGCATCAAAGCAATTTTCAAGTTATTGAAATAATCATAACGAAACATTCCAAGTCTACACCAAATGATTGTATCACACAAACCATGTAAGATGTTACTCGACGATTTTCACATGATCATCTTTTGACTTTCGTCAAGAATATAAGATGAACTTGGTTAAAACGAAAGCTTACCAACAAATCTTCCGAGAAATATGTATGCGAGTTAAACTCACCACAAAATCTCATATGTATGATCGAAAACTATTGTAATACGACTTTTGTCTCAATATAGGACATAGAGTAGAAATAGACTTTCCAAGTGATAGATGAGTTTTAGTCTCCACATACCTTTTGTTGATGAAGTTCCATAATCTCTCCTTAGTAGTTCCTCGTCTTCAATTGATGAACGTCGTGAAGTCTAATGCTCAACTACACAACCTATCCTAGTCCGAGACATCACTATAAGTAGACTAGAAATCAAGACTTATAGTTTTGATCACTAAAATTGACAAACAAGCTTGGGATAGCAATGCTTGCGAGTTCGATCGAGCAGTGCTCTAACAAACATCCATATTAGTTTTTTTTTTTTCAATGGAGCTATATTATTCACATGCAATATGGTGATAGATTGAGCCTCTTGGATTATTTATTTTATATATTTACTCTTTAATATATAACCTTCTTTTTAAAAAAAAAAAAAAACATAGTGAATAATTAAAATCACACTGCATATATAGTGGACACTAACTAAAGTCTAGTTTGGTATTGTTTTAAGTTTTAGAAAAGTGCTTTTTTATTGTCCTATGTTGTGCCTTGCGTTGATGTGTTGTGTTGTGGAAATAAATTGACATAATGTTTGGTAAACAGTAATTTAAAAAGCACCGTGCAATTAACAAACTTTAAATTCTGTTTGGTAAACTGGTATTTCAAAGTGTTGGAAATGTAGTTATTGACGAAAATATACATATTTCAAAAAATAGTTTTAAATACAATTTTATTTTTATAAATTATATTTCTAATTTAAATTTTTTTGATTTACATAAATATTATTGGATAACGATTATTAAATTAAACTAGTTGGAAGCCTAACAAGCTAAGCTCCAATGACGTACTACTACATTAATTTAACAGGTTGTTGTGCTAGCCTTCCAGCGAGCCTCATGACGAACCTAGCCAAGTCATCCGAAGCGGAAAGGGGATGAGATTATGTCGTAAGGGGGGGAAAGCTAGCTCCGGCTTCCATGTCAAATTATGAAATATTGCGCCATCGTGGACTTGAACCTGGGACCTTCTAGAGCGCATCAACTTTTTTGAGGAACGAGGATGACCAGATGAGATAGCTGGTGCATCCTTAAAAGACATGGTGATAGATGGTTCCTAGAATTGTCAGTTGAGAAGGCATCTAAATAATAAAGAGATCACAAAGATCGATATAAAGTGATGGGAGACCCACCTTAGTTCATAGAATATGTAGATTTACTCGGATGCATTGGCTCCACCAACTTCTCCACAAAGTTCTGCTTTGGCTTATAGAAATATCCAACATTCCTTCTTCACAAGTTCCATATATATACTTGCATCTGGATCAAGAATGTACCTTCCAAAGTTCAAGTTTTTCTATGGGCACCTATGCAAAATTCATCCCAACTACATATAACTTGGTGTGAAGAGGTTGCAATATAAATAATACAATATGCCCTCTATGTTCTTAGGTAAATCAATCAGTAAACCACATTCTATTACATTGCACATACTCTCATCAGATATGGAATTACTTCTTAAATGGATACAATATGTGTTAGGTTCAAGCCAGTAATGTAACATCTCAGTTACAAGCCTGAAAATACAAGAGAGGCGGGAACATAGGAAGGAAAATATGGCCATTGCTGGATTTCTCAATTTGCTGGGAGATATGGAACAAAATAAATAGGATAACAATGGGGAGAAGCTGATAATTGGTTTATATTCAATACATTCAGAGACTTAACCTCTCACTGGAAAGTCATCATAGACTGCATAGGTTATTAGTGAATTTGGGACCGCAGAGTGTTTCAGATAATTTCATGTATTTGGGAGTCTGAGTGTTTTATGTAATTAGGACTATCAATTTTTTTCCAGAACTCTTAGTCCTTGTAACGACTTTTTCACTTTAATACAAGTTTAACCTTTCTTGACTTCCTCTCCCCCAGAACTACTATACGATACGTTTTTTTTTTTCATCAGTTGCATATTTCTAGGGTTTTCGAGTTTTTCAATTCTCTGCTACTCGAAACAAGGTGGGATTTGTGACTATCGATGGTTGGAACTAGCAGGTTATCGTTGATTCAGTCATATGCAACTACGGGGTTTTATTCTTCTGCTCCTAAACCTCTCTGGCTTTCTTCTACTTCTACAATCCCTGCAACTCCCTTTACGGCATTTCAATCCTCTGCATCGACTGCATGTCTGCCAGTTGTTGTTTCGACTGCGATTTTTGGAATTCGATCTTATGCATCCCTAGCTGATTCCAACTCTGATGCTGATAATTCTCGACTGTCTGCAACTTCCATAGTAACACACAGTTCTCCTACTGCCAATGATAATGCTTCTTTTTCGACTACGAAACACTGGAATTCGATGATCTGCATCCCCAGCTGGTTCCATCCCTAATGATGATGGTTCTCAACTGTCCGCTCCGCCTGTTGCAACAAACAGTTCACCTAGTACTACCGACGATAATTGTGAGCTACATCGATGCCCCATTGCTGGTTTTGATGGTTGCAAAAGTGGTAAAGATGGAAGGGGATACATGAAAGGTTACCTGCTTACGCATCTTCGAGAGAAACACTATCCTATTGTTGTAACCAAGGAGAGGTTTCATGCTCGAATTAGTAGTGATAATGGTTTCTACAAAGCTTGGGAGAGTTCCTTGAGAGGTATGTGAATGTGGTTGTGTTTTCCTTGTATGAACATTCACGCTTGGAGCAAAGCTTGTAAATTTCACAGTGGAGGTCATACGCTATCACCTCTTAAAGGTAGGAGTGTTGATTTCTTGATTCATGGTGTTCAATGCCCTGCTGTAGCTTATGTATCTGATGGGTGCACTTATTCTGGTCCGTCTGGAGATGATGAGATGGTTATGGTGGTACCCGTAACCTTGGATTTATTGGACAAAGCGATGCAATGCCAAATTCCTACGGTTTCTAGTGTTCCCGCCAAGTGTAAGCTATAGTTTTCTCGTTTATTTGCTGCTGAAATACAGAGAGTCGTGAGTAATCCCACTGATGTCTCTCGATGGATTCAGCTGTTGTTGTTCCCTATTTGTACATTGCACTTGTATGTCCCTAAATGTACTTCTGAAGAGCGTTCAGGCACCAGAAAGAAATTACAGAGTGCTGCGATTATTTTGGCTTTGAAGGAATGGTTTGAAACCAATGGTTATGCTATCTTGACCCATCATTCTATAGAGGAAACAATGGATCTGCAAGAACTGCGATACAAGGGTAAGAATAAAAAAGTCTATGGAAAGTATGGGGAAGAACAATAGAAGGCCAATATAAGGCCGTGTCGTAAGAAATTAAGCCATGGTATATATACGGCTGCGATTCAGACCTTTACTTCCAGTAGTGTAGCGCCTCCTAATGAAGGCACCTTGTAAGAGATACAATCTAAACATCCTTATCCTGCACCTCCTGTGATACGTTCCACGCCTATAACACAAGTACCTTTTGTTGCTTCTAAAGACTTGGTTCTGAACAAGATGAAAAGCTTCCCCAAAGGGACCTCGTGTGGGAGAGATGGAATTTGGGACCAACATTTGGTAGATGCATTGAGTGGTTCAGCTGCTGCTGTGTCGGACGAGCTCATTAATTGTATTACTGATCTTGTGAACATTTGGCTTGCTGGGAAATGCCCTTCGGTTTTAGGTGAGTTCATAGCTTCTTCACCTCTCACTCCTTTGCTCAAGCCTTATGGGGGTATTCGTCTGATTTCTGTTGGTACTATTTGGAGGCGTCTAGTTTCCAAAATTGTTGCTTCTCACGTTGGTAAAGAACTGGGGGGCTACTTTAGTGATTATCAGTTTGGGGTAGTGGTACCATGTGGTGGTGAGGCCATTCTTCACGCCGTTAACAGACTTTTGGAAGTGAAGAGTCCATCTACATATACATCTATGCTCCTAGTGGATTTCTATAATGCCTTTAACCTTTTAAGTTGTTTTACTATGATTAATTAGGTAAGACAATATTTTTCTTCAATCTCTTGGTGGGTAGACAATATTTTCCCCCGCTAGATTTTATTACATGGGTAAGACACTTTTGTATGTGCAGGGTGTACAACAAGGTGACCCGCTTGGGACCATGTTATTTTTTTTTTACTTTACGTCCCCTTATCTGCAAAATTATAGAGCGTTTCTCCTTGGATCTTTAGGCATGGTATTTAGATGATTGGACCATAGTTGGAGATATACTGATGGTTGCCAAGGCTTTGAACATTATTCAGCATGAGGGTGTTACTTTGGGCTTACACCTCAACGTCTCCAAAACAGAGCTTTTTTGCCCTTCGGTTGATAGTAGATGGTTAGTTGAGGGGGTTTTTCCTTCTGAAATACTCCGGCCGTCCATTGGTGTTAAGTTATTGGGCGAGCCTATTAGCTTGGATCCTCAATTTTGTAGAGATATAGTGGTTAAGAGAGCAAATAAGACTATTGCTTTGATGGACGCTTTATAGAAACTGGACGATCCTCAGGGGGAATTTCTTTTGTTGAGGAATAATTATGGTGTCTCTAGATTATACTTTTCCATGCGAACTACTAAGCATGAGTATTTTGATAAGGCACAGGCGGTCTTTGACAATCATCTTAAGAAGCTCCTTAGGTTGTTGGTTACTGGGATAGGTCAGGTTTTGGTCTTTTACAACAAAGGTTGGATATGCTCCCCCTTAAGGATGGTGGAATGGGCGTGTACACTATGGAATACACGATGCAGTAATTTTATTTGGCTTCTTTCTTTCAGACTAGTTCTCAGCAGGGGAAAATTTTGAGACATGATGAGGTGTCCGGTCCAAGCCCCAGTTTTGAGCATGCCCTATTCCTCTACAAAAAGGTATGTGGTATTAATGATTCTTCTTTGTGCATTGATGATATTTCCCCGCACTCTATGAGCTCCTTGGCAATTAAATATTTTGATGTGGTGAAGAAGAATATAGCCACCCATTTTGTTATAACTGCGCGTGATTCAGCTCTATGGCAGAGTAATAAAGTTAAACATGCTCAAGATTACTTGTTGGCGATTCCTATTGATGGGCTTAATCAAACAATTGGAGCAAGATAGTTTCAAGTTGTTGTATAGTATAGACTTCGGATCCCCCTTTTTGAGGATGGAGATTTGTTCTCTAGCTCTAGATGTGGAAAATGTATAAATATCTTTGGGGATCATGCCTTGCACTGTAATAAAGGGGTGGGGCTTAAATATAAGAATGATCTTGTCCGTGATACTTATGCAGACATTTGTTATCGAGCAGGTGTTTCATCCAGGAAGCAAGTGGATTTGGGGCTCCACGCAGACAATGGAGTAGCCTTATGACCTGCGGATATCCTTGTGTATGGGTGGGATAATTACCATGATATGTGCTTGGATGTTACGGGTGTATCCCACTTCACAGGTGATTGAGAGCATTATTTTTTACTTGGACGTGCAATTGATAACACGATTTTAAAGAAAAGGGATAAGTACCTTGAGAAATGTACAAGTTATAGGCTGGGGTTTGGTGTTATTACCTTTATTACCTTGGGTTGGTTAGGGAGTGACACCGTAGAGTTCCTGAAAAGGCTAAGAAATTATATGTCTAGCCATGATGAGAATGTTATTGTTGAAGATTTCATTTTTCATAGGATATGTGTTGTTATCAGAAAAAGGATTGGATCCCAGCTTGTTGCAAGGCTTCCATCCAATGTTTGTAAACTCTTTTCTGTTGATGATGATTAATAAAAAAATAAAATAATAAATAATTTCTCCTAGTGCTGCAATTTCGAGTGTTATTTCATGTAAATGCACAAAATATTTAGATAAGTGCTCGACTCATGGTTATGGTTTTTGGGTTCTTGCTTTCTCTACCCTTGGTGAACTTGGAGATGACACTGTGGTTCTCTTGAAAAGGTTGAGAAATTGTATCGCCAATTATGATTTTAATTACAAAATAGGAAACTCTTTGTTTTATAGATTAGGTATTTCTATTCAAAAAGGTGTGGGGGCTCAACTTGTTGCTAGGTTACCCTCCACTGATGTTATACCTTGTATTTGATTCTTTTGTTTATAAAAGCCTTTGCGGAGCCCTTTTTTATTTAATAATGATAATTAAAAAAAAAAACGCTACCACCATTTTTAGTACAATTGCAGTAAAATAGGAAAATCATGTTACCTTCTTGTTGAACCATTTCAAGCAATTGATTAACGGTAAATTATAAGATCCCAATATACCCAAAACCAGATGGCAAGAAACAATCTAGCAATCTAGTTTTAGAAACAGATGGCAATAAGTGTTTGGAGAAAACAATCTAGCCATGATGGCAAGAAGTAAACAATATAGCCATGATGGAAATAAGTGTTTGGATACTTGTGCAAAATCCAAACTCTATATGGGAAAGAGCTATCAAAGGAAAGTACTATGCTAATACGGACATTCTACATGCTAAATGTCCAAATTCTGCTTTTTTGGAATGGAAATGTATTTACAAGACAATAGAAAAAATTAAGACATTTATTTCATGGGTGGTCGGAGAAGGAAACTTCATCGATCCTTGGTGTGATAATTGGATACCTATAAAAAGAGTTGCCGCATCAAAGAATAATACTACCCTTGATCCTAATATGAAAGTTTGTGATCTCATCAATCCACAAACAAGGACATGGAATGCAGCTAAGCTACGTGAAGTTTTTGATCAATCTTCTATAGAGAAGATTGAAGATATTCATCTGACTATTATACCTACTAGAGATAGATGGATATGGGTCAATGCAAAAGATGGTATATTTTCTACTAAAGTTGCATATCATAGACTCTCTTTAAGTGGGGACATTGTAAACTCTAACCTATGGCTCGCTTCTTGGGATGTTAAATTACCAGCAAGGGTTAAACTATTTGTGTGGAAAGCAATGAAAGGAGCTTTACTGGTAAATTTAATTTTGTATCAGAGGACCAATACATCAGATTTTATTTGCCCTAGATGCAAAATGAAAGAAGAAACAATCATGCACTCCCTAATCTTATGTTCAAAACTTAAGACAGTATGGTCACAATTAAATGTTATAAATCAACAATTTCATAATTTTACCTACATTGAATGGGTGAGATATTGGTTACAGTTGAATCCATATAGAGATGGTTCTTCAAGAGCTGAAGATTTCCAAAAAAATGCTTGCATGATGTGGTCAGTATGGACTAGAAGAAATTCGATTAAACATGAGAACAAAATTGAAGAACAATTTCAATCCTAGCAAGAGAAATGGCGATGTTACCGGTAAAGGAAAATCAATTGCAACTTAAAAAAAATTATATAATCACACAAATTCCTGAGACTTCAGATTGGATATCTCCACCAACATATTGGATCAAAATAAATTGCGATGGGTCTTGGAACATTGATTCAGTGAATGGAGGAGGGTGGTTTGTTATCAGAAATCATAGACACAAATTCATACTTGCAGAAGCGAGTTATTTTTCCTGCGATTCGGTAGAAGATTCAGAGATACGAACAATCAAAGAAGCAATGAAAAAGCTTGAGAAAGGAGAGACAAACAAGTGATAATCGAAAGTGATGCTGAAGGAATTATAGAGAAGATAAATCAAACCAGACTTATTTTTCTGACATTGAATACCTAATTTCTAGGTTCATGTAAATTTGTTTTAATTTTGTTAATCTCACTAGTAACGGGGCGGCCCATAATGTATCCCAATGGGAAAAAACAAACCAGACGTATTACGTATATGTCAATGCCATCCCTGAGTGCTGACCATAGTTCCACTAGACATGAACTATGATTGTAACTGTATCGGTTTTGTCCGATTTTTCTTTAAAAAGAATGGCAAGAAACAAAAGACAGAAAACCAAATATGTACCCCAACTACACCTTCGTAACATCAAAATTCCTAATTTTGCTAGCTCAACTGTCAGCGAAAAGAACTTATAAGTGCCAAGTCTGGAAAAAATCTTAGATAGTTTTGAAGCCCATACGAATTCACCTGAATTGAGTGAAACTTGACTTCCAACAAAAGTAGTCGCATGAAAATGTTTTGTTATGCAGGGGATATCAAGAGTCACAAATCTTCCGCTTTTTGGGTCATATAAGATGAAAGCACCATTGCCTACTTTTGAACGTGCACCATGTAATAGTATCTCGCGATTCTTATTGAGATAATGTAGGGGCCGTAATGATACAAAACCTGCTCTATATATCAAAAGGTTGAAAAATTTGGTCCAAGAATCTGTAACTCCATAATGTTTCATCACCCAAAGAACGTTACTGGTCTTGTGTTTTAGTAGAATTCATAAAAGGGGATTTTTCATTAACCTCAAACAAAGACATACAGACAATGTTTTATACAGACATGACAGCCTGTAATAAAAAGATAGGACCAATGAATAGATCATACATCACTCACTTAATACACCAATAAAAATAGTACACATCACACACATGACAACCTGTAAAATAATGACACATCACATCAAGTGTAACTGAAGTGTCAAGAAGAAAAATCAAGGAATGCTTTCTACTAGCCTCCCTCAAACTGAAATGGAGAAATCACTTTCAGTTTGTCCTTCAAGAAAGCAAACCTTGGTCCTACAAGACCTTTAGTGAAGATTTCTGCTAGCTGTCTTATAGTAGAGATGTAAGAAATCTTCAATGACTTGGATTGAACTAATTCTCTTATGAAGTGATAATCAATAGCAAGATGTTTCATCCGACTATGCATAATAGGGTTAGAAGCAAGAGATATGGAGCTTTTGTTTTCACATAACAACTTTGGAGAAGCATGAAGAAATATATGTAAATCTCTAAGTAATTGACATACCCAAAGAACCTCAGCTGCTGTGGATGCTAAGCATTTGTATTAAGCCTCTGTGGAGCTCCTAGACACAGTAGGTTGCTTCTTGGCAGACCATGATATTGGATTGTTACCAAAAAACAAACAAAAACCACTTGTAGATCTTCTAGTATCAGGGTCTCCTCCCAATCAAGCATCACAAGAATCGAGACAGCCAGAAAGACCCTTTGTAAAAAGAATTCCATGACCAAGAGTACCTTTTATGTATCTTAGTATACGCTTAGCAGCAGTAAGATGAAATGTTGTTGGAGAGTTCATAAATTGACATACCTGATTTACATCATAAGTAATCTCAGGTCTAGACCATGTTAGATACTGAAGAGCACCAACAAGAGACCTGTATTCTGTTGGATTTTGAAGAAGCTCACCATCTGAAGAACTCAGCTTTGCACCAGGAGGACAAGGACAACTACATGGTTTTGAGCCAACCATATTACATTTCTGAAGTAAGTCCAGACGGTATTTGGTCTAGTGTAAAAATAAGCCAGCTTTGCTTCTTTTAACTTCCATGCCTAAGAAGTAAATGAGAGAACCTAAATCTTTCACAGGAAAAAAGTTGTTGAAAAAAAAAAAGACCTCATCACAGTAAGAAGAATAATTCCCTGTAATAAGTATATCATCTACATATACCAAAACAATAGTAATTCTGGAACCTACTTTTTGAACAAACAAAGAAGAATCGGCTAAGGAGGGCTTGAATTCTAACATAACCAAAACTTCATGTAATTTCTCATACCAAGCCCTAGGTGCTTGTTTAAGTCCATATAAAGATTTGTGTAACTTACACACATAATCTGGATGATCTTTATACATAAATCCAGGAGGTTGAACCATATAAACCTCTTCATGTAAGTCTCCATGCAAAAATGCATTACTGATACCAATCTGTTTGATAGTCCAATCAAAATTTACTGCTAAAGAAATAACTGTTCTAATAGTTGTAGGTTTTACAACTGGACTGAATGTTTCAGTGAAGTCAATACCTTCTTCTTGATGGTAACCCTTAGCCACCAATCTGTCTTTATATTTGTCAATAGATCCATCAGGATTATATTTCTATATAAAAACCCATTTACAACCAACTACATTTTGAGAGGGATGAGGTGGTACCTTAGTCCAAGTATTAGCATCTTGTAAAGCTTTATGTTCTACCACCATTGAGTTTTTCCACTTTGGGTGCTTATTTGCTTGAGTAAAACATGTAGGAACTGGAGGTGTAATATTTACTAATAATGCTGTAGAGAGAATATGTTTAGTTGCAAAGAAAGTTTTAGGCTTAAAGATGCCATGCATTCCTCTTGTTGTCATAGAATGAGTAGAAGTTACTGTAGAAGTATTATCTGTTCAAGTAGTAGATGTTCTAGGAGAAGTATTAGTTGTAGACTGTGGTGTAAGATAAGCAACAGAAGTATTTACAACATTAATATGAGTAACATCATCAGAAGTAGTGACAACAGTATGAGGCAGAGCAGGTAAGCATGATTTATATGGTGAGTTAGCTAACAAAGGATAACAATTCTCATTGAATACAACATGTCTAGAAATTTAGACTCTCCCTGTTTTGTAGTCCAAGCATCTATAACCTTTGTGATTTGTACTATAGCCCAAAAAGACACAATAAATGCTTTTTGGTTGCAATTTATTTGTAGTATAAGGCTTTAACCATGGAAAGGACAAGCATCCAAAACACTTAAAAAAATGATGATCTGGAGATTTTTGAAATAATACTTGATAAGGAGAAGAAGAATTGAGTAACTTGGCAGGCAACCTGTTAATGATATAATTGGCAGTTTGTAGAGCATGAACCCAGTAGTGATCAGATAACCCAGATTGGATCAAAAAATCCCTAGTGATATCTAATAAATGTTTGTTCTTAGACTCAGCCACTCCATTTTGCTCTGGAGTATGGGGACAAGTGAGCTCATGACCAATTCCAGCAGTATTGATAAAATCTCCTAACTCAGTATTAACAAACTCTCCTCCACCATCTGTCCTTATAATTGAAATATGTGTAGACAAAAGATTCTCAACAACGGATTTGTAATATTTCAAAATAACCTTGAAATCACTTTTACATTTTAGTGGATACACCCAACAGTATATGGAAAAATCATCTACTATATTTACATAGTATTTGTAACCCATTATAGAGTTAACAGGAGTAGGGCCCCAAACATCCATATGAAGAAGCTGTAAAGGATATCTAGAAACAGAAAAATACATAGAAAAATGTTGTTTATGGCTTCTAACCAACTGACATTCACTGCAGAACAAAGATTTATTGGCTACATTATGTAATCCTAATGATTAACAAAATTTTATCATGGATTCAAAAGAAGGATGGGCAAGTCTTCTATGCCAAGTTGCAGTTGAAGTGTTGGTAGTTGAAAATGCTGAAGTAGATTCTGAAAAGTTTGTAGTTGAAAAAGCTGAAGTAGATGCTGAAGAAGGTAACTTGAGATGTTTGGAGTTATTGCAGTATAGTGGATATAACCCATTTTCAGTTATACCTTGAAATATAGTCTTCCCCAATTTGAGATCCTTAATAGAATATCCATTAGAATCAAATGTCAGAGAACATGTGTTATTACTAGCAAATTTGTGAACAGATATCAAATTGGTAGATGATTGTGGAGCATGAAGTATTTGTTGGAATTGAAATTTATGATTTGGCACATTAATATTAGAATTCCCACAATGAGATATGAACATACCTTCTCCTGAAGCAGTATTGATCTTTTCAAAGCCAGAGTAAGGCACAAAACTATAAAGGTTGCCCATGTTTGCAGTTAGATGATTTGTTGCACCAGTATCAAAATACTAGGGACTTTCACCAAGAATACCAGCACCATTAGAAGTAGAAGCCATCATGGCTGAGAAATTTTGAGGAGAATTCCCTTGATATGCAAAATTACCTCTATGGCGACATTCAAAAGCAGAATGTCCATATTTTCCACAAATTTGACAAGTAGGTCATTCAGGTGCCATTCTTGAAAAGGAGTTGTAACCAGAATTTTTTTGATTTTCTTGTGAATTTCCATTAGAATTCCCAGTAAATAATTGAAAACGTCCACCTCCTCTTCCTTGATTAAATCCTCTACCTCTTCCCATAAATTGGTTAGTTCTACCACCACGAGAGTTATTATTGTTGTTGCTGTGTGAATTAGATGCAGAAGCAAGAAAAGCCTTAGAATTGACTTCAGACATTAAATTTTGCTTGGATTCAGAGAGAATAATCTCTTCACTCAGTAAAAGATTATGAAGATTTCTAAAGGAAACTGGTGGATCTCTAATGCGAATAGAAGTACAGAAAGAAGAGTACTCTGATGGTAAACCCCTAAGAACCGAGACTAGTAATTCACTATCACTAATGGTAGAACCACAGGAAACAAGAGAATCTCTAATTTTGCTGATTTATGAGATATAGGTAGTAACAGAAGACGTACCTAATTTGAGATTTTGAAGTTTTGTTCTCAATTGAACAACATGAGTAGAAGAAGATGAACCAAACCTTTCTTTTAGAGTATCCCAAAGATCCTTAGAAGTTGTTGATCCAGCAACATAAGAAATCACAGATGGAGAAATTGAGTTATTTAGAAGCAATAGAATAGTTATATCAGTGTCTTTCCAAGTTGTGTAAAGCGGATTCACAGTTTGAGTGGTTCTGGTAGCCATAGACACAAATTCATCAGGACAAGGAGTTTCTCCGGTAACATAACCAAGAACATGAAATTTCCGTAACACCAGAATGATTAAAGTTTTCCATGTTAACCAATTGTCTTCTTGAAGTTTAATGGGTATGATATTCGATAGAGTATGAAGGGGAATTGAGGAAATATATGTAGCAGAAGAAGAATCTTGAGTTCTTGACATTGTGAAGTTTACAGAGTAAAAGAATCAAGAAATTGAATAGGATGGAGATGGATTAAATAACCCTAAATGGTGTCTGATACCATAGTAGAATTCATAAAAGGGGATTTTTCATTAACCTCAAACAAAGACAGACAAACAATGTTTTATACAGACATGACATCCTGTAATGAACAGACATGACCAATGACTAGATGACACATCACTTAGTTAATACACCAATAGAAACAGTACACATCATACACATGACAAACTGTAAAATAATGACACAGCACATCAGGTGTAACTGAAGTGTCAAGAAGAAAAATCAAGGAATGCTTTCTAATAGCCTCCCTCAAACTGAAATGGAGAAATCACTTTCAGTTTGTCCTTCAAGAAAGCAAACCTTGGTCCTGCAAGACCTTTAGTGAAGATGTCTGCTAGCTGTCTTACAGTAGAGATGTAAGAAATCTTCAATGACTTGGATTGAACTAATTCTCTTATGAAGTGATAATCAATAGCAAGATGTTTCATCCTACTATGCATAACAGGGTTAAAATCAAGAGATATGGAGCTTTTGTTGTCACATAACAACTGTGGAGAAGCAGGAAGAAATATATGTAAATCTCTAAGTAATTGACATACCCAAAGAACCTCAGCTGCTGTGGATGCTAAGCATTTGTATTCAGCCTCTGTGGAGCTCCTAGACACAGTAGGTTGCTTATTGGCAGACCATGATATTGGATTGTTACCAAAAAACAAACAAAAACCACTTGTAGATCTTCTAGTATCAGGGTCTCCTCCCCAATCAGCATCACAGTAACCAGATACAGCAGAAAGACCCTTTGTAAAAAGAATTCCATGACCAAGAGTACCTTTTATGTATCTTAGTATACGCTTAGCATCAGTAAGATGAAATGTTGTTGGAGAGTGCATAAATTGACATACCTGATTTACAACATAAGTAATCTCAGGTCTAGACCATGTTAGATACCGAAGAGCACCAACAAGAGACATGTATTCTGTTGATTTTTGAAGAAGCTCACCATCTGAAGCACTCAGCTTTGCACCAGGAGGACAAGGAGAACTACGTGGTTTTGAGCCAACCATATTATATTTCTGAAGTAAGTCCAGACTGTATTTGGTCTGGTGTAAAAATAATCCAGCTTTGCTTATTTTCACTTCCATGCCTAAGAAGTAAGTGAGAGAACCTAAATCTTTCACAGCAAAAAAGTTGTTGAAAAAAAAAAGACCTCATCACAGTAAGAAGAATAATTCCCTGTAATAAGTATATCATCTACATATACCAAAACAATAGTAATTCTGGAACCTACTTTTTGAACAAACAAATAAGAATCAGCTAAGGAGGGCTTGAAGTCTAACATAACCAAAACTTCATATAATTTCTCATACCAAGCCCTATGTGCTTGTTTAAGTCCATATAAAGATTTGTGTAACTTACACACATAATCTGGATGATCTTTATCCACAAATCCAGGAGGTTGAACCATATAAGCCTCTTCATGTAAGTCTCCATGCAAAAATGCATTACTGATATCAACCTTTTTGATAGTCCAATCAAAATTTACTGCTAAAGAAATAACTGTTCTAATAGTTGTAGGTTTTACAACTGGACTGAATGTTTCAGTGAAGTCAATACCTTCTTCTTGATGGTAACCCTTAGCCACCAATTTGGCTTTATATTTGTCAATAGATCCATCAGGATTATATTTTAATCTAAAAACCCATTTACAACCAACTACATTTTGAGAGGGATGAGGTGGTACCTTAGTCCAAGTATTAGCATCTTGTAAAGCTTTATGTTCTACCACCATTGAGTTTTTCCACTTTGGGTGCTTATTTGCTTGAGTAAAACATGTAAGAACTGGAGGTGTAATATTTACTAATAATGATGTAGAGAGAATATGTTTAGTTGCAAAGAAAGTTTTAGGCTTAAAGATGCCATGCATTCCTCTTGTTGTCATAGAATGAGCAGAAGTTACTGTAGAAGTATTATCTATAGAAGTAGTAGATGTTCTAGGAGAAGTATTAGTTACAGACTGTGGTGTAAGAGAAGAAGCAGAAGTATTTACAACATTAGTATGAGTAACATCATCAGAAGTAGTGACAACAGTATCAGGAATAGCAGGTAATCATGATTTATATGGTGAGTTAGCTAACAAAGGATAACAATTCTCATTGAATACAACATGTCTAGAAATGTAGACTCTCCCTGTTTTGTAGTCCAAGCATCTATAACCTTTGTGATTTGCACTATATCCCAAAAAGACACAAGAAATGCTTCTTGGTTGCAATTTATTTGTGGTATAAGGCTTTAACCATGGAAAGGACAAGCATCCAAAACACTTCAAAAAATGATAATATGGAGATTTTTGAAATAATACTTGATAAGGAGAAGAAGAATTGAGTAACTTGGCAGGCAACCTGTTAATGATATAATTGGCAGTTTGTAGAGCATCAACCCAGTAGTGATCAGATAACCCAGATTGGATCAAAAAAGCCCTAGTGATATCTAATAAATGTTTGTGCTTAGACTCAGCCACTCCATTTTGCTCTGGAGTATGGGGACATATGAGATCATGACCAATTCCAGCAGTATTGAGAAAATTTCCTAACTCAGTATTAACAAACTCTCCTCCACCATCTGTCCTTATAATTGAAATATGTGTAGACAAAAGATTCTCAACAAAGGATTTGTAATATTTCAAAATAACCTTGAAATCACTTTTACATATTAGTGGATACACCCAACAGTATATGGAAAAATCATCTACTATGTTTACATAGTATTTGTATCCCATTATAGAGTTAACAGGAGCAGGGCCCTAAACATCCATATGAAGAAGCTATAAAGGATAGCTAGAAACAGAAAAAGACATAGAAAAAGGTTGTTTATGGCTTCTATCCAACTGACATTCACTATAGAACAAAGATTTATTGGCTATATTATGTAATCCTAATGATTTACAAACTTTTGTCATGGATTCAAAAGAAGGATGGGCAAGTCTTCTATGCCAAGTTGCAGTTGAAGTGTTGGTAGTTGAAAATGCTGAAGTAGATTCTAAAAGGTTTGTAGTCGAAAAAGCTGAAGTAGATGCTGAAGAAGGGAACTTGAGATGTTTGGAGTTATTGCAGTATAGTGGATATAACCCATTTTCAGTTGGACCTTGAAATATAGTCTTCCCCAATTTGAGATCCTTAATAGAATATCCATTAGAATCAAATGTCAGAGAACATGTGTTATTACTAGCAAATTTGTGAACAGATATCAAATTGGTAGATGATTGTGGAGCATGAAGTATTTGTTGCAATTGAAATTTATGATTTGGCACATTAATATTAGAATTACCACAATGAGATATGAACATACCTTCTCCTGAAGCAGTATTGATCTTTTCAGACCCAGAGTAAGGCACAAAACTATAAAGGTTGCCCATGTTTGCAGTCAGATGATTTGTTGCACCAGTATCAAAATACCAGGGACTTTCACCAAGAATACCAGCACCATTAGAAGTAGAAGCCATCATGGCTGAGAAAGTTTGAGGAGAATTCCCTTGATATGCAAAATTACCTCTATGGAGACATTCAAAAGAAGAATGTCCATATTTTCCACAAATTTGACAAGTAGGTCGTTCATGTGCCATTCTTGAAAAGGAGTTGTAACCAGAATTTTTTTGATTTCCTTGTGAATTTCCATTAGAATTCCCAGTAAAGAATTGAAAACGTCCACCTCCTCTTCCTTGATTAAATCCTCTACCTCTTCCCCTAAATTGGTTAGTTCTACCACCACGAGAGTTATTATTGTTGTTGCTGTGTGAATTAGATGCAGAAGCAAGAAAAGCCTTAGAATTGACCAGGACATTAAATTTTGCTTGGATTCAGAGAGAATAATCTCTTCACTCAGTAAAAGATTATGAAGATTTCTAAAGGAAACTGGTGGATCTCTAATGCGAATAGAAGTACAGAAAGAAGAGTACTCTGATGGTAAACCCCTAAGAACCGAGACTAGTAATTCACTATCACTAATGGTATAACCACAGGAAACAAGAGAATCTCTAATTTTGCTGATTTCTGAGATATAGGTAGTAACAGAAGACGTACCTAATTTGAGATTTTGAAGTTTTGTTCTCAATTGAACAGCATGAGTAGAAGAAGATTAACCAAACCTTTCTTTTAGAGTATCCCAAAGATCCTTAGAAGTTGTAGATCCAGCAACATAAGAAATCACAGATGGAGAAATTGAGTTATTTAGAAGCAATAGAATAGTCGTATCAGTGTCTTTCCAAGTTGTGTAAAGCAGATTCACAGTTTGAGTGGTTCTGGTAGCCATAGACACAAATTCATCAGGACAAGGATTTTCTCCGGTAACATAACCAAGAACCTGAAATTTTCGTAACACCGGAATGATTAAAGTTTTCCATGTTAACCAATTGTCTTCTTGAAGTTTAATGGGTATGATATTCGATAGAGTATGAAGGGGAATTGAGGAAATAGATGTAGCAGAAGAAGAATCTTGAGTTCTTGACATTGTGAAGTTTACAGAGTAAAAGAATCAAGAAATTGAACATGATCGAGATGGATTAAAGAACCCTAAATGGTGTCTGATACCATAGTAGAATTCATAAAAGGGGATTTTTCATTAACCTCAAACAAAGACAGACAGACAATGTTTTATACAGACATGACAGACTGTAATGAACAGACAGGACCAATGACTAGATGACACATCACTCAGTTAATACACCAATAGAAACAGTACACATCACACACATGACAACCTGTAAAATAATGACACAACACATCAGGTGTAACTGAAGTGTCAAGAATAAAAATCAAGGAATGCTTTCTACTATGTTTATCATAAAATGATAGGTGAAGGTCCTCTCCCAATACACCCACTTCCATACAATCAGACTGGTAGCTTATGTTGTTTGGATAACAACTTGGTATTTGGATTTCATTGGTTTTCTCTTCAACTATATCGACCGCAACTATAACTTTTGTGTTTCCTATCCAATGAAAATGAAAAATTCCATTTAAAGTCTTCACCGAATTGTTAATATGATGTATACCATAACGTATGTCTGCAATGCGATTCCATGATTTTGAACCTAATCTCCTAACCCAGACTTCAGAAGTAGTATTAGATTGTGTACTACTTGGCACTAATTTGAACAACTTGTAGTCATCAATTTTCCAATCGTAATAAGCCCCATATCTGGAAAAAGAGTTTCTATCCTTATTATCCGATATGACCTTGTATTATCGAGTTAATGGATTCCAGAATCAGATTTTAACATAGGTATACAAACATAGTTTATGATAAGGATTAGACGACAATCACATGAAAAAAATGTTTTGTGGAGAATTGCCAAATACAAATGTATGCCGTGGGAGATTAGTTTGAACATCCATGAGGATGTTACATCAAAATCTATTGTATAAGAATTTGAATATGAACCAAGTAGAATACTAAAGTTGTTATTTTGAATAGCATGGTGATGGTGCATCTTAATAAACTTAGGGTTAAACAATCCATACCATAGTTTGCACACAAACCTGAACCAAGAAATCGATTTGACTGGTAACATCGAAAGTATATCAATGATAATATCTTGGGGAAGGGTCTCCATTGTGCTTTTCCTTCTTTGTAGATATTGAAAGATGAAGGCTGGGTGTTCTTCATGCATATATATAATGCGCAGTTCCAAAAACATACCTTATCAGATTAAGATATATACGGTTTCCTTAAAAACACCAAAGCCTTACGGCCTTACACTCTACATATTAAACATATATAAAGGGATTCCCGATTATAAAAAGGAACTGAAAACAAATTTAAGTAGGATTGGTAATTTTATTTTGCTCGTAAATTATTTCAATTCTGCATTTATTTGATTTTCCATTATCCAACCAACACTTCGAGTTTTAAACATTGCCAAAATCCAACTTGGTGTGTGACATTCAGACAAAAATTAGTCCAGTTTTGCCATCTAATGTTTTGTAGGAGTTTGCGTTCGGTCTTTAGGAAGGCCGCTTCGGTAGTTTTTTTAAATCATCCGTTGTATATGGCGCGACTTTGGGATTTTAGAGAGGAAATGAGTCACACATGAATTCTCTGAATTTGACTCCCAATTACAACAATTTATCAAAACTCAAAAATTAAATGTCCAAATTTTAGCTGCTATAAGAAGTCGATAATAATAACTTGACTTTGTGTCAGTGTAGAATTGCTGCAACAATTAAACTGATGAAGAGTCTTTACATTTTTATCATAGTCATATTTGCACGAGTTTGAACTTCCCGTGTGTTATTGGAGGTGAAGGTGAAGTGATATCTTAGAGGACGAATAGCTATAATGGCTTCTAGTACAATGTTATATACATATTTCCGGCAGTTGAAAATAATGGCATGTAGTATCATGTTATTCATATTTTGGGCAGTTGAAAATAATTAGTTGATGAATAACTAGTAAACATCGATTTGAGATACTTCAAACACACTTAAAGTACAAATATGTTGATGCATTCAAACAAAGAAGTTACCTATAAATGTAGGTGCATCAACAAGTTGTGAGAACAAAAACTCAGTTATGTACAAATGTGTTCTTTTATGGTGAGGAGATATTGAGATGGTGGAGAAAACTAAGCAACCATTTTATATGGAGACCAACTCTATCATATCTGTTGGAAATTGCATTGACCGCCACTTAAGGCGTCACTGGTTCAATTATTATGAAACACAAATAATCCATTATTAAGGCTTTCTCCGGATTATTATTTGTTTGTATTTCTGTTTGTGAAAAATACTAGAATCCCCCTGCTATATGGGTTCAACATTTACAAGCCCCACAAAATGGATCATATATTGTCAAATCCATATTTTCATAAAATGGTACTACTAGGCCCAGAATATCAATATTTCTTCAGATCTGGCCCATAATTAATTATTCCAAATTTTAATAATGGCAAAACTACCCTTTACTATTTATACAAGAGGAATCCCAGCAGATTCTTTTCATTTTCATATTTCGTTTCTCTCTCTTCCAGACGAATTTATCTTCTTCATAAATGGTTTCTCTTCATATCCGGATCTGAAATAATGGTTCTCTCTCGAAATCAAGTTCTCACACAGTTAAACATCGCCAACAACTCGTGTTCTTGCGATTTCAGTGATGAGAAGATCTGAAGAAGAATCAATCAAATGATACTAAATCGGAGCATAAAGAAACTCTATTCAATTCAATCGAAGAGAAACATTTACAAAAATGAACCAAAGTAAGTTTAATCTTTCCATGTCCTTTTTAATTTAATTGAGAGCTTTAATCTGTCAATCTCGAGTTGAAAACAAAATCTCTGAAGTTTGATTTTAAAAGTTTTGAAAAAAAATGAAAATGAATCTCGATTTCGTTGTTTGATCCTTGATCAGAGTTTGGATCTTTAATCTACAACATCTACTCACTTTGCTTGTTTTGATGCAATTTCTTTGAAGAATTTTGAACAAATATTTCAGATCTGTTCTTCATCAAAATCGACGTAAATATTAATTTGTAGTTCCGATCTATAAACTGATTTGAGATTTGATATCAGCATATCATCGTCTCTATTACCCATAGATTTAATTTTAATTTCAACCATTCTTAATTTTCGATTTCATTTTGTTCTTGATGGAAGCAACCTTTACTGGAAATGATACTTGTTGGCTTCTAGTCGTGCTGAGTATGAGTAGGTGGTGGTGGTGGTACAGGTGTAGGTTTTGCTGGGGATTTTTGACCTGTTGAGTGGTGGTGAAGTAAGTGGAGGTGTCATATTCAACAGTGTTGGTGGAATTGCAGAGTGTTTCAAATGTTCTATTAAGTTTGTGATTCTAATAGGTGGTGGTAGAGGAAGTGCAGTTTGTAGATGAGGATTTTGGAGCCGATGGTGGTGCTGGTGGTGGTGTTTTGAATGTCAATTTGTATATAATAACGTGTTTGTGTTGCTTGCAGTGAATATTTGGTATGTAGAGGATCTGCGGGCTAGGTAAAGTGAAAAAATAGGGATTGAAATCAGGTAAGTTAGTTATTAGGATTGATTTTAACTTTTAATTTGAGATAGTAAGGCTTAGGTTGATGTCTGTTAACAATATATGAACTTAATACATTCAGATCTTAGAGTAGCCTCTCGATTTGTTCATGTTTTGTAAGATATTACTATTAATTATAGTCGGACAAATCTTTTTGGTTAGGAAATTGATATGTGTAACTGAAAGAGTGCGCATTGGTAAATGTTTACCTCCTCTCAGTCAGACAGTCACATTAGGAGAGTGGATGTATATGCTGCAATTGAAATGGCTTGACTGATTTACCTGAAGTAGATGTTGGTTGTAGCTGGAGTTGAAGTTGAAATGGCAGAGTTGAAGGGCGGTTCGTTTTTCATGTCTAGATTTAAACATGCCAACCTTGTTAAGGTACGTAATAGTTTTCTAGTTGATTTTCGGTGCTAGTTTTCGTGTTTGAGTTGAAATTTCATTTTTTTTGTTGCCTATGATATGGGATTACTGCTCTTGTAGTTTATTGGAGCTTGTAAGGATCCTATTGTGGTTATATCTTCAAATATTTTTCTTTGGATTATCGCTCTTGTAGTTTACATGGCACTACATATGTGTAACTACAGGTTACACATGCCACTATGCATGTGTAATGTCAAGTTACACATACAACAAGCATGTGTAACTCTTAGTTACACTACGCATATCCATGTGTAACTCCTAGTTACACATGCTAAAAATGAATAACAAAATTGCTTTTTGTATCAATTGATTTTGAATCTAAGAACATTTAACCTTATATGTATGTGTAACTCCTAATTATACTAGTCACGTGTATTTGAAAGTCATTATTCTCATAAAATATGTTTTTTTTTGTTATTCTTTAGGTTGCAGATAACTTCATAAAAGCTGGTGGCTTATTTGTGGTGGTGGTGCAGGTTTTGGAGGAGGATGAGGAGGCAGTGGTGGTGGCTAGCAGTGGTTGTTTGGAAAATGGTAGGTTGTTGGGAGAAAAAATACAATTTGGATATCCAATTTCTTGGTAGTTTTTCTCTTTTAAGTGTTAATATATTAAGTTTGATGAATGAAATTGTGTTGTTATTGCAGTGATATGGCAATGGAATGAATGGGAATTGCACTGGTTGAAGAATGATATGGGTTTGAGTTAATGATGCTCAAATAGAATGGATGGTGATGTTGTGTGTGTGGTGTTGCTCATAGTATGATAAAAAGGTGTTGCATCTGTATCCTAGATTCATTTAGTTTTACTATTTATTTTCTATTTCTAATTTATAAAGTGAGGTTATGTTGTTCTTGTATTAAATGAAGCTGGAACAAGTATCTTGTCACCCTAAGAAATATTTCAACAAATGTTTTTGACATCCCTGAGTTTTGTTTTCAGCGACTGTGCTCTGGTAATCTCTGTTTCTGCCTTAAAGGGTTTTGCTCTAGAAGTTGGGGACTTGCCGGAGTGTAATCAAGTTGGTTACTGTCTTCTTTTGTAAGTTATCTGACATTTTTTAGATGTGTAACTATTAGTTACACATGCTAATAAGTATGTGTAACTCTTAATTACACAAGTGATATGCATGTGTAACTATTGGTTACACATGCTAATTAGATGTGTAGCTACCAGTTACACATTTAACTTAGATATGTAGTTTCTAGTTACACTTGCTAATTGATGGGATATAAAGGTTGTGAATGTGTAACTCTCATCGTACCAGTTAGACGCATGTGAAACTCCCAGTTACACTAATGAGACCCATGTGTAACTCTAAGTTACACAAGTCATATGCATGTGTAACTCTTAATTACTCTTTTAGTTGTTCTATAATATTATTTCATTCTTTTTGTTCATCCAATCTAATTTCATGGATGTTTATTTTATTACAGATATGGAAGCATTTTGAAATGAGGAAGACAAGAAGGGAAGGAACAATAGAGGATTTCGTGGCTCATTTCTAAGATTTCATTTTACATATTTAGTGTTCTAACTCATTTATTATATTCGAATGACCAATTAATAGATAAACAGAAAAATTATTGTAAACAAATATAAAGCAATGCATATCTTTTTTGCATATTTTTTCTTCTTCTGATAACTGTTAGCTATACATGCCATATGCATGTGTAACTTGTGGATACACATGTTATATGCATGTGTAACTTTTAATTACACATGCCATGTGTAACTTCGGGATACACATGCCATATGCATGTGTAACTTCGGGATACACATGCCATATGCATGTGTAACTTCTCGTTACACACTTTTGAATGCATGTGTAACTTCCAGATACACTTGCAATATGCATGTGGTCGGGGGTGGTCGGAGGCGGTTGGTGGTGGTCGGAAGCGGTGGTGGTTGGTGGCGGTGGTGGTCGGTGGTGGTCGGAGGTGGTCATAGGTGGTCGGAGGTGGGTGGTGGTGGTGCTGGTCGGTGGTGGTCATCGGCGGCGGGGTGGTCAGAGGCGGTTGTCGGAGGAGGTTGGGGGTGGTCGGAGGCGGTGGTGGTCAGAGGCGGTCGCCGGTGGTCGGAGGTGATTGGTGGTGGTTGGCGGTGGCTGTGGTGGTCGGAGGTGGTTAGAATATCATCACATAATATTTTAATAATTTTGGGCCTAAATTTAAATTTTATTTAATTATGGGCTTGACAATATAGATAAGGGTATTAAGGTCTTTTAATAATTTGGGGCCTAGATTTAAACTTCTTTTAATTAAGGGCCTCATATTATGAGTTATCCATGGGTTGGGCCTTAGACTAATTTTCCCTTTCTGTTTTTAATGAAAGTGCTAAGCAATATTTTAAAATTACTTGATTTTTTGAATTATTGATGGTTTGATTTGTATGCTTTAATTTGTTATAATTAAACAGTCCAAATCTAAGAATGACAAGTTTATAGATTCACATTGTTCGGAGGCTACACGAAAAATCTTTCTCTTAACTGGTAAAAGACGAATGGTGCCCGCTTGAATGAAGACTGATTCCCGACTAGCCGTTTGGTCTTGGCCATCAAGTAGGACTTAAGTTGCTCTGCTGAAGATCCAAGAACGGGAAAGTTTTGGCCGAAGAAGCTCAAGTATGATTGGTACTTCAACTCCATTGCACCGTACTCATCTCCCGTGACATGATTTATAACACTCCACGGGCAGGGAATGCAAAACTAATATAATAACATTACTTATATGCATAACGGTGTTTTAAACAATGCATAATTAGTCATGTGTTGTTCGGTTATAAAGGTGCATAACTTATTATGCATTCAAAGTTTTTTAAAAACACAACCCCGATTCACATAATATTTTTAATAATTTTGGGCCTAAATTTAAATTTTATTTAATTATGGGCTTGACTTATTATTCATTCATTTTTAATATAAACAAGTACCTCTAATATATGCTTCGAGTATGCCAAGTCCCCAAGGTCTTTTCATAATTTGGGGCCTAGTAAAAATCTAATTTAAACTTCTTTTAATTAAAGTGCCATCCATCAGTGTTCATGAAATCAAATCAGAAAGGATGTCCATGGTTTCCAAATCCTTAACCAAACCAACATTATCCATCAAGGCCAAAGAACAATACAACTAGCATGTTGGGCCTTTTTAGCCTAATTTTGTCAAACTGTATAACCCGCTTTTTTTAACGGAATGACGAGGGCATGTGGAAGTGCTAAGCAATATTTTAAAATTACTAATGTCGATTCAAATCATCATGGTCATTTAAAGAATTATTGATGTACGTTTGATTTGTATGCTTTAATTTGTCAAACCACCCTTTCTCTTATCTTGAGGTTGGGGGTGGTCGGAATCAAACCAGAAACACAGAGCCAAGACCCAAGAAGGAGGTGATTGGTGGTGGTTGGCGGTGGGTCGATTGTGGTGGTCGAATGGAGGTGGTTCAGCAAACCAAGTTTATAGATTCACATTGTTCGGAGGCTACACGAAAAATCTTTCTCTTAACTGGTAAAAGACGAATGGTGCCCGCAACCTTAAGCTAATGATCCAACGGATTCACACAAAATTAGCTAGAAGGAGGAGTTTCGACCTGATTAGGTCGGTGGTGTTACAAACGTTAATGTTACATGTTTTTATAATTGTGGAAACTAATCTTAACATCAGAATAGTTTCTCTGACGTGGCACACTCCTAGTACATTTCCAATGGGAATGTGGTGTGCTTTTTATAACGAAGGTGTTCCAAAGACATCCTATAGCAATATAAAAGAAGAATTAAGTCTACTTGTGCATCAGATGCACCTGACACATGTCAACTTGTGTTCGTCGGGTATCAGCCATCAGACGGGGTTAGTCTGAGTAAAGTCTTAACGTAAGAGACGAGTTTAGGGTTCTTAGAGTTACGTTAGAAACCTAATTATGTAAAAGTAATCCCTATTTTTGTACGAACCTATTATTCACCGTTTTTTTTCTTCTTAAAATATCTTTAGAGAATATATAAAATTATTTCCTGCCATAAAAAAATGCGTGATTTAAGATTTGTACATTTCTTATTATGGCAAAAATATAATTCTGAACTTGTCAGAATATAATACTTGTACTAATTTACCTTGACAACCTGTTTAAATTGTTATATATAAAGACTAGAGAAGGTGAGACAGATTCATGCAGTAAGAGAGGCTAGGGTTCTCAAAACTCAAAGCCAAAAATTCACCATGGAGTCGTCAAAAGAGAAAACCCATTACGTAGAAGAACCATCAGATGATGATTATGCTCATTCACCCATAGAAGAAGTTAGACTAGTAGTACCAGAAACAGATGACCCATCGATGCCAGTAATGACATTTAGGGTATGGTTTCTAGGTACACTTTCGTGTACGATACTCATATTTCTAAACACATTCTTCACTTATCGCACACAACCATTAACAATATCAGCCATCTTGATGCAAATCATAGTACTGCCCATTGGTAAATTTATGGCATCCGCACTTCCAAAAAGGAATATAACAATTCTCGGCAAAAGTTTCAGTTTAAATCCAGGACCTTTTAATATGAAAGAGCATGTTATTATCACAATCTTTGCAAATTGTGGTGTTTCTAGTGGAGGTGGTGATGCTTATTCTATTGGTGCTATTACTGTCATGAAAGCTTATTATAAACAAAGCTTGAACTTCCTGTTGGCTCTTCTTATTGTCTTGACTACTCAGGTACGTAATAAATTTTCATTCCTTATCTTATTTTCTTGGGCCAATTTCGGTGCATATTGTTATCAATGCATTTTTTTTTTTATCTTCTGGTTCAGAAACCCCTTTGGTAGGGGTAGAAACCGCTTAAAAAACGTTTTGGTGACTTTAGGTGGTCTTCTGTTTAGAAATTGAAAATGTGATTCTTAATGTATCATTAGTGGAATTTTTGCAGATATTGGGGTATGGATGGGCAGGGATTTTGAAGAGGTTTTTGGTTGATCCAGCTGAAATGTGGTGGCCGTCAAACCTTGCTCAAGTTTCTTTATTCAGGTACTCCATTCTCTCTCCAATCACGTTCAAGAGATAGAGAGATATCTAAGGTTTGAAACATAGAAAGATGTAATATGACTATAGTTTAATTTTGTGAAGAAAAAAATGATCCTGTATGAAGAAACACAAAAAAAAATTAAAAAAAATACAGATTTGAAAGATGTAATATGACTGTAGTTCTCGTGAAGAAAAAAAAATGCTCTACCACTGAGCTATGAACCCTTGTTGTTTACTTAACAGATTCAATTAAATTTCTTTTAACAGAAGTCTAGAATATTTTGATCAATCATGTTACTAACTATAGTTTTTACTAAATCACAGAGCTCTGCATGAGAAGGATGTAAATTCCAAGGGTCTAACAAGAATGAAATTCTTCCTCATTTTCATGGGGGCAAGTTTCGTTTACTACGCATTCCCTGGTTATCTTTTCACAATGTTAACATTCTTTTCTTGGGTATGTTGGATAAGGCCCCATAGCATTACTACTCATCAGATTTTTTCTGGTAAAAATGGACTTGGTATAGGTGCTTTCACTCTTGATTGGGCAGGAATTTCAGCTTACCATGGTAGTCCACTTGTTACGCCATGGGTTTCAATTCTCAACATTGCAGTTGGATTCATCTTGTTCGTTTACATAATCATTCCTCTCTGTTATTGGAAATATAATACTTTTGATTACAGAAGGTTTCCTATGTTTTCGAATAAACTTTTCACTCATACTGGTCAAATCTATGATACCAAAAAGATCCTGACACCACAATATGATCTTAATATTGCTGCTTATGAAAATTATGGCAAGTTATATCTCGGCCCATTATTCGCTCTTTCAATTGCGTCCGGATTCGCAAGATTTTCAGCTACTATTGTTCATGTTGCGCTCTTTCATGGCAGGTATATATATAAGCATTGCCCCAATATTCTGATAAAGTAGAAAATTTTGCAACAAAGTAATTTTTGGTATATTATATTGACTGACTTCGAATCTTGCAGTGACATTTGGAAACAGACTAAATCAGCATGGATAAACGTGAATGTGAAATTGGACATACATGCAAAACTAATGAAGGCGTACGAAGAAGTTCCTCAGTGGTGGTATCTCATTCTCTTGGGAGGAAGCATTGGTTTGTCTCTCTTAATGTCTTTCATTTGGAAAAACGATATTCAGCTTCCTTGGTGGGGGATGCTTTTCGCATTCCTATTGGCTTTTGTTGTTACCTTACCCATTGGAGTCATCCAAGCAACTACCAACCAAGTAATATTCACTTTTAATCTCTTTAAGATTTTCCCTTCTTCCATCTGATTTCCAGTACAAAAATATAATAGATCAGCAAAATCAAATCTTGCCCTAACTGCTGGATGTTTATGTTGCAGCAACCGGGATACGACATAATAGCGCAATTTATGTTTGGTTATATCCTACCAGGAAAACCCATTGCTAGTCTTCTTTTCAAAATATATGGCCGTATCAGTACTGTTCACGCACTCTCGTTTTTGTCGGATCTAAAACTTGGTCACTACATGAAAATCCCACCCAAGTGTATGTACACCGCGCAGGTATGAAACTCAAAACATCTCAGAAATAAAGCAATGCTATATTTTGTGCAAAATATAAAAGGTATACTTACTAAAGATGTTTTTCTATGATGAAGCTTGCTGGAACAGTTATAGCTGGTGTTGTCAACCTTGGAGTTTGTTGGTGGATGCTTGATAATATCGAAAACATATGTGTAGATGATGCTCAACATCCAGATAATCCATGGACTTGTCCAAAATACAAAGTCACCTTCAATGCTTCTGTTATATGGGGTCTAATCGGACCAAACAGATTATTCGGACCAGGTGGAATGTATCAAAACTTGGTTTGGTTATATCTGGTTGGAGCTATTTTGCCAGTACCAATTTGGGTGATGAGCAAAATTTTCCCAGAGAAGAAATGGATTCCATTGATCAATATACCGCTTATATGTTATGGATTCGCTGGCATGCCTCCAGCAACCCCTACAAATATTGCTTGTTGGCTAATCACAGGGATGATATTCAACTACTTTGTGTTCAAGTACAGGAAAGGGTGGTGGCAGAGATACAATTACGTTTTGTCGGCAGCGCTGGATACTGGGACAGCCTTCATGGGCGTGCTATTGTTCTTCGCACTACAAAATGAGAAAGTGAATTTGAAGTGGTGGGGGACCGAGCTTGATCACTGTCCCTTAGCTACTTGCCCAACTGAACCTGGTATTGTGGTTAAAGGGTGCCCAGTTTTTTAGTAAGCAAGTTCGTAATACTTTTAGATGATCATTGAGCTCAAGTGCTGAAACTTGTGTTGAGAGCTTAATTTATTTTGGCGTTAAATTTGAGTTAGAATAGTTTAGTGAATTGTCTGTTAGACTGATTTTGCTTATATTTATTTATTGTTTTCAAGGTATAATTTTTAATAAAATTAGCAGTTCCTAAAATGGTTTAGACTTTACAGTCCTACTCTTAAACATGTTTCAGAACTGAACGTTTATCATCAACATAATACTGTAATACACTTGTATGCAAAGAAAAGCATTATTCCAAAATTCTTCTTGTACTTGCTGCCTTGCTATACTTGCTACTGGTACAAGTTGCAGAATCCAGTCTTGCAGTTGAGAGCTTGAATTTTGCAAAATACAATAAACATGCTGCAGGCGAACATGTTACTGGTTCTTCAACTGATTGATTCCCATTTCAATTCCTTAGTTCGGCCACATGCACGGTTGCTTGAACATCCTCCTCTCCAGCCCAATTGGCAACTTCTAATCTATTTGCCACACTAACTAATCTGTAGTGGTAGTGCGTTGAGAGAGGTAGTATCTGGTTCTTCAACTGATTGGAAAGTCCAAGTCTATCGAGTTCATTGATTGCTAGTCTTGGTGTTACGGGCTTTTTATATCATCCACGGCCACGACAACTACTCAAAACTGGCCAAATTTCATGGAGTCAAATGCTATCAAACATATGTACTCCTCCTCAACAGTGAAAAGGCCCCCTTTTATGGCGGAAATTTCCTGGGGTGTCTAGTTTGATTTGGTTATTACCACAAATATTTCACATTACCAAAAATATTTGGTACAGTTAATATGTTATCAAAGTGGTCCAATTTTGCAGTAAATTTACACTAATGCCACAATGTGCACACATCGCCTGCACATTGTATTTGACGGTATTAACAAGAAAACAAATCAAATCTCTCATCTCACTTCACTCTCTCTCTCTTCCTCGTCTCAACTCTCTCTTCCTCCTACAACTCTCTCTAACTCACTCCTTCCTCGCCTGAAATCATAAAACTTCAATCTATATCCGGGTATTGTTAACTAGGTTTTCATTCTTCCTTAGAATTTAAAAAAGAATACTGGCAATTAAAATCAGGTAACTTTTCAATCTTGGGTTTTCAGACATGAATTTTTGATTCATCGATTACTTATGTAAAACCCAATTTTATAGTGAAGATTGAAAGAAATAAGAGAGATGGTGTAATAAAGAAGACATGCATGTTCAAGGTTAGGTAAAAATCAGGTAATTTTTCTAAACTAGGGTTTTCAATCAATCGCGATTCAGAAAATTTGGGTTGTATATTAGTCATAAATCTAATTCTTGTCAGCTGTTTTGAAAATTATTGATTGCTTTAAAAATAAAATTCCAAAAAAATCACTTTTTTTTTCAATTTCAAGTTTGTTCGATCTGTTTTTGATAACGGCGATAATCAATTTGAAGTTTGTAAAAAAAGATTGCAGTGATGTTCAGTTTCAATGTTAAGGTGTTTATTATGTGTATTTATCGTTTTTTTTTTTCTTTTTCAATATAGGGTTTTTGTTCTCAGAGTATTGCTTAAAAAAAAAAAAGTAATTCCTGTAATTAACTAATTTAGTGGAATGGATTGTTGCTAGGGTTCTCTTATTTAGAAATTTGGGCTTTTGTTTTCTTAATTTTTCCCCAAACTTAAAATTCAGCTTTAGTTGTAGTGAATCTAGAATTGTAGCAGACTCTTAAGGCTTGTCCTTTTGAGAATCTAGTATTTGGTCATTGTAAGAGAACACTCACAGGGAAATCGACGAGACCTTCAGGTGAAAAGAAAATTAAAAAAAAAGTCTAGAAAAATCATACCCAATTTTGTTTCATCGTGAGTGTTTGAAATTGGTGAGTTTCAAGTTCTAATCTGCTGTTTCCATGGAGATCTTGAATTAAATAAAAAAAGGTCTTCTTTGTTCTTGGGTTTTGATTGAAGTTATGATTTAAACCCTATTTCTTCTTGCACCGATCAATTGAAAACATGTAATGTTCTTCTCAATGATTCTATCACTCTGTTGTGGACTAATTTGTTATCAAAGTATGAAGAACCTAGGGTTCATTGCGTTTTGGGTTAAACTTTTGCTGGTTTTGAAACATGATAGGAGTTCGAAATATAGGAGATTAGTGAACTTTAAGAATCTGTGTGACACCAGAATTATAGGGTTTTCTTTTGTGGTTATATTTTTTTTTTGTTCTTAACCTCTGTCTGCTAATTCTTGTTAGGGAGAGAACTCAGCTGGAACTTAGAATTAGGTATGTTTTGGCCTTATGAGTTATTGTAAATGTCATATTTAACAGGTAAAGTATGTGAATTGAGACAAACCACATCATCTCGGAAATTTCAAATTTTGTCCTGTAACTTTGGCCTGATTTCAAATTTTGTCCTGTAACTTTGGCCTGATTCTAAGGCACTCTAGAAAATGCATTGAATTTTAAGGTTCTTCTCAGGAAATTCAGTACTTTGAAAGACAAATCTATTGTGTCGTTAAGTGTCCTGTCCTGAGCTATTTCATTATCTGTTGTTCAACATTCTTGGCCATCTATTTTTTTTCTTCCAGTAATCTTGAAAATTATACATCTTAAAGTAGGCTAAGATTCCAATGATAAATATTAGCTCACCTTTTGAACAAGAAATCCAGCATGTCATCGATATTGCAGTTAGAAATTTACATTTTGTAGTGTATCAACTTGATGTAGAAATTGCTAATCTGCAGAGACTTACGTTGCTTGAATTGGGGTTGAGTTGATTAAATTATGATGATATTATTGTTCATTATAAAATCTGGATTTTGCTTGTAACTGCAGTAAGTGGGCATCTTTGTGGACTGTTATAGGTATGTTAGAGATCGATTTGGTTCATGACATATTAACAAAAGATGTAGAGGAGATTGTTATCTTTCTAACAAACAATTGGGTGTTTAATTTGGTTCAATAATGATTTTTTTATGCGCCATGAAACTCAGACCTGAAATGCTAGTTCAGTATCTATGGAACTCCAATTTATGTCTGAAAACCTTTGTTTTCGTGTATGTGCAGGTCCGGGTTGGCATACATATTTCCGCATAGCTTTCATTCCTGTCTTGTAATATTTATGAGTGTGTAGTCTAGTCCCAAAACCTGCAGGAATCAGTAAAGGTAATGTAGGCTTGAGAATGTGATCTATTTCCCTTCCGCAACGCCTTATTATTCAGATGTTTGTTTATCGATTGAATCGTGTTTGTAGGTTACAAGCATGGGTGTTGGTAAATTGCCCAAGAGGACCCATAAACCTGTTGTTGTTTTTGAGGAAAGGTAAATATGTGGATTAGGAGTGGCTTTATGAATAAGGATCTTTTCACGAATGGAACCGGTATGTTTTGTTGTAACTTTTTATTGTGTTGTGTAGGCAATATTTGTACCCAGATGAGTACGGGTACCGTACCGGTTCCTCCAAAATGATTTCTTAACCCACCTACGATGTACTAAAAGCCGTGCGCGAAGAATTGTCAGATGCCGAAAAAGTGTTGTTCCGATCAACTACAATTGGTCACTTACTTGACACTCCTGTTGATCAAAAGATGTCTGGGCCAATATTTAATTTCATAATGACTAGGCGGATTTATGTACCACAAGACGAGGATATCTGGTTCAGATTTTCTAATGGAGATTTTAGTAGTGAAATTTTCTTTGGAAAGCGGCAGTTTGCCACAATATCAGTCCTTAGCTTCACAAAGAAGGATGCACCGTGTGCTCTACCCACGAGGCCGAGTAAACTCAAGGAGAAGTATATTTGGTCTGAGGGAAAAGTAGCCGGAGGAGATTTGTATAATTTCCTTTTTATCGATACGGATGCTGAAGAGAGGAGAAATGTTGTAGAGAGGATAAATGTTGAACTGAGGAAAAATACTACGGTGAGGAAAAAGAGTGAGAAAGTGGAGGCTAGAAAGAGGGTGAAAGTGAATGTTGATGACAGGGTAAAGGTTGCTCTCCTATATGTTGTGCATCTTTTTATATATGGGCACCAAGACATCACTGGTGTTGAGGACACAACATGGTCTTTGGTAGAAGACTTTGATGAGTTCAACAATTATCACTGGGGAGATGTAGATTATTATCAAACGTTTGAGAAGACTCACAAAGCCTATGAATATCAAATGACTCGAAAAGATAAACCTAACCGTCAATGGGGCATTCATCCTCGAGGAATGCCCGGTGTTTTGGTGGTAAGGGTATTTGTGTTGATATTTTGTATATGTTTTAGCTTCCAAATTGTTGTTTTAATAGTTGTTTTTGTGTTTTAGGTTTGGGATGTTCTAGTCTTCCCGAAATTGTTTGAGAAATGTGGAAAAGAGATTAATATTAATGGGTGGCTCCCCTATATCCTTACTGTGTTCTGCATTAATGCCATGAACCATGTGAATGTTTGTAGCGCCTTAGAACCGGTATGAGTATGTCCCCAGATTTTTAATTACTTTAAATTTTGTATTTTAATGTTGTTTTTGAGTATCTTCGCCCTGTTGCAGGAAGATTCTGTTGTTCAAATCAGGGAAGACCTCATATGGCCTGAGCCTCTCTTCGACCGACTTTTAATACCTGGCTCAGTTGCGGGTCCCCTTTGTGACAAAGATGTGGTGGACACTGTTTCTCCAATAGTACATCAACCTCATGTTTCTCAAGTCAATGTACACATGAAAGATGCGGTAAAAGAGGGTAATACTTGTTCTGAAGGTGATATGGAGGTTGACGGCTTGGAAGAACAAGCTAGAGATGCGACAGTTAATCCTCGGTCTGATGGTGATATTTGGAAGGATAGGATGGATCATCTTTTCAGTTTGGTGGTAGGTATGAAGAGTGAGTCTCTAAGCAAGTTGGAAGAATTAAGTTGCCAGGTGGTCGATTTGACAAATACATGCACCGAATTGAAAGAGAAGGTTACATTTTTGAAGGAGGAGGTTTCAGTTTTAAAGTCAAGAACTGTGAGTTATTTGGAATCTTTTTATTCTGTTAAATTTAACAGTTTAACCTATTCATAACTTGAAAATTAATTGAGGCGATGTGAATTAATATGTAACAGTTTCGTGCTCCATGTATGGGGAATTGCAACGGTGAAGGAATGCCGGATGGGGCAAGTAGGAACCCAAATAACATAGTCAAAGAGGTTGGTAAATAAAGGGGTGGTGATTTATATCGGAAGCCTGTTCTTGATGTTGGTAATGAAGAAGCTGAAACACGGCGCTATAACATTTTAAGAGACGATGATGTAAACGCCCATGATGATGTTGTACTTCTTAGTACACCACTACTATACAATACTCCAAATAAGATAGGCGAAGAGGTTTGTTCGTTCTTATTGCTCGAATTTTAATGTGTATGAGTACGAATAAAAGAATAACTTTTGTGGGTCATTAGCATGTATAGGTTTCCTATTAGTTTTGCGTTATGTCACAATAAACAAATCACAATAGGTCTATGTACGTAATGTCTGTAGTTAATAAAATTCTTTCTTGAATTCCTGACTATGAAGTAGGTAATATATATACACTGTTTGCCGCCAATCGTCTCTACTGGATAGTGACTATTTCATACAATAATCCACTTGTCGAAAAAGTTATTGTTGGTCTTGTGAATATTGCTTCAAATGCTCTAGTCATGTTCGCTTTCTCTCCATTTAAGTTTGTTGTATTATGTATCTGATGTTGTTTATTAGCATAGTTACTCGGTCACTCGTTTATAAACATCGGAGTGTTCGTTTTATAAGAACGGCGTGATATTTCTCCATTTTTTTGTTATTAAACTTCAGAAATCCTTTCAATCTTATGGAATATTTGGTTGATAGTAAATGGTGAATGGAACTTCTCTTTACGTTGTTAATTAATAGAATTAAGTCATTTGTTGACCGTAGTATTTACATTAACTGTGTTCACCGGTTATTGAAATTCTTCTCATTGACTCTGTTTTTGTAGACCGGTAAAAATTCTAAAAGCCCCGAATGGAAAAAAAGAAATCATGATGAAGCTGAAGCGTCCGTATGTGCTGATGAGAATGCTCTCCCAAAGTTTGGCAGAGTAAGGAAGCTTGGTAAAGCGCTACAACCTCCATTTACCACTGCAAACAATTCGAAGAAGGCTAGACTTGGAGACCTTCATTCCAAGCTTTAAGAGCACAGACTGATCAATTTCAGACTGACCTCCATCCTGTTTAAGAGCTCACGCTCAACCCCTTTCAAAACCCAGACATCAAATATGGTGAGATTTAGGTTGTTTCTACAAGATATTCAGGAGGAATTAGGGTGACGAGATTTAGGTTATTTCGAATAGATATTGATGAATTTGGGGGAAACAAAACCAAATAGTTATAATTGAACTGAATCTGAAGAAGCTAAGGGCGATATGGACAGATATAGAAATTGGGATGGGGGAAGAGAACATGAAGGTGAATACTTGGGGGGAAATATAGCGGGAATGGGGAAAGTGAGTGCCTTTTGGAAGAAGTGTGAGAGGAAAATTGATTTTGTTCGTGAAAATTTTGAGGAAGAGAAATTAGCCGTACGATCATAATTTATCAACGGGTGTAATCTCTATCTATCTAGTCATACGGATTAAGGTCAATGTGTTTGCTATGTGGCTTTGTGCTTTCTTTTTGTGCTTCCGCTTTGAATTTCGACTAATAGGTTATGATGTAATTTCGACTAGCCATACGGGTCATTATGTAGCTTTAGTTCACACTGGTAGACTCAAGTTATATGATTACTAGCATGATACATCATCGAAATATGAAGCTCAGTATCAATTTGAACTTCAAATGTGGTATAACATCGTACAAACTATGAACTAAGAAGCTCCGGGAGGGTTCTTACTACAAACTTAGCAGGATACATTATGTTTTTTTGAAAATGGGAGACGAGGTGATTTGTATGAAGTGTATGGTTTTAATCCTTATTGCAATGATGTAATTGACACACTCTTTCATGACGACTTTGAATTTAAATTTAGGAGTACACTATAAAAACATAATTAATAATCTAACTTACTTTCGTAGGAATCACGGTTACACTTAGCACGTGCAACAAGCCGTTAAACCCGGGGGTTACCCCTGAGGACGAGTTTGGTCTCGTGAGGGTTTATAACATTAACCCACAAAATATAAACATACATTAATTCTTGTTTTTGTCTTCACTGCAAGAAGCAGAGGAATTTTCCGGCGTTTCATACTCTAAGATTTTGGATGCCATGAAAAAATAGCAGTCATCGTATGTGAATGCTTCACCTTTCTCCTCTAAATATCCCTCTTTAATGAGCTCGTGCTATAACATCACAAGGACATTATATTATTGTTCTATTTAAAATCAATGAGTTTATCTTTGGACAGAATTAATTATAAAATACTTAAAAATTGTGGGGGTGGCATGGTAATACGTCCGTGGCGGGTGAGACGATGTCTAATAGTAACAAAATCGCAAATGCCCTTTTGGATAACCTGGTACCTATCATGAATTTCTTGAAGACTTCTCCTCTTTGGATTCCCATAATCTCGCCTATATTGGTTGTATATTTTTTCCCAAAAGGCTTCTTGTTCTGGCATTACGGAAGAGAGATATGCTATTCTAGATTCGTTGTACTAGGTTTTTGTGATTTGAAAATCTTCAGTTGAATCAAATGATGCCATTGTTATGCTGGTACAAAGAGGTATGAGAGGTGTTGTTTTGAAAGGTGTATGAAAATAGGTGTTTGTCGTGAAGAGTACTAATGTGATTAAATTCCTTTAATTTTTCTAGGATACCAACCACGAGTGTGTGTGGAGGTTCTTTTGGTAAACCCTGGTTTTATAGGATCCAAAATAGGGTTTCAAGACATAATTTCTTTTGCTTTTCACCGACACCTCTTCGATCAAAGTGAGAGACGAATCTCGGGCATGGGAAGAGATATTCGAACCACCCTTGGGACACTTACTATTAATGTAGCGATAATTCAGCATTCGTTCCAATGTGATAATTCAATCCATTGATTAAATTTTGCAATTCTCTAGTTCCTTTATTATCTAACGCTTCACTTGGATTCTTTGATACGGTATCATCCATTGAACGAATCTTACAATGACGAAAACAATTAGTAATGAAATAAGGTGTATTGATTCATTTTGTTGATTTTTTTTTTAGAATGAATAAATATTTTGATAACCTAATTAATATATAATTTAATAATTATTAATTTATGCGATTATTTATAAATCGCGATAAATTGATAAATTTTGCCGGTCCCGACGATAATTTAATAATTTTTCGTGAGTTATAAGATCCGAAAACATGTGCAAGTTCTGGATTTTTCTGCCAAGATTATGATTAAATATAAATTAGTTTAAAAAAAAAAGGAATACGATTTATCACGTGGTGGAGTTGTTTATAGAATGGGAGTGAGTTTTATCACGTATCTATTGAGTGTGTCAAGCAAGTATATTTTGGTCCGAGTTATGTGAAAATATTGAATAGGTAAGAACTAGCGAGTCGACTACGATTTTTGTAGTCCTCGAATCACTTTTTGCTCTCCCTTTAACAAAAATCTAGATTTTAGGCATCTAATTATTTTGGACGTTAAAGATTATATGGCAACCCGACCAATATTTCCGGATTTTTATTGCCGATATTCTTAATTTAAATATAAATTTCCTAATCCACTTTATTGCGGATACATAATTCAATCAAAACAGACTCCTTATCGCCAAGAACTCATGTTTAATTCACTTCCCTCCTACCTACATGTGCAATCATCGATTTCAACTTGAGTCATGCGATAAATAGGATCAACATCTCCTGCGTTATCTTATTTCATTAATCTAGGGTTAATAGTTTAGACAATCGGGCTTCATTAACATACTGGATATTTGCATGCGCATGTTTGTAGATATATCGATTTAGGGGTACATGATGGAAACAAGTTGTTTCTGGTATACACATGCTAGAAGCTTAAACAGTACTTTTCTTGGCCAAAAGAATCACACCATGTTTTTTACATGGTGAATATGCTCTATCAAGTTATAATGTGTTGAACTTATTATTCTTCGCTAAAGAGAAGGAAGATGATGGAAATTGAAATATGTAGACATAACACTATATGACATACAAAGAATGGGACGTATATAATATGTACACGCGGAAACGATGAATAAATAGCAACAATTAAAACGAACAAGGATAGAAAAAGACTAGAAGAATTATAGGCAAATTATTTCCTTACGGGTTTATTATTAAAGGATATCTACGCTTCAAGAAAAAAAAACACGTTAAAGGAGATAGTCATTTACTAAGGCCCCAAAACATCCGGTTTCTATGTTGATCATTAGGAAAGAATTATGCGTTTATAATAGGGATAATTAAAGAGTGCAGATTCATTGATCATGGATACGAGTCTGTGATGCATCGGTATCGAGCCTGGCATCATCCCCAAAAGGTTGCATGTTCAATGAATTTCAAATCGGTGTTGAATAGTTGATCATGAATTTTATGTTTTCCACATAAGTCACGTTGCCTCGCCAACCTCAGTCTCCATTACTGTAAATGTAGGTAGTAAGTTCGTACTTGATATCTCGGACTTCATTTGGTTCATGATTTTAAAACTGATTTTTAAATGCTATAATTTGAGAATATATATATTGGTTACTAGCACCAACTCACTGATAGACTATTAACATGTTTCTAGGAATATATGATATAACTATACTTCATATGAAATGTTACCAGTAAACTTGCTTTGTGGAAACCATTTTGTGTTCACGGGTGTCTCTATTTTTCTCATTTGTTTTATAAGATGTACCGCAGTTGAGTGCTTCGGGTTCTAAAACCATGTTTGTTTGTGGTTTGTGCTTATTCTTTCAGTGGTATAATGCATTGTGTTAACGAGTGAGTAAGTAAATGACTAATTTTTCATCCTTAATCTTAGGTTAATTTATTTGGTTTCAAAATGATATGGCAGGACATGAAAGAGGGGAGGTGTATTGGACTTTTTTGTTGTGGTAATGGGAGTGAAAATATAACTTTCCTAATATACGAAAAAGTTGGTATATATGCAGAGTTTAGAGAATCATTTTTATCCCTTAATTAGATGTCTCTAAGTTATAATTCGGTTATGGCACTTTCCCTGCCGAGACTTGAACAATGTGTGGTCGTTGTTTGGGTAAGCACTTTGTAAATTATAGAGTATCAGACTACTCTTGAAGTACACGAAATTTGTCAAGAGATAAAATCTGTGTCCCCTTAGCTATCACCGGATTCACCACCCTTTTTGACAAGAAGAGTCCAAGCAGACAATAGGAATCTTCATGCTTTTTTTACTATCCATCTTTTGACCGTTTGCTGCCTTTGAGGATTCCTTGGAGACCACAAAATTTGAGAAGGCCACTTCCTCAACTTTTGACTTCATTCTACAGCCGATACAATCACTAATTACATTCCTAGAGATCATAAAAGATCAAAGAATTGGTAAACCTCCATCTTCTCCTATTTCTCTTATCTCTCTTATAAAAACTCCGATAACCCTAAATCTATCTTATCGCCTACGCCTCCACCACTACCCCGTATCTTTCACTGTTGTTCACCCTGTATCTTAGTTGACGGCCGCAACCATTTGGCTATCTCTTTCAGTGATTTCTTAGTATTCATGTATGTACAGAGCAGACCCAATAAGTGAAGTTTTGGTATTGTGAAGAGATTTTCTATATGGGTTTTGTAAATAGAACTGAAGTTATGAAATACTTGTTACCGCTAAGAATATACTAGAAGTCATAGAACTGTTATGTTGTTAGAAACAATGAATATTTTCATCAAGCAATATATCTAAATCACACATTATCGTATTGTAAATGTATGTTTCCCCTCGTTGGGTTCAATATTAACTGTGAACTAACCACATTAATAGTTGAATGTAGGTAAGCATTATAGCAGCCAAGCAACAATTTGTAGGTTGGAAGCATGGGTGTTGGTAGAAAATCCAGAACTACAGTTGTTGTTGTTGAGGAAAGGTAAATATGTGAATTAAGAGACGATTAGTGAGTTTTATAGTTTCAGCAATGAGTAAAGATCTTTTAACTAATAAAATCATTTTCTGTTTTAATCCTTTCCATGATTTTGTTATAAATTTTTATTGCGTTGTGTAGGAATTATGTTTACCCAGATGAGTACAAGTACCGGACCAATTACTGTGAAATAAAAACTTACTCAGGCTACAATGTACTAAATGGTATATGCGATGAATTATCTGACACCGAGAAAGCCCTGTTCCGAGAAACTAAAATTGGCCATTTACTTGACATTGCTGATGATCAGAAGATGTCTGGGCCAATATTTAGTTTCTTGATGACTAGGCGGATTAAGGTACAATGAGATGAAGAAATATGGTTTAAAGTTGGGGGTAAGGAAATATGCTTTAGGAAGCAGTACTTTTCCTCAATATCAGGCCTTGGAGTCACGGAGTTGGATACGCCGTATGTCCAACCCCCAGGTGGTAGAACATTCAAGGAGAAGTATTTTAGTCTTGAAAAAAAAGTATCCGGAACAAAATTGTATGACTTGCTTTTTTGCGATACGATCGCAGTTGATCTAAATGAAGAAGAGATGAAAAAAGCAGAAGATAGAAAATATAGGAAAGAAGTCAAAAGGAATAAAAAGAGTGTGAAAGTGGGTACTAAAGAGAGGATGAAACTGAATGATGTGGACAGGGTTAAGCGTAATAAAGAGAGGATGAAACTGAAGGTTGTGGACAGGGTTAAGCTTGCGCTAGTCTATGCTATGCACCGTTTTATATATGGGTACCCATACATCACTGGTATTGAGGAGATAACATGGCACTTGGTAGAAGACTTTGTTAAGTTCAACAATTATCCCTGGGGACACTTAGGTTATAAGCAAACATTTGAAAAGAACCACGATGCCTTTGTTTTTCAAATGAATAAATATGATAAAGCTGAAGTAAAAACTACAAAGTTACCTTGCATCCATCCTCAAGGAATGCCAGGCGTGTTGGTGGTAAGAGTAGTTTGGTTGATATTTTAAGCATGATTATTTTGAAATTGTTGTTTTAATAGTTTATGTTTGTGTTTTAGGTATGGGCTGTCCAAGTGTTCCCGAAATTGCTTGCGATGTGTGGTGCAGAGAAAGCTAGTAATGGATGGATCCCCTATATCTTTACTATGTGTTGCACCAATGTTGTGACCTACGATAAAGTTAGTAGCGCATTGGAACCGGTACAGGTATGTCCTTTGAATTGTGGTTGTTTTAAAATTTATACTTAATGTTGTTTTAAGTGTGATCTCCTTGTTGCAGGGTAATTCTGAAATTCGAATCATTGAAGACATGATGTTTCCTGAGCCTGTTTTCGACCGGCTCTTAATCCCCGGCTCAGTTGAGGGTTCCAGGAGTGACAAATATGTGGTGGAGGATGTTTCTCCCATGTTACAACCACCGAATGCTTCTCAAGGCAATGTACACATGTACGATGCGATTAGGGAGGGTAATGGCGCAGATGAGAAAGCTAATGATGTGGCTTTTATTCCTCAGCTTGATGCTGATATTTGGAAGGTTCGATTCGATCAAATTTTCAGTGTGGTGGTAGATATAAAAAGTCAGGTTACCCAATTAAGTATCCAGGATGTGCATATGAACAATACATGCAGCGCATTAAAGGAGGAGCTTTCTTTTATAAAGTCCAGAACTGTGAGTTATTTGGAACCCTTTTGTTATGTTAGATTTAAATGTTAAAGCCTATTCATAATTGGATTTTTAGTTGAGTCTACGGAAATTATTGTGCAACAGTTTCGTCCTCCTTTTATGAGGAATTGCAACGGTGAGGGAATGTCTGATGGGGCAAGTTGGTTTCCAAATAACATAGTGACAGAGTTTGGTATAGAGGTTGGTGGTGATTTAAATGAGAATACTATTATTGATGTTTGTGAAGAAGCTGTGGACCATGATGAAGCTGAAACACGGGGAAATCACATTTTAGGCCACGATGATGCTTCTGCCCACGATGATGCTTATGCCCACGATGATGATGAACTTCTTAATACATCACTACCATACAATACTCCAATTAAGAAATACGAAGAGGTTTGTCCATTGCTATTGCTTGAATTTTTAATTTGTATGAGTTTGATCTTAATTTTTGGATAACTAGTTTTTGTGGGACATTTGCATGTATGTGTTTCATATTAATTCTGGGGTTTTGGTCCCAATAGACAAACCACAGTCAGTCTACGTAATGTCTGTAGTTAAACGTCGTTGAATAACAGAAATAAGTCATTTGTTGATGAAGTATCATTTGCATCTTACCATAGCATTTCCAAAATCTATCGGTTCTTAAAATTTCTTTTCATTGTCCCTGGTTATGCAGGCTGACGATTTAAAAGGACCCAAAGGGGAAAAAAAAACAACGATGAAGCGGAAGCATCCAGCTGTGCTAATGAGAACTGTCTCCCAAAGGGTGGACGAATAAGGAAGGATAGCAAGTACCTGGATGCTCCATATACAGCTATAGAGTATACGAAGAAGCCTAGACTTAAGAAGAAGGTTGGTTTTGGGGATGATGAGGTTGTTCTGATTAAGAATATGGGTTTTAAGAAGGCTAAGTGCAGTAAAGTTGATTTAAAGATCACCCCTGGGTCCGAGAATAATTCCAAAAAGCACAAGCTTATTACTGAAATTAAGACCCCCGATAAGCCAGGGGTGAAAATAAATTACTTTGAATATTTCAGAACGGATGATCGAATTACACTGAAGGATGTGCAGGATGTAAACGATTACATCAACCAAGGGTGAATCTCTCTAATATTTATTTGTTTATTTTGGGTGTACTTGATTATTTTGAACGTTACACTGATTCTCTCGTGTTGTTATGTATAGTATTGACCTCCAGGCAGATGACCCTTTTGCGAATTGTGATGAATTTAAAAAACTAGTGGATCCCAATGGGTTTCTAGATGATTACGTAAGTTACGATCCACTGATCATCTAAAAAATGATATAACTATCTGATGATAATAATTTCTTTTTGGCATTGTTAACAATACTCTTTTGCTTTGTCGTGCAGCATATTAACGGCATGTTGCACCTCATGCGCAAATCAAATATCTGCCCCCAGGGGAAATGGACAACCATTGACACTCTCTTTGTGGTATTTTTTTATGCAAAATAGTCACTTAAATAGGGTAGTCAACAGTGTTTCTGCATATTAAGCGATCTCCTTGAATTTCTGCAGCAGCATGCGCTCACAAAGAATGACAAGTTTAGAGTTGCCAATAAATATGTAGATGGCTTTTTTCCTACATGTAGTAAACCTTGGGAATCTATCGATGTAGTGTATGGCGTGGTGAACATACCATCGAAGAAGCACTGGGTCGCAATATGTATTAAATTGAAAGAGGATAGAATAATCATATACGATTCGCATAGACCTGGTACAACTCCTCGGTCAGACGGAGTCTACGAAGAAATCAAATTGATTTGCCATTATTTAAATCAAAGGTACGATGGGGCTTTATGGAAGGCTGGATATGAGAAGAAAGCACCCCCCCCCCTCAACAAGACGATTGGTAAGTAATCTCTACTTGAGAACAATTTTTTTTTTCAACCCCAACCCACTCTCGGGTATGTAGTATACATATTCTTAAGTAGTAATACAAACGACCCGGAATACAGAGATAATGTCGGCTGTTTGCAAATTCAATTGAAAATGAAATGAGTTTCTGATGCATTATCCATTTATGCATATTGCAGCGTCTCGTGTGGAGTATATGGTTTAAAATTTGTTGAGTATCTGATCAGGAGTATTCCTCTGTCACATATTAAAAAGGAGAATCTTCATCGATATCGTCGTGAATTCGCTGTACAGTTGTTCAATAGAGATTCCATACAGGTTAAATAAAAATACAGTGTATGCGTTGTTTATTATGACTTCCGCATCCTCACAAGTAATGTTTATGTTTGGTGCAGTTATCATGTGACTAGAAGTATGGATGGTGTTTGGTTCTCAGACCTGTGAATATTTTCTGGATGGCCGTTTTACCCAGGAGTGGCTTTGGATCGTTGTGGCCCCTATTTTTTGTGCATATCTTTGTTGATAATTTGCTATTACTGTAAAAATTTAAGAGAGTTGTTATTACCTACGAGTGATGGCTGCAAGACTGTTAAAAATTAAATACATTCTCATTCCAGTCGAAGAAAATTGGAGATTGTTAGCAGACTTGTTTCTTCGTGTAAGAGAGGGGTCAAGTTCTTGTGTAAGAGAGGGGTCATTTCACTTGACATAAAGTAAAGTAAAGATTAAAGAGATAGTAAAGTAAAGATTAAAGAGATGTAACATTAACATGCTCAAGTAAAGTGATTTATTTTTTGATTCTGCTTTCATTTTTTAATGATTATCTTGATTTAATAATTAGATTTGATCTTTCTTTCACGTTATCACGCGCTGTGTGGGCTGACGAAGTACAACGATAATGACTAAAAACCTACCATGCATCCAGCGTTATAACAAATTAATGGCATAAACAACATTATCTAGCACCAAAAAAATGTATAGTATCGTTATTTCTTTTCATTAGAAACTCAACCATTGAATTTGTTGCCACTTGCCAACACGTAAAATTGCGGGACTATGAAATTTGTTTGTGGTGCTCTAGTACAGATATCTTCATAGGATACTCAATTAATCAAATCTATATATCTCTAATATATAAAGGGAACACTCCTTACTGTGAACAGTGAATGAAGCTGCAAAAAAGTGCTTCCGGTTTTTGCCCCTGGATTTTATTTTTGTTCACCCCAACACCTACATTAATTGAGGGTGTATCCGTCTTTTAACTGACTTTCTTTATATAAGCCGACCCTAAGTGCAACTTTTTTTACGAAATGGACCCCAGTCCATTTGCACATGAGTAACCAAAATAAATGGGGTATTTTTTCTAATTCCAAACATGCCCTATATTTTATATTTGTTTTCCAAAATAGCACACACTAAATAAATGAGGGGGAGGGGGCGTTAAAGTAATTAGACAGACCAAGTGTCTATTTTCACCACGCGCATCGCGCGTGTGCAGTAGTCTTGTTCTGTTTCAATGGGAGGACATTATGAGCATGAGATATAGATTGTTTTGGATTTTCACTTTAAGCTTTCTGCTTTTGGTTTTAAAGTCCTTGGACTTAATCATTCTGTTTTTCTGTAAATATTATTCTTTTATATATACCTTTTTTACAAAATAAATATATATACCTTTTTTTTTTTTTTAATCTAATTCATATTTATTGGATCAATTCAAATAACACCACCCTTGGTTGGAAGCCGATCAACAAGCTGATCTCCCACCCATTTTTGAATAAAAACACCCAAACTATGAAAAATAAAGCTACCCAAACCACTACCTGCGTCATTACTAACCAAACAATTCTTTATACGATTGAAAAAAGAAATAAATTCATTGCTAAGCTCTCCTAAAGTGGTAAAAGAGAAGACACTCAAACCGTAGCCACGAGCAACACACTCAGATAAATATTTAGTGTGTTTACGCGAGACATCCATACACACATCTTGCCCGTTTTCCCATTTGAGAACAAGGATATCAGCTGGTCGTAGATCCTTGTTATCATCAGTTATAATACCAAGATTCGCTTCCTTGTGTGCAGGGATACAAGCTTTGTAGAGGATATCGATATCTAAATCACGAATTACGTCATGACGGAACTTAATTCCAACATCTTTAGCACAATTGAAGCGCATGATCACTTGAAAATATCCATAGGTTTACTGCAACACGAGATATAGCCCGCCTTATGCAAACAATGGAATACCAAGACGATAACAGACAACAGCCCTAAAAAAAAGGTCGGATGATTGTCATTTGTCATGTTCTGCCATGCATCTTCCACCTGTTTTTAACCGACATTGCATGCCAAACAAGTGTAAAATAAAGTCTTTTTTTATAAGAGAGGGGAATAACAATTCCCATTAAAAAAATGTAACATTAATCGTGCTCAAGTAAAGTAAATTAAGTGGTTTTTTGATTCACTATGTTCTTTCAGTTTTCATGATTATATTGATTTAATGATTAGGTTTTTTCATGATTATATTGATTTAGTGATTAGGTTTGAACTATATTTTAGCCGTTTTTGATAATGAAACAGTAAAAGGGCGAGGCTTTAATTCTAGAGATTATTCAAGTTGAAACTAAATTGTAGCTTTCACGTTGCTTTTACATTGTTAGAGTTACAAATAGAGGAAAAGGAATTAGAAATGTTAGATATACCGCAGAACAGCACCGTGAGCTGCACAACCAAATGTTGTGTATCATTAATCTCATCAAACGGAATCACGTGAACTACTTTTTTCTTTTTCTCTTTTTGTTTTTTTGTTCAGCACGTTAAAGTTTCTATCCCCTATACACGCTAGAATTGACACCTCAGCGAAAAAAAGCAGCGAAGAGCATTACTATCTAGTCGCAAGTATGCTTCTAAAGAAAATCTAGTCGCAAGTGGATTTATACAATTGGCCACAACATGTTACTAGAAATTAAAATTCAAATAATCACATTAAAATTCAAATAACAACGCAAAAAATAGTACAACTAAGCAACCAAATGCTTAAAAAAAAAACAAACTAAGCAACCAAATGCTTAAAAAAAATAATAATAATTAAGCAACCAAAATAATAATAATAATAAAAATATAAATTCAAAAGCAAATTCATCCCTACTTCCACACTTAATAGTTAATACAACTTAATTTTAAGATAAAATAAACCATTATCAAATTATGAAAAATAAAACTAGGAGCTCAATGGCTTACACATTTGCAAACTCGTCATAGAAAGCTTGCCTATTTCCTTGCACGTTGGTTTTAATTATGTGCTTCAATATCTACTCTCATTCCAATATTCATTAACTCTACCATGACAAGTATCTCAAATAAATCCTGCCCAAAATTCACCTCCTTAGTAAAAATTCCCTTGCCATGAAATGGAATGTGACATGAGATGCACACCGGGATCCCCAACCTGCTACACTCTTTACGTAACATGCGATCTTCTTCTATGTTTGCAAACCATTCATCACAAAATTGGCTATCATTTTCTATAGTATAGAAATTAGTTACTACCCGCTTGTGAGAATCAAACACATCATGCCCATGTATATATTGCCCTCCATATATGTTAGTATATGTGTGGTTTTGGTCTTAATTTTTGTTACCCTTTCTAGAATTAGATCCAACAGAAGTTACGATTGATTTTTGTGAACATGTAGACATTTTATTTGGATATGTTAAAATATACCACAAAGCTAGGTAAACCACTAAAATGAATTAACATGAGCTTTTATAGATGAAAATTGAGGGTGAATTGTGCAGAGGATTATTAGAAAAATAAGCAAAAGACTTGGGACTACAAAGTTATTTTGAGCGATAATTTTACAACTTTCACAATATTTCAAAGTTGGTGTGTGGGAACTCAAACCAGCTGATGTCTCTCCTGGTCTTCATCATTAGCAACGAAAAATCCAACACGCATTATTGTTTATGATGATATAAAATAACTAGTGTGTCTATATTTCTCGTCATCTAATGCAAACATAATTGGTTGCAGGGGTGATTATCTTATACATTCCTAGCTCTTTTCAAGTGGAAGAAAAACAGAAGGTGGTGGTGGGGGTGGATAATAAAGATATATTATAATTATGATAATTGGACTTGGTTCTTGGAGAATAAACACCAACTTTAAATTTTTTATGCAATTTGGAAGCAGCCGCCTATCTAGACCGGAATTGTTTTTTTAATTCACACATATTTCATCCAATTCACACTCCACACGTACACATAGCTAGTGAGGACTGCTAAATTACTGAATTAAATATATTTTGAAACATAATTTACGTGAAGTTACATGTTACGCATGACTACTAGCGACTTGCAACTTACTAGACTGAAAACATTACTGTAATTACACGTTATTTTTTTAATACTAGTGGGTGAAAGTGAAACTTAATAATACGTATAGAAAATATAAATTTACCACAAGTAACATTTTACTTAGTAAATGTGACTGATTTGTGGAATGTTTTTTCATGTTCACCAATCGTCTACTCAGTGCGCTATTTTCGGCCCTTAAATATTTAATACAGTTAACCATACCCCCTGTTGTAATTGTTAAGAGATCTCCAAGAGGTTTTAGCGGAGTTACTGGAAAACCTAACTCAACTATTGCCTTTCTTATTCGGCGTCCTTCTTCTATGGCGTCAAACCATTCATCACACGACAATAATCCATCACCTGAAACTGCCAAATTTGTTAGAGTAATTGTTGGATCTTTATTTTTTGATGCAACGTAGTTTTGAAGCTTTTGATATGAATTTCTAAAACGTCTCCTCTTGGATGGTAATTTGGAGAATAGATCTTCTTCACTAAATTCCCAATTCATTTTTTTTAATGGAGTGGGTGTTTTATTTACAGATATTTCACTCGTAAAATCCTTCCTTATTTATAATAGAAACACATACGTAGACCAAGAAGCGCCCATACTCAGACCTACTCTAATAGTCTAGTGAATTTTCTAATCACTTTGATCGTATTGTGTTTCTTTTAGCAAATTTTCTTCCTCGAGTGTCTCAAACAACAAATAAAGAAAAGCGAGTTGACGAGTTGTGGATAAAGGTTTTTTTTTTTTTTAAAGCATGTGAATAAATGAAATGTGGCGCTCATTACTTCAGTACTATCTCTAACTATTTTGTGGTGGTGTCCCCGAGGGAATTTATTTTCACAAATGCATCCCCTAATGAAGTGTTTTTAGTTACCCAATTAAAAGCACAAATTAGAATTCAACAGAATATAATACATCAAAATAAGGAATTTTTTTTTGATCAGTTCAAAATAAGGGAATTAAAAATAATTAAAGCTTCTAACAACAAAATTATAATCTACGTAATTTTTTCAGATAACTCCTGGACAGCTAATTGGCGTTTAATTTCCTCATTTTCTTTATGTAACCGGGTTAAAATTCTTTCCAAACCATCATCGGTATAAGTTATGATATTTGCAAGCGGACGCATAGGCGTAACTGAAATACCGGCTTCAGCGCAGTCTTTACGTAACTTATGTCCTTCTACTAAATCAAACCACTCATCACAAGAAACAACTCCTTTGTATGAATACATCAAATTGGATAATACATCAGGAATTTTTTTGTGAATTAAAAATTTAAAGCTTCTAACAACAAAATTATAATCTACGTAACAAGATTGTAAAATTCTTTCATTCGGTATAAGTTATGAGCTTTTTGTTTCTCCATGTCCTTCTACTAAATCAAACCACTCATCACAAGAAACAACTCCTTTGTATGAATACATCAAATTGGTCATTGTGATTTCGTGAACAAGATTGTGTTCTTCTTTTGTTTCTCCATGAATTTGTGATTTCCCTTTAGCCTTCATTACCTCATTCTCTAATAATAAAAAAGTTGATGATGAAGAGGCCATGATGTATTTTAGAAGAAGCTTTGGTTTTGTTGATGATTGATACTTGATAGACTTAAAAGAGTTGTGTTGATATTTCTTTACATTTTGAATTTGGTGTGAGCATACCTATTTATATTATTTTAGCCAAACCATAGGCATCTTTTGTTCCAAAAGCATATTTTTTATTTCGATCCATAGTCCATACAATTGGTCACAAGCAAGGTCTTACTAGAAACAAAAAAATAATAATCACACAACACAACTAAATACACCTCAATAATACCAGACATGCCTTCCTTTTCCCTGATGTTGCCCTGAACAAAGCAAAAGGGTAATAAATCTCACCGACCGACATAATGATATGAAGTATTTTACTTTTCTTACCAAATCTAGTTAAATTTGCATCATGGCCTCTTCATCTGCAAAAGTAAAGAAAAAGAAAGAGAAAGTACATGTCCTCTTCATCTTCAAAAGGTAAAGAAAAAGAAAAAGAAAAAGTATATTGCCTCTTCATACTGAACAAAGCAAAAGGGTTAATAAATCTCACCAACCGACAGGAAATCTATCAAGTAATTAACTTTTATTACCAAATCTACTTAAATTCGCCACACAAATCTCACCAACCGACATCAGGATAGGATATGAAGTATTTAACTTTTGTTACCCAGTCTACTTAAATTCGCCACAAATCATGGCCTCTACATCCGCAAAAGGTAAAGAAAAAGAAAAAAAGGTAGGTGGCCTCTTCATCAAAAGGTAAAGAACAAATAAAGAAAAAGTATATGGCCTCTCTTCGTCTTCAAATGGTAAAGAAAAACGAATAATGCTGCACAAATCTGAAGTGGGCCTTTTTCTATAACACGCGAGATAAAAAAGTTATTGAGAGTAGTTGAGTGAATTTCCTTATTTTTCATGTTTTCTCTTCTTACTCACTTTGTACACTTGAGCGGGAAGTAAAAATGAAAAGCATACAAACTATTTCTTTTCTCTCGGTTCTTATTAATTTCATACTTCACTCTATCTTTTCTAATCTATGTATCTATTTTGTGACTTCACTTTATAAATAAATTTTTTGTTATGTATAGCTTGATAGAGACAATGATGTAACCAAAAATATGTTTTTGTTATATATTTGGCTATAATCAGATTCTTATCATAGTAAATAAATTGATTGTTTTCACTAAAACAGCAATACCCGATTCGATATAAAGCTAAAGATACTTAAACTGAAACTTCTGTGATATAAAGTGAAATATGTTTAAACTAAAACTTCCCATGACATGTTAGTACCCTCACCATTGATAATCACATACTATAGTTTTTCTTTTAATCCATTGCGGGGCTTCAGCTTGAGCACCATCCCGTTCAATAAAGCATCCTGCATGAGAATCAAGGCAACGGTTTGATTCATTGATCTGAGATAAAAACATTACACATCTCCAGCTATATCACATCGTTTATAGCTTGTTAAGGCATTCAGCTCATGCAAGGAGAATATAGTTAAAACACAAATAACATATCAACGACCATGGTGATATCAAGCTAAAATGTTGACTCAAGTGGATCAATATCAGTAACTCATTAAACCCCGACAACCATACATATATTATTACCACTTCATTTAGTTACTCTAATAAATTGATTATCCTACTACTGCATATCAAATAGTAGTTTTTTTACCCGGGAAATGAGTTGTGAGAGGTATTAAATTTTGTTTACCTTGTCATCCTACTACTGCATATCAAATAGTTACATCCATATCATCAGTTGTTGTGTATAGCAATATCAAATGGTTAAGCTCCAAAAACAATATCCACCACATAAAAAAAAAAAAAAAAAAAAACAGGGAGAAATAGCAGGATAAAAACTAGTAATGCAATGCAATATAGTATATAGAAAATAAATTTTCCTAAACCAACCTTTTTTTTTACTGTTTTGGGAAAGTAGTGGCATAATGTCTGGGCTGATGACAGTTAGAACACCCTCGCTTTTTGCTCAATTTCATAGATTTCTCAGAGACACACCTGATCCGATCTCCCTTCGGACGACCTTTGCCTCTTCTTGTACTGGGATTTAATACTATACGCGCAGAAACACTCTCCGGGACATTCCAATATTCTGAACTCAAGGCCGGGTAAATTTCAGGTGCATACATTGATCGCCATTTCCAAGTTTGGTAGTAATATCCACAAATAGGGACTATGCTCAGCTTATATTTCTCACATACCGCTAAAACGTGTGGACACGGCAAATGCTCGTAGTTGATCACTCGGCAGGTGCAAGACTTCTCCAAAATGTTGACTTGGTGCTGATCATTGATACCACGCTCGATGACTTCGTACTTATCACCAATGATACGGCAAGACGAAAACAGTTTTGCAAGTTCCCAACGTTCTTCTAAAATTACGTGACATACGGAGTCAATGGAGGCGTCCAACGAAGAGGTTTTTCTCTAAGTTCCTCAAACCATTCCATCAGTGATCTCCGAATAAAATCAACTAAATGACAAATGGGCATACTTTTAGCATTTTTCATTTTTGCATTCCAACTCTCGCTTTTGTTAGTAGTCATCAGAGTAAAACGTGCTCTTATAGCCTCGACCCTGGACCACCTATGCTCCCCAATATCCTGTACATACTTTACTGCTGCGGAGCTGAGTTTCAAAAAATCTTTTATAGCATTGTTGTAATGGCAGGAAGTGTACGCTTTGGCACTATTATGATAAACATGGCGCCGTCGTGAAATTTCTTCAGGATATTTCCTGCATTCAAAAACATGCAGTTAGTATACCAAAGTGTTGAATACGCAAAAAAAAAGAAAATAAAAACAACTCAAGATATGGGGAATTAAATATAAGGTTGTGTTGTTTAGTACGTTTAATATGGTAGGCGCAAAATACATGGCACACAATAGGATACCGGTTCTCCATGGCTCTATGAATGTGATCCGATCTATCTGAAACCACTACAAGATCCCGATTCTTCATCAAATATTCACTACCAAGCGCATCAAACAATTTTTTAATGAACCAATCCCACGAATCATCATTCTAAGAATCGACGATACCAAACGCAAAAGGATAGATTTCTTCATTACCATCCAACCCTACGGCAGACAGTAAGACTCCAGCGCGTTCCCCAATAAGGTGCGTTCCATCAATAGAAATTGTTGTTCTCGAGAAATTCTTGAATCCATCCAGACATACTCCTAGTTCCATGAAATAATACACAAACACATTCCTAGAATTCGTTTCGATACATGTAACTAACAAGGTGCTGATATGATTCATCTGTCATACCTCTGGCGGCTTCAGTTCCGCGTTTACAACCGGTGTGGCCCTGCTTGTAACTGATTGTTATACCATGTTCGCGAAGCATGTTTGCTCTCAAATCATTAGGTGTATATAGACTATCACACTTGCCAAACTGTGACTCGAACATTTTTGCCATGGCAGGACCAATACCTTTTATAGCATACTTAGGGTCTGTCTTGTTCTTGCTCTTATCACAACTGTGTTTAGGTTCTGTGCGTTTGATTACCCACCACGTAAGAGAATTCAGCCGTGATGCCCGCACATACCGACCGCATGTCGGATCATAGCAGCTGGCAACAAGTCGGTTATCGTTGGATGGTTTGGATATGTACTTGAATGATCCTCTTATTGAAGCAATTTTCAAGCTAAGATGCAGCGCTTTTTTGGTTTTGAAATAGCTACCAGGGCTGATGTCTCCGTACGTGACTTTATTTGAGGCTGGGGTAGGTAAACTAGCCGGTTCAGGATGTGGAGTTGATTCGGCATCATGAAGCTGGGGATATTTCTTGGCAGCTGCAAGGTTCTCAGAAGATGCAAGGTTCTCAGAAGATGCAAGGTTCTCAACAACTATTAGACGTCTCCTAACATTTCCAGGCCTTGGAGGGGCTGAAAATAAATAAATAATACATATCAGTTAAACCGTTCCGTAGGCACATAATTTATGCATCAAATCCAGTAAACGTAAACGGGACTTTCAAACACACATAAACACCCACAAATAAGAGAACATTGAGACACTACTAATAACTTAAAAATTCTAAATGAAAATCTTTGATGTGCTACTTGAAGAGCAAACATTAGATCAATCTAATGTCATATCATGACGTTGAGCCAAGGAAGGATTTATAACAACGTGAACATGCAACTGTTTCCCTAGACACATGGAAATAACTGAGGTACGATATGTTTATTGAAGACACATGTGAATGTTATAAAATTCAGTTGAGACTGCAATTCGTTCAATGCAAAACCTTCTTTCATTTTATTTGGATCATTTATCTATATGCAGTGGTTGAATGTAAACATAAATCTCGTTCCAGATCATTCCCAATCCACAAAGATTACTAAACTTAGTCTAGCTATCAGGTATCAATATCTATAGAGAAACATACTATTTATAATCAGAGAAAGAAACTAAAAGAATTATGCTAATATCAGCATATGCATGAAAAGATACAACAATAGTGCATACTGGCTCAAACATAAAAAAAGTTCATATCCTAGATTCCAAGAATGAGTAACTAGTTTTATTCAGGTTCAACACTTTGAGAACTGATACAATTAAAGAAATTCAAATTACCAAAATGAAGTTCAGGAAAAGTTGTCACACAAACCTAATATTTTCGAACAACTAGTAATTAAAAATGAAACTCCTTATAAGAATGTATACCCATTGTCATATAGTTCTCTACTGGAGGAGGAAGATAACTATTACTGGTGTGATTAGGCATGCCCTATACAGAATGGTGATCCACAACAGTAAAACAGCCAGAGGGATAAAATAACAAACCTACACCACCAGTGCAATGTCCGCTTCCGGGTTGATTCTTGGAATCTTTACCTTCGAAGGAACTGAATTTGCTATTGCAGTGAGGAGTTAATGGGGTCACAACCTTGGGCAAAAGGGCCATTCCAATAGGAGTTATTGGGGGAGAAACTACTTTCAATTCTGGTGCAGATGGTACTATGAAAAAACTAGACGTGCCATGTACCTCGGAAACATAATATTTCAGAGCTTGTTCTCCGGTAATGATAAACCGCATTTTAAATCCTGAGGCGGCAACATGTACCAGGCAGTAGAGGTCAAAATCTGGTCCGTGCGAGAAACCAATAACCCCAACTGCCTGGTTCTTCACATCTTCAACGGTGTATTCATCCTGAACAAACGCTGGTTGTAACGTCCCATCGTAGTAATCGTCTCCACCTTTCTTCACCCATTTTCCGTTGTAATGAATCAAAATTGTTTTGGTTTTACTTGTCATTTGGGGAGGAGGAATTATAATTCAAAAACACCTGCAACACAAGCATAGGATTAGCGAAAGTTAAACCAACGTATCAGGTTGTTCAAACACCAAACAAAATTAAAGAAAAGAGAATCAGGTTGTTCAAACACATTTCTCAATGCTACTGGTCAAGTAAAAAAATAGCAGATACGTTCAACGGTTTTAATCAACTCTACTCTGTTCCATCCAAACATATCCTTACTACATATGTGTCAAAGAATAGATCGAGAACAGATCAACGTTACTATTATCTCTAAGTTTATGTTTTGCCTACTTCATTTCCATTATTGTTTCAGCTTCTTTTACCAATATAGAGGACAGTGGCGGAACAAGAAAATTTCGAAAAATATATACGAAACGATAAAAAACAAATAAAAAGATTACCTATATAGGTAAATCGCTCCCTGTTTTGACCACACTTCTTATTTCTACAGTTAACAGATCTTGGATGAAGGCGAACATAGCATCTACAGGCAGTACAGTTAGGTTAGATAACCATCGGATAGTAGCCAAATTATGACACATTTACTCTGACCACACTTCTTCTTTCTACTAATCTTTAATCTTTCAATGCAGTAACTATTCAATAATGAATAAGATCTTTCATATCTTAAGATAGTGATATGTATTGGCTTAGATTTGTATGTGAATGCTCTACGGTTGCGCTATATCCATATAGCGCCAACAAATAACAGACGGAGATAAGGACAGACCACCCTAGCAAGTCAAACATGAGGCTAACAGTAAGATAGAATATGGGAAACTCCAACACCAGTGAGTTGATGGAGTTGGAGCTTGCCATAACCTACAGTGCAGCATTAGGTGTTGGGGAAAATTAAGACTATCAGAACCCTTTTTCTTGTTTAGGTGGGGTATTGTAGAAAGTCCAATCTCTTCTACAATACTTGAAGAAGAGTTGTAAAGTGTGATGTGATTCATGGTTCGACAATATTTTCACAAAGTTGTGATTCTCTTTCGATTTTTTCTCAAAGCCTAACACAACTCTTGTTTGTGTTGTAGGACTATTTTACACAACAAAAGATGTGTGTCGTAGAAATATGTAACACGACACTTGTATAAGTTGAAGAACTATCTTAGACAACCTAGGATGTGTATTGTAGAAATATGTAACACATCACTTGTATGAGTTGAAGGACTATCTTAGACAACCTAGGATGTGTATTGTAGAAATATGTAACACAACACTTATTACTATTATGAATAAGACTTGAACGACACTTGTTTGAGTTGTAGAAATATGTTGGACAACACCTACTTATGTCGTAAAGATATTCTTTCACAACCACTGGTTTGTCTAGTTGAAATATGGAACACAACTCTTAATAGAAGTTGTGTGCATATAACTATTTTGAAAAAAAAATTTATAGCTGAAACCGAATTGCCGAAAGTATTTCACATTCATAATTAATTTCATATTAACCTTCCAGTGTAACACATTTACATTCATTCAAGACCTTCCACTCTAATTGCATTACCTAACCAACTTCATATCACCTTGTATGATAGTGTGTTGCGCAACGAAAGAAAAAAAAATGATACGTTCTTTGAACATGACTAAAAATATCATATAAATAGTAAAACACAAGTATGGGCCTTCACTACAAATGTGGTATAAAAGCATACCCATTCTAGTATGGTAGTCTGGGGTTACATTGCTAAATGGACATGATCCTGTTTTTGCTGCACATTCTCTTCTTGGTAAACCGAATGACGATTATGGGAAACATAGAGGTAGATGATACCATAGAGGCACTGGATTAGACGTGAAGTGCCATGGTTTTCAATGAATTATCATATCAGTTGGCATAGCTTTAGCACCTGCAAATCGCTGGTACTCTTCACGTACAGCAGGAAAACACCAGTTCTGCATTTACAGGATATAACAGCAAAAAAAATATCAAAAAAGAAAATATGGGGTAGTAACAAACCCTTCAGTTATGCACCAGATGCCCCACCCATCTTCTCCGCTTATCTTCTTCAGATAATGCAATAAGCAAACCTACAGAGGCAAAATTAATAACTTACTGTAAGAACTTCAGTACGTTAGAAGGTATATAGCCTACGAAACTTCTCATTATGATGGAAGAAGATAAATATACCCGATGTTGCCGCATATTCCGCCGTGGCTTCCCAACTCTCCTGGCACCCATTATTTACCCAGTCTGCCCTTGTCACTGTAGTGGGTATGGCATCATAAAGTTTGAGGAAACACCTGGCCTCATCCCATGACAATATTTTGGGTTGGAAGCCATAAGTCGTGGGTTGTGGAACAAGGCCAGCACCACCTTGTCTAAAGTACATCTGTTGAGGATGAGGAGGTATAGGTCCTCCAAGATGGTATGCAGCAATACCGGTGGCAGAGGTGACATCGCAAAAGGTGGTCAATCTTGAGAAAATGGTGCCTTCAAAGATGAATTGGTAACTGGTTAGTACTTTTTGGAATCCAAAATTATATAAAGAATAAACAAACATACTAAACATCTACCAATTGGGAACCCTTTACTTTATTTATTTTATTAACCACAATGAAGTACTTAAACAAAGCAACTCCACAAATATTTGTAACAAAGAAGGGACTCACTCATATATACAAAAGAAAATGACTAGGTGTATAAGAAATTTTTGGTCATGTGCATAGCAATTGACACATCACCATGTACACATAGTGATTGAAATGTATATTTTCACACTCATGCTAAGCAACATTTCTACACGTGAATTTTCTTTCAAAATTAGCAACAATGACATACCCAAATGAAGAAAAAAAAATCCAAACTTACTTACAATTCCACAGGGATGGGAAAATAAATTAACATCAGGTTTTTCAGCGTAGCTGGTGTATTACTCCCTAGCTTCACGACTACCTTTGGACCATACTTTTCATGTCACAAATAGCCCCAAATCCAAATCAAATCATCACAAACACCACAAAACTAGTCAAAAATCGTCTGATTCGAGGTTAAAAACAACCATTTCATAAATGCACTGAGTTTGTGCTTGTTGAGACAAACAGACATAGTTTAAGAGCTTCTACCAACACAATTATTGAGAAATATGAAAGCTACAAAAATATTAGGATGTTTTCGAAGCTACATACATTTATAATATCCGAGATTAATGGCGGAGCATTACTTGGTTCTATGACAATATCCGGCGGGAAGACCTGTCAGTGACCCCTGTTCAATTGTAGAAAGTCCCATTATATGGCCAGCATTTTGTTTTTTAATATAATGGGTATATATATGTAGATAACGTAGTGGGTATATATATGTAGATAACGTCATAAACTAGATTCAATTTCCAAATCCAACAAAAGAACAATACATATACATCTAGATGAACCTTATATTTGACAATTTTAAACTTTGTATCAGGTGACCTTTGGAACATTTCTTTCAGAGGCGATTGGCTTGCAAAATTTAAAAAAATAAATAAGTTGTGCATCTTATATAAGACTGCACTTCTTATGAGACTAGGAACACTGCTATTTGGATCTCATGGTAAACAAAAACAATTATCACCAATTTACAAAAGAAGCAATGAACACCAAAGGACCCTTTTGCTTCCCAACAGTCGCGACCACTATCAATCTACCATCCACATGTACTAAGCAGTAGCTTCACTTTCTACCAGTCCCAATTCTTGGCTTCCCTTTAACCTCGAATTCCTTCAATCATAATTTTTTTGTGAATTAGCATCAAAAGAAAGGGAAATAAAGGTTTATGCAAGCTGTCTCTAGATAATCTTCCGCATTTTCAATAATCACCACTAAGAAATAAAGAGAAAAAAATACTTGTGTCAGGTGGAGGAAAATGGTCGACATTAAAGAGGGCTGGATTGTGATTTTCTCGTGACCCTTGCTCTACCATAACACACCTATAAAACACAAACAAAAAGGAAATCATAAGCCTTTGATGGGAAAACAAGTTCATGGGACATATAAGAGTTGAACTGAAAGAGAATTGAAAATTCCAAAGTACTTACCGCATATGCATATATTGAACCATCACCGTTGCTAATGCACTGCAAGGAATAGGAGCATTGCACCGAGACAAGGCCTGCAGAATAAGATGAAGAGTTTATTAGCGCAACATCCGCATAATGGTCGAAACTTGAAACTTATCCCGAACACCTTCAGGAACTCACTAACTCAAGCAAATTCAAATGGGAAACAAACTCTTATCAAGTAAAGAAAATCTAAGCAAAAATCATGGATGAATTAACACATTAACACGTGATATTTTAGATAAGTGGATCAATCGATCGATTCACATATCTGCGCATCTTAGTGATATTCAAATGGTCGTTGACCTTTGAAAGCAAAGCTACGCGCTATAGACAAGCATTATAAACCCTCCATCCCAGCCCGCACTAAAATTTGTACCCTTACCAAAATTGACTCAATTTTTCACACAATTCCTTTAATCCAACTAGTAATCCGAGCTCAAAGATCCCTTAAAATTAATGTAAAAAATTGATCTACTGAACTTATCTAATTCCCAACAAGCAACAGAACCAGTACCACCCATAAGATTTGGCTCATAACATAAAATGAATTAGAAAATAATACAAAATTTAAGATGGAAATACCAAAATTTAAGTTCAGAAGTATTGAAGAACCCTAGAGACCTAAGTAGCAGTGGTGAAGGAGTAATATCAAGACTTTGAAAGCACAAAAATTGATAAAGCACCAAATCCACCTAATTTCTATTCTTAACAAGAACCAAAACCCCCGATTGAACCTCCAAACTCTAATTTTTATTCTTAATAGCAGCAAGACCAAATCCACACTCCAATTATAGAAAACTCAATTCAATCCCCATCTTCTAATTCAATATCAGTTGAGCTTCAGACTCATAATGGATTCAAACCCTAACTGTAAATCAAGAACACACAGACCACTCTGAAACCTTATATTCAGTTATTCAAATCGAGCCAAACTACCAGATCCCTTCAATAAAAATCCATCCTCTTTTCAATCCGATTCAAAGCAAATAAAACATGAAAGAGAGGATGGTTTTCCGAATTTAAGGTATGGGGTAATTTTCAATAGGTCTTGGCCGGCAATTGCAAGGTTTACCAGCGAAACTGAGAAGGTCTGTGTGTTCTCGAAGGCGGAGGAAGAGGCGGAGGAAGAGTAAGGTTTTTTCTCAGAGTTAGGTTTTTCTTCTAATCGTATGCTAAGAAAAAAAATGAAGATGAAATTGATTTGTTTCTCCTCGATTTTTTTTTTTTGTTTTTAGGTAGAGTTAGGTTTTTCTCGTAGGAGGAAGAGAAGAGAAGGAACAAAATTGATTAGAGAAAATGGACGGCGAGATAAACTTTGAGATGCACATACGGATTGGAGAAATTAAGGGACGGTTGAGATTGTATTTATTATGGTCATACGGATTGGGAACCATTTGTGTTTCTATTTGTGCTAATTCGATCTCATGTATCCAATTTATTATCAACCTTAGACATGAAAAAAAAATCCAAAAAAAAAATATCAATAAATTTAGGACATTGTTATCGACATTCCGATATAAAAAATCCAAAAAGTATATAAGAATGAAGCTTAAAAATAAGAAATGAATTCGATAATTGGTGTGTTTCTTTGTGCTTCCGGTTTGAATTTCGACTAGTCACATAGGTCACAAAGTAATTTAGACTAGTTATACAAGTCATGAAGTAGCTTTAGTTCACACTCGTATACTAAAGAAGCATAGAACTATGAACCAAGAAGCTCCGGGAGGGGTCAGACTTCAAACTTAGCATGATAATCATCGAAATCGATAGATATGAATCTCAAATGTCGATTTGAACTTCAAATATGGTATAATGGCATACAAACTATGAACCAAGAAGATTCGGGTTCAAACTTAGCATGATACATAATTGAAATCGATATATACTAAATTTGGGTGTTGATTCGAACTTCAAATATGGTATAACAACATACAAACTATGAACCGAGAAGCTCCGGGAGGGTTTAGACTTCAAACTTAGCAATCAATATATCCTTTTACAAGTAAGTTTCCATTGGAATATTCTTGAAAACTTAAACACACACGAATTTGTCAACTTCGAGAAAGAAAGCGGCTCCGAGGTTGAAACTCAAGTAGGAGTGGACAACTATAAGTCGAAACTTAGTTAGAACGATGAATCCATCCTTTGACAAGTAAGATTCTTCGGAATATTCTCTAAAACCTTAAACAAACCATATTAAGTATATTATATGCATACCCGGATCCTAAATCAAAACATGGTCATGAGTGGATTACTAGAAGTCAAACTTGGTAAGAACGATGAATCCATCCATTTCTGAGTAAGATTCCTTCAAATATTCTCTAAAACCTTAAACAAACCCTATTCTATCATATTGTATGCATACCTAGCATCGAGGTTTAAACATGGCCATGAGTGGATCAATATAAGTTTCTAAAACTTGGTAAGAACGATGAATACATCCATTTACGTAAGATTCCTCTAGAATATTCCCCGAAACTTTAAACAAACCCCTGCTTTTTGGCATATTGTATGCATAACATGTCCCTGAGATCGAAATATGGTCATGAGTTGACTACTCTAAGTCAAAAACCCGGTAAGAACGATTTAATCCATCAATTTACTGTGTAAGATTACTTCGACATATTGATTTGAATATAATAGGTTCAAAGATTACTAGAGTTCGACATGAGTTTGTCGTTCAGATGAAAATAAGATGAAATTTATCATATTTGAACATCAAGTTCAAAGATTACTAGAGTTCACCCGAGTTTCTTATCCAGATAAATCAAGGTGAAATTTATCGATTTGAACATCACAGTTCAAAGATTACTAGAGTTCATTCGAGTTTCTCATTCGGATAAATGAAGATGAAATTTATCAGATTTGGTGCAATAAATATTATGGAGATTATTTCCGATAAGGGTAACGACGAATCCATCCATTAATTTACGGTAAGATTCCTTCAGTATATTCTACGAAACATTAAACAAACCTTATTTCGCATATTTTATGCATACCATTCTCCGAGATCGAAACGGTCGGAGTTGATTGACTCTAAGTTGAGAAACTTGGCAAGAACGATTAATCTATCTAGTTACATGTAAGATTCTACATAATATTCTCTATTGAAACCTCAAACAAACCTATTTCTGCATATTGTATGCATACCATGCTCCGAGATCGAAACATGGCCGCCAGTTGACTACTATAAGTCAGAAATTAGGTAAGAAACGACTAATTCATCCATTTCTGGTAAGATTCCTTGGAGATTTTCTACGAAACCTTAAAAAACCATATTTCGATATTGTATGCGTACCAGGATCCGAGATCGAAACACCGCCGCGAGTTGACTCATCGTAAGTCGAAACTTGGTAAGAACGACGAATTCATCCATTTACAGGTAAGATTCCTTCGAGATATTCTACGAAACCTTAAACAAACCCTATTTATGCATATATGACCATATTACCCTTAATGGAAATAAGTGCAATAAATTTTATGGAGACGTGAAAAATGACACGACTACCCTTATCGGAAATAAGTAAAGAAAATATTACAGACTATGAAAATGACCATATTACCCTTAGTGAAAGTAAGTGCAATAAATATTATCGAAACTTTAATAATGACCAGACTACCCTTATCAGAAATAAGTAATATAAATATTACACTTTGAAAATGACCATATTACCCTTGATGGAAATAAGTGCAATAAATATTATGGAGACTCGTGAAAATGACAGACTACCCTTATTGGAAATAGGTAAAGTAAATATTATAAAATGTGAAAATGACTATATTACCCTTAATGGAAATAAGTGCAATAAATTTTATGAAGACCGTGAAAAATGACAAGACTACCCTTATCGAAAATAGGTAAAGTAAATATTTAGAATATAAAAATGACCATATTACCCTTGATGGAAATAAGTGCAATAAACATTATGGAGACTGTGAAAATGACCAGACTACCCTTATCGGAAATAAGTAATTTTCAGAGAAGGCTTACTGTCTTGTTGCGTCTCAAATCCGTAGCATTATTTTTTTGCATTACATTTTCTTTTAAAACACTTATGAAGGGTTGTCATAAAGTTAGTGTATTAAAGAACCACAAAATTGACAGAACCTAAGATGGTGTAGGATGGTTAGTGGTGTAGATTTCCATGCCCTGGGCTCAATATCGAATCCCCCCAACCTCAATTTTTCCAACATTATATATTTTTACTTTAACAACACTTATAAGTGTTTTTATAGGTTTCTATTTAAAAAAATCAAAAAAAATCAAAACTTGTGAACTGATAGGATGGTTGATGAGCTAGACTTCCATGCAGTAGGATCATGATCGAATCCCCCAACCTCATTTTTTCCAACATTATATATTTTACTTCAACAACACTTTTAAGTGTTGTTATAGGTGTCTATTTAAAAAATTGAAAAAACCAAAATCGGTGAACTGAAAGGATGGTTGACGAGCTAGGCTTCCATGCAAGAGGCTCGGGATCGAATCCCCCAACCTCATTTTTTCCAACATTAAATATTTTTACTTCAACAACACTTATAAGTGTTGTTATAGGTTTCTATGTAAAAAAATTGAAAAAAACCAAAACTCGGTGAACTAAAGGATGGTTGACGAGCTAGACTTGCATGCCGTAGGTTCATGTTCGAATCTCCTCTAACATATTTTTCATTATCATATTTTTTGTGTTCTTCAACAACACTTGCGAGAGTTGTGATAGGCTAAGTCACTTATACTTATAAAACAGAGTTGTTATATCTAAATGTCGTCACAACTCTTTTTCTTAAAGAGTTGTCGTTTGTTTTCTTAGCACAACCCCTTGGTCCTAAATGTTGGTAGTGATGATATACGACAACCCTTACTTTGAAAACAGTTGTAAAACATAAGACTTTCTACAATATTTAGCAAAGAGTTGTAAAACCCCAGTTGTAGATGTATATTTTTCCCGTAGTGATGTTTATAAGTCACTATACTAGTTAAAGGGATTGAATCCTCAACTGTAGATGTTCACACAGACCGAAAAACAAAAATCAAAGGAATCACGAGATTAAAAAATATCAGAACCCATGTTACGAAATTTCAATCTAGCTCAGAACTCAGATTCAATCATGGAATTAATAAAAAATAGCTAAACATTCAATTAATTACGAAGAATCCATAGATCATCAAACAAATTACCAAAAATCAGATGAGTGATTTACTGATTTATCTTGATTCAATTTGATTGAGAAAACAAATTAAACACAAATTAAATCTCCATATAACCGATTCGACATCAATACAACAAACCCATTTAAGATTCGTTGGTTCTCATTCAATTTTACTCAAAATAAATTCAAACTACAAGAACACAAAATTACCTTTCTCTGATTCTTCCAAAAATAGCTTCATAACTTCGATTGAACATTTACCCATGATTCCTATTCTAACCGCAGTTATATATCATCCTATAAATCTTCATATCAACATACAAATCCACAAACCCCAACTTCAGGAAATGATATCTTCGATTTACAGCAGCAACCACTCATTCTTCTCCCGATTCAATTAACATCAATCACCACCACTAGCCACCATCTCGGATAACTTATCCAACTCCCATGATCTCACGGCCTCGGAAATCTCAGAGAATTGCCGTAGGCGAAGAACAGAAGAAGAGTAAGAGAAGAGAAGGGAAGAGAAGATAAAAATGAAATAGAAATACCTGACTCAATCAGATTCAGAGATGGTGAAGAAGAAGAAGTGAATCTGGTGATAGAGCTTGAGCTCTTCAGACTCAGAAAAAAAATGAAATGACATGAAAAAAGTTCTCGATAGATAGATAGGAATTCCTATACCTAGGAGGGACGGTCGGGATGAAGATTTACGAAAAATATCTACGGCTATAATTAACCGGGACATATGGTCCGAGACAGATTCAGAAACACCCCAGAACTGGTACCTGTCCCGGTCTATTCCGGACATGATTTCCTTTCCGAACCGCGTACACAATGCAAAGAGGGTAATGATTTTTGTATATATATTGCACACACAATGTGAAATAATAGGTACACATTCAACACATTGCACACACAATGTGAAACAATAGGTACACATTCAATACATTGGATACACAATGTGAAACAATGGGTACACAATGCGAAGAGGGTAATGATTTTTTGTATATATTTCACACACAATGTGAAACAATAGGTACACATTATTATTCATGAAATAAAAAATGATTATTAGATATTCTCAACACAATGTGAAACAATGGGTACACAATACGAAGAGGGTAGTGATTTTTGTATATATTGCACACACAATGTGAAACAATGAATACACATTATTACTATTCATCAAATAAAAAATGATTATTATTTATTGTCAACATAATGTATAACAATAGGTACACAATGCAAAGAGGGTAATGATTTTTGTATGCATTGCACACACAATGTGAAACAATAGGTACACATTCAATACATTGGATACACAATGTGAAACAATGGGTACACAATGCGAAGAGGGGAATGATTGTATATATTGCACACACAATGTGAAACAATGGGTATACAATGCGAAGAGGGTAATGATGGAACATAGACAGAACCGAAACAACTTTCATCGCATACGTCTAGAAAACAATATGGAACAGAACAGGCCTGGCTTGGGACCCAGAACAGAAGAGGACAGCAGCCGGATCCGGAACGGAACAAGATAGCTCGGAAGACCCCACAGTTACACAACGAGTCAAACATGCGTTACCCAAAGCATTAAAGACAAAATTAATTACATCATTAATTAATACAATAATAATACAACATGGAGACCAAAAATAAAACAACACAGATTGAATTGAAATGCATAGAACACAGTCAGACAACATTGAATTTACCGAAACGTAAAGCATATGGGAAAGGAAGAAATGAATCTCAAGCGGCAAAATTTTCTTGGATATTAGACAGTACATGAACATCAAGCAATACTTAACAATAAAATAAATAAATATCTTGCCATTCAATCAAATCATAATATGAAATAGACAAATACTAAAGCAAATGGTCACTTAGGCGCCTGATCTCCACGAGTAAAAAGTGGAGGGATATTTCTAAACTTCGTATCATTGAAAAGCATTTTAAAACACCTACGTAACGAATATAAACATGAATATCAAATTATACATATTTCTTATACTACCGATAATCAATCAAAAGGGTAATTTTAGAAATATCCCTTGTTTAATGAAATAGGTCAACTAATAGTGGAACAAAATTTTAAACTAAGTAGGTCATCTAATAGTGGGACGGAGGGAGTATCGATTACTATGACAAGGCAGGCGCAGATGGTATGGATGACAATCAATCATATACGACAAGGCCAATCAAAATAAGAAATATGAAATATGGAATATGACAAGTCCAATCAATCATAGATGTCTTTCTCACTTGCAAACAAAAGAAGAAATATGAAAAGATTCAGTCAGCTATACCTCGATCCTTGTGCGGTAGATTGATTATATAGAGGGATTTTATTTTAACGTACCGATTGCGATTTGAAAGGAAAACAAAGTTTCCGATCCAGGGAGGGTTTTGGAAGAACATATCTGAATCAAAGTCTTTCTTTGGTTGAGTTTACCATCCACAAAGAAAATGAAAAAAAAAAAGAGAATATGGAAACTTTATAAATAGACATAGGTTCTGAAAGAATGGATGAAACGATTTTATGAACAAAAATCGGTGAGAATGGTTGCAACAAACCCGGAAAAAACAATCAATTATGATTCTGTCGTAATGCATGCCATTTTCCTTTTATCTCAAGTGTAAGCCTCGAAAGGCGATGTCACACATGCCATTTCTTTGGCTTATTTGCCTAAACTAGTTTACTTATACATGAGACTCCAAACACAAAAGTCACAATAATAAATAAAAACAGGTATTCTCAAACACACATTTTTGTATATGTTTCGTCAATCTCATCCCCAAAAAACTTCACAAATTCTTTTGAAATTTTCTCAAGCGGGTTTCATTAAAAAAATGACTAAGATTTATTAGCTGTTATGGTAAAAAAAAAATCAATGGAATATACTCACACCATTGACCGGCCACCTTGTTGCTTTACCGTGAAAAAAAAAATCATCTCCTCACTCCTTGATATCCTATCTCCTATATCTACTACTGAAGTTGAGGCGTACCAATTTGATGAGTCCAAAATAATGTAAACTAAAGAAAAAAAGATAAGTGCCATGAATTCATCAGTGACCCAACTTTTCTACAGTACATTTGACTTTCAACAGTGACTTGTCTACCTTCATACAGTAACTTTTCCTCCTCACTCCTTGATAATCCTAGCCGCCATTTTTTTCTATTTTGTTCGCCATGTTTCTTCAAAAGCTGCTCCTACCAATGACTTTTTCTTATCCTTTGCACGCCATTTCAATTCATGTCTTTCCACTGTTCTTTGTGCACACGTGAAGTTGGAATTTGAATTGTCATTTTTCTTTGAGAAAAAAAAAATCTGCCACTTTCGTTCTTTATAAGATTAGGGGAGAAGATTGTTCTTTATCCAGGGGGTTCTTCTTCCATTTGTGTTTATTGTTTTCTCTTTCAAGATGATATCTGGGAAGCCTTCTGACATTTTCTCTGCCCGTCCTCCTTTGCCGCCGGTACGTAAAAGACACAAAATTGGGGTTTCATATGACGTGAATGATCACGTTTCTACAAAAATCCGGGAAGACCCTATAAGTTTCCTTGTTGATTAAATTTTTCTTCTTCGCTTTCCATGTTTTCTTTTATTATTTCTCAACCATTGCTTTCTTTCACAGAATTACGCTTGGGAGCGTTTTCGTAGAGGGACCACTGGCATAACAGAATGGTGGCTGGTGTTGAGACAATGCAAAGGTGTACGTGAGCTTGTACAACGGATCGGTTGGTATGACTTTATTGAATCTTTGGAACCGTTACATGATGGCGAGAATGCTTTAGTCGTGGAAGAGCGATGGTTGGGTGATACTAATTCATTTCACCTTCCACACTGTGAGTTAACCATCACTCCTCTGTATTTCTACATGATTACTGGCATCCGTGTAGGGGTAGGAGCTCCTGTCCCGTTGGGTGTAAACATGACAGAGGAGAATGTCCGAAATATGTTGGGGCCACACTGTGGGGATATCTTCCCTAAGAAGTGGTACGTCAGCTTATCTGGCTTGAAGATGAATTTATCGGTCCCTGAGCTGGATCTCGCTGTTGACGCTTCAAAAGATGATGTTAAAGTTATTGAGGTTACCAGAGCTTTCCTGATTTTTGTTGCAGGTCATACCTTCCTTAACTCTTCCAGTGGCTATATCAAATCCGTCTACTTGGCGGCATTTTATGACTTCGATTTGGTAAGTTTTTATGATTGGGGAAGTTGTGCAATGGCGCGAATTTACACCTATCTAATCCGAGCAACCACTACACCAAATATGGGGTTTAGCAACTCAGATTACCAACAGCTTAGCAGTTGTTGCGAATTTTCAGTTGCTAATTTTTGTTGCGAAAAATTCGCATGATTTGAAATAGTTCTGAAACTTCATAATTGTTTGATTGATTGCGATTACAACTAAACCCAGCTTGTACGTGCGAAAAACTAGTGTGTCTGCCTACACTTTGAAACTGACTCGCTATTCAGCTAACTCAGATACTCGGGAGTCTGAGTCAGTTCTCTTATCTCTATTATTATCGAACATTCCCTTCTCTATCTCTATCTATTTCTCTTTCTCTTCCTCCTGTGAACCCTAATGAAACCCCAAATCCTTTTCCCTCTTATGTAGAAAGTTCTGAAATCGTTCAAATGAAAACCTATGTTCTTCATCAATGTCCTGCATCTTCTCGATTGAAAACCCAATATCTAACCCTTAACCCTAGATTTACTTAAAACAAATTGGATGTTCCTGCTGCTGAACAAGACGAACCAAGCCAGTAATTTTTATATTTGAAACTCACTAATCTCGTGTAGCAGATTTACAGTTTTTGTTACATTTTTGAACAAATCTATTAAGTGGTTCGATTTTAGCACTGGTGGTGGTGAAGAAGAACTCAATATCTTCAAAAAAAGAATCGATTCATTGCTAGTCTGTGTTGTTAATGATAAAATCCTTTTCGCGATTAATTGGGTAATTATTTATGTCTCAATCTTCTTCATCATCTTTAATTTTAGAAATTAAATTTTAATGTTAGGGTTAGGGTAATTTTTCTTGATTTTCTTAGTAATAGTTTCGATTGAAGTATTGTTTTTCTTGATTAGGGTTGTGTTAAACTGGTATTTATTGTGATTCCTAATGATGATGGTTTGGTGGTGGTGATAAAGAAGAAGATGAATCAGTTTGCTAAGAATATTGCTCTTACCATGCTTGTCTGTCTTATGAGGTGGGGTTATTAGTTTGTTATGATGTAATGATTTGACCTGTAGTATCTATTTAATTTTGCTTTTGTTTCTTCAATTTTGGTTTAGTTTGGTTTAGGGGTATTCTGATAGATGTTTTAGTTCTGATTTTGGTTGATATATGTGCATAAATACTGATGGGTGCATCACACAGTGTAATACCTTATATCTCTGTAACATATACATGGTTTGGTTTACAGAGGTTTTAAGGTATCAGACTTCTACCTGTTGTATTATCAGCTTTGTTTTCGTTATGTATTATTATAGAAAGTTAATTCCTTAGAACTGGTGTTAATTATCACTTGTTACCTGCAGGTGATGCCATACAGTATTGGCTGCAAAACTCCACTTTTAAACTTCGAGGCTAATTCCAATTACAAGGTACTAAATCTTGATGTTGTGTAGCTGCATTGAGTAGTTTATTGTCCTATATAGATTTTAATAGAAGTAACATGCTAATTCCAATTACAAGTGCCATACAACGGTGGGTTTCTTACTTTCTTATGTAATGTAGGATGTTCCTGAGCCTGAGATCATGGTGGCTTTTCCCATAATTGGTGATCCTCATAATGCTGCTCTTGTAGCATGGACAACAACGCCATGGACTCTTCTTAGTAATCTTTGCTTATGTATAAATGTAAAGTTTGACTATGTAAAGGTCAGTATAAATGCAGTTTTAATTGTAATGGACTAATAGTTCCATTCTAGTGCTTAGATGAAGATTCAGCTCCGTATTTAGTTTCTTCTTGTATTTAGCTTACATCTACATATCTATTAGAGTTTTTGATTATGTCTGGATTGATATTTCTAAAACTAACTATTGAGAAGAGAAGATATTCATAAAGCAACATAGATAAAGTATTGTGAATTCGAAAAGAAGTAGGAGCATGTTAAGCATACACACTTGTTCACAATAAATTCTTCACATAGAGAGAGAAATGTGATATTTCGTTTTAGTGCATAAGAAGATATTTAGTACGTGGAATTTATTTATGTGGTTTTATCGTTTGTGGAAACTACGCATGTTTTGAATGCTTGTGCTTGGATCATCTCACTGGGTGTGCAATAACAAACAGGTACGCAACAAAACGTGCAGGTTAGTCTATCTCGTTGTTATCCCAGCTTCCTAGTGACATGAAGAAGTCTAAAGCAGATGAACTAAATGCACATAGTCAAGATCCAAAGAATGCTAAGTCTAAGAACAAGAGCTCATCCAACAGGAAAGTCAAAAAAGGAAGCTGACTTTGGACCATATGAGGTGTTGGAGACAATGATTGGTGCTTCAGTAGTGGGGTTGAAGTGAGCTCTTTATTTCCTAACCATGTTTCTTCCTTTTCCCATTGTTATAAACCCTTGATTGCTAAGATTATGACGGATTTGTTCAATGCAGGTACATTCCTTTGTTTGATTATTTCGCCGACTTCTCTGGTTCAACATTCAGATTAGTAGCAGACAACTATGTCACTAATGACAGTGGTACTGGTGTTATCCACTATACTCTTGCATTTGGAGATGAGGATTATCGAGTCTGTATTGCAAACCAGAAAATCCAAAAGGTTTAACTGCTCTTATGTTGTACTTAATCATTCATTATTTTAATCGATATCTGTATTTGGTCTGGCAAATCCGAATAGCGTATGAGCCTATACTTTCTGTATAGTCCTACTAAGCCAAAGGAATAAACCATATGCATTTCTTTTCTGCTCATGGTAGATTATGTTTACTCATTGTCTTTGGTTCGGCTCATGTAGGGATAAAACTTAGTTGTAGCAGGTGATGATGATGGGTGCTTCACAGACAGGGTGTATGATTTCTGTGGGTGATACGTCAAGGATGTAGATAAAGATATTGTCATTGATGTGAAGGCAAGCATGAGATTTGATTTAGCAGTCAATGCCATCAATTTTTTTTCTTCTAAATATGCTGAATTTTAACTTTTCGGATATGAACAGACTCAATGGACAAACTCAATGTAGGGAATCTGTAGATAATGAACAGACTCAATGGACATAACCTTGTTCGATACATCTACTTTGTGTTTGAGGATGAGCTCTTTATATTATATTTCAGACCTCATCAGTACCATAGAAGCAGCAGGAGTGGTGGTGGTGCAAATAACTAGGGGCATCATTGGATACCATTTTGTCACTTGGTATGTACATTCTCTTAGATGAAGCATTCTGTTAGTACTCAACTTCAATTTCATAGATGAACCATTTCATCCTTGGGTGTGTTAATACTCAACATCAATTCATTGTTCATCATTATATCAAGTACAAAAGATCAGACAAAATCAAAAAGAAGTCTTTATTTTTCGAATTTTTTCTTCAATTATTTTAAGAATTTGATGTCTTTTCCGTTGTTCTTATTTTTCGAAATGGTTGTTCAGCTGCAGGAACACCTAGATTATCTTATTCCACTTCAGAATTACAGTAAGGTTCAAGACATAGGCGAAAGAGGAAAAAAAAGGTATTGCAGCTGGATTGTCCATCTACTTGTGATTTGTTTTTTCTTCTAGTTGTTATATATGTTAACATGTTGCTCGTGTGGTTCAATATACAATTTTAAGGTGAACGTCTTCTACCTTTGTTATGTTGAAGGTGACCTTGTTGATGTTGTTATTCTTTTCACAGAGTGTTGTATAATTTTGTTTTTTAATAAAAGGTTTTGTTGCATCTCATTGTTCACATGCATACGGGTGGGAGTTTGATGAAGTCGTGGTCATGATTAAAGGCTTGGGACTCTCTTCACAACAGCTGCTAGTATGCTTTAACAGTTCTGTGTTGCTTTTCATTTTTATTCTCTAACTTCTTATATCTAGATTTACTTCTTACTGTGATTAACATCTTTAAGTAGTTATGTCTCGTAATTTCATGAATTTTAATAGTGTAAACTGGATTTTCTTTTCCTGACTTATTGCGAAGTTTTGACACTTTGTAATCAAGTATTAACAAGTGTAATTGAAACTAGGTATGCTTTAGTGAAGGAATGCCATCCTGTCTATACCAAAAACATGTACTCATTCTATTTTTTTTACTTGCTGTGGTAGATGCTTTTCTGAGGTCGATGCTGATTCTACAGATAGCATTGTTCTTGTAAACAGTAATGAAGATGAAGAAGAGTGGGATACGACTAATGAAGGAACCTTATCAGCCTAAAAGAAATTGGTTTGGCTAAATAGGTATGTGAGTTTTTGAAACTACTTTGAAACAGGCAAAAAAATAATTTGCGCTAGTTTTCGTTTTTGTTAACCTTTTTCAGTAGTCCCGAGTTCTGAAATCACTTAGAAACTGGAAAGAAATTTCTTTACCACTAATCTTTTTAGCTAACCTTTTTCAGTTTAAGTTTCCATGAAAACTATTATTTGTTTCCTCGTATTACTGTTAGAATTCTTTTTGACAATGGATACTCTCTTAGTGTACATGGGTTTTGGAGGTAACAGATATGAGCAGTAAGTGCCACTACTATACTTGTTTGAGAATGTTGATCTTGTGTCCAGTCTTGTGCCTTTAAGATTAACTTCACATTACAACTGCAGCTGCAGAATTTCTATGATCTGAAGACTTAAGAAACGGTTATATACTTGTCATTTTTTTGATCCCACACACAGAATTTGTATGTCCTTGGAACTTGAGAAATATTTCTAGCTACAACTTGGAACTTAAGAAATTTATATGTATTGTATAAGTTGTTCTTTTCAGAGGTGTACAGAAGAACTCTTTAGTTTATGATTTCAAGAATTTCCCAAGTTCAATGATGGTTGGTGTTTATAATTCAATGTATAAAATGACTATGTATTGCCTAAGTTACGTCTCTTAGAAACTTATGTGATTATATGTTTTGAATGTTTTTCCTAAAAGTCAAGAATTCTTTGTAATTCATGTTCGAAATTGTTGCAAGGGAATTAAAGAATTAAAACCTGATTAAAAAGTAATTAAATAGTGGTTTTGACCGGTCCAAAACCTGATTTTGACTTGGTTTGACCAGGTCAAAACCAGGGTTTGACCAGTCAAAACCACTATTTTACTGACGTTGCAAAAATTTCGCAATCGCGATAAGTCAGTTGCGATCTTTCAAGTAGAAACAATTTAAAACATTGCCTCTTCCACTGCAACAGTTTGAAACAATTGCGAACTTTTGACGTTGCAACAGATTCGAAAGCTGCGGATCGAAAATTTGCAACGGCAATGTAGCCATTGCGAAAAAACTGCAACATCGACTTTCGTAACAGAGTTAAACTGTTGCGACCCCGTTTTGCAACTGCCAGTTACCGTTTCTAATCGCTAAATTTGGTGTAGTGAACACGACTTCAAACAAAATCCTTATGTGGATTCTGGCCCCTCTTGAGCGTGAGTACATTTCTCCTTGCTTCGGGCTGACCGATCTTAGACCTTTTTTTAACACCTATACTTTTTTTTTGTAACATTATTGGTGTTATGAGTATATTCCCATCAGTAGCCATCCTTTTGATACAAGCTTCTCCAATAGTCAGATATTTCCTCGAATGAATAGATGGAAAGGTGCACTTCGAATTTACTCGACTGCATATACACGCCTTTGTTTGGAGGAAGAAGCGGTTGAATCTGTAAGAAACACTTTATATATATATATATAATTACATATGTATACCTCCATTTCGATCGCAGATTTGCTGGGACCCTTGGAAGAATCATTTGATTCGGCGTGATCAAAGAGCCATTCATGCCATGTCGTCTAGCATGATTCGGTACTTATTACGAGGCCTAGATTACTGTGCTTGGTATCTTGGTGACAGATTTGGGCGGCAAATTAGTCAACCAGATGCTACACCTCGTTTTCCTCCTCCTGGCGTTACATGTTTTCCTTATGCATCGTTTAGAGATATGGATGAGATTTCACGCCAATCGCAAATTTCTTATGAAGATTCAGTTGATCGTGGAATAAATTTCGATTCATATTGGAGATCGGTTTATTTAGGGCCACCTATTTCTATCCAAGTTTTCCGAGAGAATCTTGTAGTGGGTGATCCAGGTTTTTCCCCTCGTCCATTATTGATGGGATCTTCAAGCAATGCTTCTTCTCCACAAGTTCCATTAATGAGTCCCGACCATCTTTTTCCAACATGGTACTTCCAAATACCTATCTTGGGAACTTCAAATATGGTTGCAATTGAAGGTGGTACTTTTGATCGTGAAAACATTATTGGGTTACCTCTCCCGGATGATATTCCCGAGGTAACACTGCTACTCTGCCCTTTTGCCTTAATGACTTAATACTTTTATTAACTCATTTCCCGTTTTAGGCTTCCAGACCTCTTCAAGAATACTTGCTCCGTTTGGTGGATAGCCGTGAGCGCCAATTGAAGTCGGTGGTGAATGATATGTATGAGATCATGTTGAGACTTGATGAAATCAATAGAGAATCCCTGGGGAGGAAGGAACGTATTGATACTCTTTCTGAAGAATTTTCCACGCTTCGACTTCTTTACGAGGTAGACTGTATTTTCTTTTTTCCTCTTTTGATTTTTTTTGTTGTTGATTTTTGTTGATTTTTTTTATATAGGGAAAAGGAGCTAGCGGATCGGATGAATGACCCTAATTGGTTAGACAAACCCGACGGGTCATGGATTTCATTTCGGATTATCGTCAGATCATTTTTGTTTCTTGTTGTTGTTGTTTTTTTTTTTCTTCGATATGATCATGTATCCTTCAGATGAGTAAGTGTTCATGCCTTTTAATGATTATTGATGAAGATATTTTAAATCCTTCATTTGTGAATGAAATTTTTTCTTCTGATGGTGCTTTTTTCTTTGGTTTGACTTGCATTGATTCTGCAGATTGTTGATTCCTACGAAGAGACCACTATATGATCCCAATAGTCCCTTATTTTATGAAATTCTTGCTCATGCGAACTTTTCGCGAGCCATCTATCATTTAAGCGGTGACTGTATTCGCTTAATTCTTGAATTCTCCCACCGTGGTGCTCATGCAAATCCATCTGCTGAAAAATACACAGCAGATGGCTTCTTTGAAAATTATTCATCAAATAAAAAATGATTATTATTTATTGTGTACACAATGTATAACAATGGATACACAATGAGAAGATGGTAATGATTTTCGTATATATTGCACACACAATGTGAAACAATGTCAAACAATGTCTACACATTATTATTCATCAAATTAAAAATGATTATTATATTTTGTGTACACTATGTACAACAATGGGTACACAATGCGAAGAGGTTAATGATTTTTGTATATATTTCACACACAATGTGAAACAATGGCAACACATTATTATTATTCATCCAATAATAAATGGTTATTATTTTTTGTGTACACAATGTATAACAATGGCTACACAATCCGAAGAGGGTAATTATTTTTGTATATATTGGACACACAATGTGAAACAATGGCAACACATTATTATTATTCATCCAATAAAAAATGGTTATTATTTTTTGTGTACAAAATGTATAACAATGTCTACACAATGCGAAGAGGGTAATTATTTTTGTATATATTGCACACACAATGTGAAACAATGGCAACACATTATTATTATTCATCCAATAAAAAATAGTTATTATTTTTTGTGTACACAATGTATAACAATGGCTACAGGAATACCCCTACTCAGAACTAAAATATTATTTATTCTGGTTTTAATTTACTGGTTCTAGTTCTAACTTAGCAACAGAATCCAGACATTGCTAATTTTTTGCAACAACAAAATAAAAGGTCAAGTCTTCATTGACCTGGTCAAAATCCATTCCCCTCTGCAGTTACCCATTTCCCCATATTCAGCATTCCACAGATATAAAAACCATGAAAAAAGAATTCTTCAATTGAAGTTAACAACAAGTATGAGTATTTGATATATACTATATCATTCATTTAATGGACATAATACACAGAAACATACTTAATTCCTAAGTTCAGTTTGTAGAAAGTTCTGAAATTCCTAAGTTCTGAAAATCCTTAGTTCTTCTAACTTGAATTTGTATAAGGAGATACTACATTATAACTTAAAAATCTTGCAGTTGTTAAGGGACCTAATGGATGCTTCTTTGCTGCCTTGTTCTCCAACCTTTTTTATCTCATGAGTATCATTCAATTAACCTACGAACAAAGCATCACAAATTCTTCTAATCAGAAGCTAATACAAGGATGCAGGATATATAAAAAAATGGATTAACTACAATACAATAACAAAGTTAAAGATGCAAGTGAACTACAAACTTAATATGCTACTAAGCTAAAGCATGAGATGGAGATAAACAACTAAGTTATAGCAACAACAAGAAAATAGAATACTAAACGCATATATACAATACTTGAGATGAAATCAGTAAGATGTGGCCAAAGAAACAATTACACAACTAAGGTATTAATCCCTAGAATTAGTTTCCTTGCTATGGTAGAACTAATCAAAGATTAAATTATTCAGTTTCATAAAAGTTAATGCAACAAATCACAATTCTTCTAACAACCTAGGATGCAAGACATACAAGGTGAAAGTTGTGTTTTGCAGTGCACAAATCGAACCATCTTTATTCCATTAATCATGAGAAGAACAACTGTGATATAAAATCTACTAACCACAAACATCCCTATCACTACTTATATGGTTCTTTTACTCTTGCTACCAATGAGTGAGGGTATGAGTAAATACCAGATCCATACAGAGAGATAGAAACTTTAGAACTTGGATGTAATGCCGTTAAGTGCAAAGTCTGCAAGGATTAGGGAACATCTGATGGTTCGGTTGATTGTTAACTTAAAACTGTTTTTTTACAATTCAAGGTCAAAATTGTTTGCACTAGTACTAGAAGAAATGTTAAAGAACTGAAGGACAATCTTGAAGTGAGCGGGATCACTTAAATATGATATATCCTGGCTGGGATTGTACACAAAGTAGATGCCAAAAACACAGGTGAGAAATAAACCTGTCCACTGCAATCAACCACTTGTTGTATATAAGATCAGGAGTGGTAAGTAATGTATTTGGCCAAGCTAATTCTGCCAAAAGTGTGCTTAACACAGTCATCGTAGAACCTTGAATGTGAAACACTGGCAACACATTATTATTATTCATCCAATAAAAAATGGTTATTATTTTTTGTGTACACAATGTATAACAATGGATACACAATGCGAAGAGGGTAATTATTTTTGTATATATTGCACACACAATGTGAAACAATGGCAACACATTATTATTATTCATCCAATAAAAAATGGTTATTATTTTTTGTGTACACAATGTATAACAATGGCTACACAATCCGAAGAGGGTAATTATTTTTGTATATATTGTACACACAATGTGAAACAATGGCAACACATTATTATTATTCATCCAATAAAAAATGGTTATTATGTTTTGTGTACACAATGTATAACAATGTCTACACAATGCGAAGAGGGTAATTATTTTTGTATATATTGCACACACAATGTGAAACAATGGCAACACATTATTATTATTCATCCAATAAAAAATGGTTATTATTTTTTGTGTACACAATATATAACAATGGCTACACAATGCGAAGAGGGTAATTATTTTTGTATATATTGCACACACAATGTGAAACAATGGCAACACATTATTATTATTCATCCAATAAAAATGATTATTATTGTTTGTGTACACAATGTAAAACAATGGATACATAATGTGAAGAGGATAATGACATTGCACACACAATGTGAAACAATGGGTACACATTCGATAGATTAAAATATTAATAAAAAATATTTTTTTTTCAAAAAGTTATTCAAAAAATAATAAAAAATCATAATGTGTAAGACTTAGATGTCATAAAATAATAATTCAAGGGTAAAATAGACCGAAAAAAAATTTAAAAAACATTTTTGGGAATTTTGAAAAAACTAGACACTTTTGGTAATTAGAATTCAAAAAAGAACATTTCTGGGCATTGACCCCCTTTTATGTGAGATCTACAATTTTGCAAAATACAAGTAGGCAAAGCCAATATAAGTTATCAGGATGTGCTTGACTGAGGTTGTAAAACCATCATGATGAAGGGAAAGGAAGCCATTGAAAATGCTCCTTTTGTTGCGCCCAAACATGATAATGTTAAGAACGACAGACACACTCCTTGCAGATCATTTGATTGTAGAAAAAATCTTGTAAGCCAAAAAAATACACACTGACCCCCCAACTACACTATAAAACTGCCATGTAAACGTACAAAATGAGTAATTCATGGACAATTCGTCAGAGGAAAAGACAACAGACTAACATTCAAACGAAACAACAGATTGGCAAAATTAGATTCATTTGTCCCTTAACAGTCATACACGATTGGAAGAAGTCTGGAACTGGAAGTATTTGAAAATTAGCATGAATTTGAATTGCAGGCTCCAAAAAATTCTGCAACCGACTAAAGTTTCCCCAAATGAGATTACAGCCAACCTTTGAGACAATGAGCTACAAAGCGATAGAATACATTTTTAACAAATATAACACACAGCAAAATTTAGAGAAAGAAGAATAAGACGTGAATAAGCATAAAATCATATCTTCTCTTCCAGCTTACATCTAATATCTACCGTTCAAAAATAATAGCAAGCAATTCGGAGGTATTAGCTCCCAGTTTAGCTATTTTCAACCATTCTGAAGATCCTTCAATCCTTTGTGAGAGCAATTCGGCGGTATCATCTCCCAATTCAACTATTCTCCACCATTCTGAAGATCCTTCAATCCTTCGTGAGATATTTGGAATGACACTATTGTTGGCAAATTGTAGCTTCATCAATTATGGACACTTCATCACTATAATAGACTCCAAAACAAGGAATTGCACACTATGGTTGCATATCATCTTTAGGTTCCTGAGCAAATACAACTTCATACGCTTCAGTCTTGAAAACACATTACTTAACATGTCTTCTCCAGCAAACCTATCAGATATTACCTCTTCCAATTCTTCCAGACAACACAACTCAAGTTTCTCAAGATTCTGCACATAAATCAACCATGATACATCCTTCAATTTAGGACAACACATAATACTTACATATTTAAGGTTCACAAAGCAGAATGCTGACCTTCGCACACAATCTTTAACAATGCCATGCCCCAAATATTAAGTTTCTCCAAAGTCATAAGAAATGTAACATTGTATTCCATACCTACCCAACTCATGATTCTTAACTCTTCTAACTCATGACACCCTTCAAGATGAAGCGTTTTAAAACTAACCATGCTTTCCAGGCTAACTAATGATGAGATTGGTGATGATGGTAAAGACGTCGGTGATAAAATGAGAGTTGTGATACCATCACATCTTTTAATTAGCAACAATTTTGTGGACAATTGCAATTTGTGACTACTTACCAATCTTTGAAGCGCCAGACCTGTGTCTAGATTGATTCCAAGATAATTCAATGCTTTTAAACATTCCAACTCACTCAGACTTGGTCCACCTTCTTCTTCCCAGTTGTATATCTGTGAATTAAATAAGTCCAACATCTTCAATTTTGTAAGACAAACCAATGTTCGTGGACTTAGTTCCATCTTATTAATATATCTACCATTGACACAAGATAGGTCAAGGTATTCTAATTCCGTTAGCGAAAAAATGCTTGTTGGGAGCTTCTCCATGGTATGCAAACCAGACATTTCTAGAACTTTAAGCATGGGCATAGATCGGAAAAAGTCATCAGATATACTATGCACGTTACTGTTTTGAAGCAACAAAGTTGAGAGATGCAAACAATTTGGTGCTCCATTGAGTTGTTCGATAGAAATATTGTCTATCAAAGAGATCTTCTCTGCCTTCTTCCATTCACGGAGCTTTAGCTTGCTTTGTGCTTGAACTGTTAAATGCTTACCGTTTCTCTCCCCAAGATCCGAGGCTATCCAAATTTCCAAATCACGAATTACATCGTGCATTTTCACCGAATCTTCAGGACCAATTTCTAGCAAACACACTTTTAAGGCTTTCAATTACATCACCTTCTGTATATGCCTCCTCTATATCATCAACTTCGTCTAAGAATCCTTCTCCTATCCAAAGTCTAATTAGTTTATCTTTACATATCGAATAGTCTTCTGGGTATAAAGAGCAATATAAGAAGCAAGACTTCAGTATTTCATTTTGCAAATTATCATAGCTAAATTTCAAAATAGCCAACACTTCATCAGCCATGCCTGCAAACAGAAATTATCAAGACACAAGCTAGATTTCGGATTACATAGACAAAATTCAGTAACCAAGTAATGTTCAATAATTTCACAAATAGCAGCAAATATACACTAAAATTATATGGATTAGAGGTTTATTTTAAGATGGTTAAAGCCTAAGAATATTGACAAGACATACCGGCAAACTCGTATGCTGATTTCCTCAGAACATTGTGTGCATGTTTCCACTCTTGAAGAGTTAGTTTGGTATCCATGGTCTGACCAATAGCGATCAGTGCTAGAGGAAGACCAAGACATTCTTTGGCAACTTTTTCAGCAAGCTCGGACACATCAGGATGGAAACTTAGCGCTCTTTGACCTACATTTTGTTGAAAAAGACACCAAGAATCATCCCAGTCTAAGCAATTTACTTTGATAATTTCATCAGCTTGCATAAACCCACACACCGACTCGCACCTGGTTGTGAATACAACTCTAGATTTGGTTAGTTCTTGTGATTGAATTCCAACATTTTCCAAATCAACTCTTTTCCAAACATCATCTAAGAACAATACAAACTTTTTGTTCTTTAACACTTGGGTCAGATCTTTAGCTCTATCATCTATAGCTTCTTCTGACCAAGACAACCCAAGTGATTGGCCGATCTGATTTTGAATATTTTTTATATCTACATCTTTCGACACCACAGCCCAAATGACTGAATCAAAATGATGGTTTCTTTTAAGAAACTCATTGTTTATATTCTTCATAAGAGTAGTCTTTCCAATACCGCCCATTCCATATAAGCCTATTACTCTCACAAGCCTTGTCTCATCAACCAACAAACTCCATACTTGCTCAAGCTTTGGGTCCATTCCAAGAGTTTTGCCGGTACACATCTCTCGAATAGGATCCGGTTGAGATTGTTCAACAACAGTATTGAAGTTACCTTCCTCGAACAATTTCTCTACTGCATTCATCTTTTCCACTACTAATTTCCCAAGTCTGTAACCACTGCACCAATTTATTCGACCCCAACAACAAAAATAGCTGCCTCCTTCATTATTAGCTCTTTCTTCTTCTCGTAAAACATTTTCTACTTGTTGTTCCAAAGCCTCTACACGAGGGAGCCAGCCACTAACTTCATGGGTACGTTTCACTGGTTTTGTTGGGTTTGATTCTGCAACATCAACCCTTTCCTTCACATCATCTCTTCGTTCTCTTAACTTGATAATTGAACTCTTTAGAGATTTCACATTTTGTTTTATTTCACAAGGATAATAATTTCCGTGGACAGCAGAACAATTCCATAGACAAGAGATTATGTCAACAACGGGACCAACAATCTCCATACTGTGTATGTTTTCCGATGGAGTGGAGATTCAACTGAACAGAAGAAACCTTAAAATGCTGTTCGAAATGAAGAAATAACTATTTTAGCTTTAAAATGTGCCTAGAAATGAGATATCCTGCAAATCCTACACAATGGAAAACCAAATGGGATGAATTAGTGAAAGATATCAAGCTTTCATAAACTCAGATACGTTAACGAAGAAGCTAAACATCAATAAATCAAACACTCAACAAAACCCAAAATAACAAAATAGAGATCTATAAAAAAAAAACTCCGATCATACAAAAGAATACCCGAATTAAGTCTCAACCAATCCAAAAACAGAGTAATCAATTTCAACTTCAATAAAAAAATAACAAATCCATTAAAGAATAAATTAAAGTTAACAGATAATACAGAGAGAAAATGGCAGAATCAGAAGCCTTTACAAAGATAATAACATTATACAACTCAACATGTCCACACCAGCAAAAATCCTTCAAAAAAAACGACAAACTGATGATGATCAAAGTGAAAAATTTGATGCATACTTGTATCAAACCACAAAAAACCCCATTTCTAAGATGAAGGAGAAGAAACCAAAATAAGGAACAGAGAAGAAAAAAGAAAATACTTACTTCTAATCTGAATATATATTCCGACGAAAGAACCAAACCAGACTTTCGGTGCTGGTGGTAGTGGTGGTAGGATAACTCTTCGGTATGTTTAGGATTCACAACCAAACCTCTTTTTAGCACCATGAATGAATTCTACTAAACTGATTACAATGACCAACATTTGAATCTGGGGGAATCGAAATGAGAAATGAAGTTTCAGGTGTGAAACAGAGAGCGAGTAGTGTTTGTACTTTGGCATTAAGACCGTTTTCTTATATCTGGAGCAAAATATATTTATTTTAGTTAGCAAAATATTATCGATGGAATAACATTGCGGTATCTTTCCTTCTTATTTCTGGTGATGTAATGGGCAGTAATGATAGATGTGATATATCGAGTAGAGAGAGATGCAAAGGCTGGTTAGAGTAGAATAGTGGACGGTTTAGATCGAATTGTCAGTGAAAGAAAGGTTGAGGATGATGGAATTAATTTAATTGACAAGACAAGACTCTTAGCGAGAACAGTAGCAAGAACCCGTCGTTATTTGAAGAGTGACAAAACCTGCTGATAGAAGTCACTTACAGCGTCGTCGGCTCTGCTCGTTACTGCACCTGCAAAGAGATACTCAGTCAGATAAAGAATATTTGTATAAAAAAATAAAAAGTAAAAGTAAAAGGAAATAAAAAGTCTATAATTTACGAGTTCACTGATTTATTTATTTTTTAAATTGGAGTTCACTGATTGTTGATTCACACTGTTGAGGCTTCCTTTAAGATGTTAGATTGATGTATATGTTTATTGAGCTCTTTAACTTTGAAAAAATTTAATGGCTTGCCGGAAAGCTTAAGCTTACTGAATTAGCACAAAATTAATAAGAGTTTATACTTGATTTGATACACCCCAACAACTTTTCATGAAATAAATGAGAGTTTATACTTGATTTGATACACCCCCAACAACTTTTCATGAAATGAATGTCCTTGATGTCAATTTAAAAAACACCAATATGAAACCGGAGCATGTTGAGGTCAAGTCAGGTCAGAGGCACAACTAACTGTTAGACCGGGTCTTGTGGAGGTTCCCAGCCTCTTCCCAAATACATTTATATGTCATCCTGGGAAAAGCCTAACTCTTGTGGTTGTTCCCTGTTTTAAGAGAAAAACGGACGATGATTATCCGTTTTCTAATATGTTGAGTCCACCGAATCCTGAAGCCCCACTTATTTCTCCTGAAACCCCACTTATTTTTCAATTGGTCCCACTTGTTTTCCCCAAAATGGATAATGGTTATCGGGTATATATAAGTTAAACGATTTTTAAGCTAAAGTATCTCCTGATCCCACTAAGTTGCAAGGGTTATAATAAGAAACGGACAATGATTTTCCGTTTTTCACTTTTTAAGAACGGCAATGGTTAGCCGTATCCAGAGTCTTCCCGCTGGGATTCCCACACACCAGGGAAGGCTAGCGGGAAGGAAGGCTTTTAGTCACGGTTTTTTGGGTTGGGAAGACCTTGGGAAGGTCCATAAGACCCGGCCTTAAGGGCCTGAGTATGATTATTTAGATACCTAAGGGTTTTCATGTATATGATCACATGTAGGGACAGTGACGGAGACAAAGCTTTTATGTCGTGAGTCAAACAAATTTTGTTCGATGTTTACCGAATTATTTTTCTAAACCATATTTAAATTACAGTTCAAGTTACTACAAAGCCTCACCTACTATTATTAAAACTAAATAAACTTGCAGCAACCACCAAAATTTGAATAGACTCGTAATTTTTTCTTGGATACAATATGGTTAGAGTGTTACTAACTGGATAGGCGGCCGAAGGTCGTGATAATATTTTTAGAGAGAATCCAATACCAATGGACTACCGTGACTTGCTTATAGATAGAGTGCACGATATATAGAATAATAAATATCATAATGAACAAACTTACTAAAAACAGAGAAAAATTACAGTGATGAGAAATTTTTTTTATCAACTTCAAACAATATCACAATGACACTGGTCTAAGTCCTCTCAGTTCACTGCAGACCTATAAACATTTTTCAAATGGTGTGTATAATCCTAATTGCAAACCTGATTTACCTACTTAGCTAAATTAATCACTACCAAGAAAGTGATACAATAGAACTTTACTTCATCTCACTTAATGCCTATAAAATTATTGCAAATGTTACCCAGAGTGTAAGATATCCATTAGCCAGTAATACAATGATGTTTTGAGTTCAAGTCACCTTCAAGGAATATCATATACGACCATACAACACAAACTAATAAGTACCATTTTTGTGTTTTTAAGTTTAATTTAGAGAGCTAATCGGGTGATCATGTAAGGGAAAAATATATTCTCGCTACGTGGCGTAAGATTGGAAGCTGGAGTATCTTACTATAATAAAACCTACGAAACAATGTACACCCAACCACTTAGTATTATCCTATCTAGTCAGCCCTAAGGGCGTAAATGTAATTTGATGGAACCACCTACCATATAAAAGAGAAAGAGAAAGAGAAATAGGTTAGGAGGTGTCTTCTAGATCGGATGGATGGCTCTAGCTAAGGCTAGCCTCCTTATTTTTCCTTAGAGATCCATAAGAGCCTCCTCTAATGGAGATCTTGTAAACACTTCATGTCATAGTGATAACCCGTGGATGTAGGTCACCATTGACCGAACCACGTAAAAGATCTGTCTCCCTTTACTTTCATGTTCTTTTATCTTCTTTTATGTGTGTTTGATGTGTGTTTTGATGGTTACGATCATCTTGGGGTAGTAGAAGAAAAGATGCAACTACATTTTGGCATTAGAAACTCGTGAAAGAACATTAATACTTCACTACCGGCAAGTTCATTAGGAGATTCATCGAAGATCCAGTTGAATTAAGTGCTTTAAGGGCATTTTTGTCAAAGATCCAGGAGCTTCATACAACCAAATCTGTCTCGTCCGACTTCAAACAAGGACTAACAAAAATAAATAAAAAGAGGAGAGAAATCTCTATAGCAAAGAATCAATGACCAAGAATTCAGAGCAACCTCGCACTGTTACTCATAGTTGCAACTCGCACATCTACATTGTGTAGAACAAGCATCACAATAACCAACTCGGACTTCTCCAACCAAACACTATACAGAAGTGAAGCCTGACTACAAGTCATACCAGAGCCAAAAATGTTCAGAAATCTCGCTCAGCCACTCCTCTCGTTTTGAAAGCCACACTGATATTGATTTGCTTAAGGATTATTGTTCCAACAACCCTCAACCAAAGGAGAAAAATGTGAGGGAAAAATATCTGCTCTCTACGTGGCGCAAGATTAGAAGCCAAAATATCTTACTATAATACAACCTACTACACAATATACACCTAACCACTTAGTCTTATCCTATCTAGTCAGCCTTAAGGGCGTAAATATAATTTGATGTAACCACCTACCCTATAAAAGAGAAAGAGAAATAGGTTAGGAGGGGTCTTCTAGATCGGATGGATGGATCTAGCTAAGGCTAGCCTCCTTCTTATTCCTTAGAGCTCCATGAGATCCTCCTATAATGGAGATCTTGTGAAAACTTCATCATATCATAGTGATAACTCGTGGATGTAGGTCACCATTGACTGAACCACGTAAAATATTTGTCTCCCTTTACTTTCATGTTCTTTTATCTTCTTTTATTTGTGTTTGATGTGTGTTTTGATGGTTAAGATCATCTTAGGGTAGTAACAGAAAAGATGAAACTACATATCAAACAAGAATCAAGTGAGTATTAGTTGACACTATGACCCCATTATCTATAGGACTTTCAAGTCTAAAAAGTTTGCTACCATAAATCCTTAAAATAATTACGGAAATTTCAAGCCTTTTCTATCCAAAGTTCAAAATCAAATGGGTCTAGGGACCCCATTTGTCCCTTATTGCCTCCGTCCTTGTGTAGGGATGCCAGGTTATTTATAGATACATAAGGTTTTTCATTAAGGACGGACCCAAGATTTTTTTTTTTTGATAGGTCTAAAATGGTAATGATTTTTAAGGTGAATTATATTAGTTATTGACCAACAGGTCAACAAACCTAGGTTCCAAATAGGAGATCTAAATGTGATCCTAGATCCAGATGAGAAACAAGGTGGAAATAAAACTAGCTTAAGCAGCAAATCTTTCATAGTTCGAACAATTGACTCGTTGGGACTTTAAGATGCGGGTTATGAAGGAGAAACATTCACATGGTCCAATAATAGAGAGGGTGATTCCAACATATGTGAAAGAATTGACAGAGCATTGATATCATTTCAATGGTCGCAGAAATTTCACGACACAAAAATGAGTCATGTTTCTAGAGTTGGTTCTGATCATACACCTCTCTTTTTTTATTCAAACCCGGAAAAACAAAAAACCCAAAAACTGTTTAGATGCATTAGATGATGGTTGACTCATCCAACATTTTCAACAATGGTTGCCAACTCTTGGAATTTTCATTCCAATATTACTCTGGATACAAACATCTATTCGAAGCTCCAACTATTATCCTCGGATTTATCTCAATGGAACTCATATATGTTTGGAAACATTCCCAAAAACATAAAATCCCTGAATAATAGGATTGAAAGTCTACATAGAACCGGGAAATATTCCGAAAATCTAGAGAAAATAAAAAATCTCCAAGCTGAGTTAGGAAAATGGTACAAAATCAAAAATTATTACTACCACCAAATATCAAGAGATAATTTTTTTAAAGAATACGACCAGAACATGGAGTACTTCCATGCCACGACTTCCAATAGAAAAAGAATCAATGCCATAAACTCTATTCGAGAACCGTCGAGCATGTGGATTTCAGATTGAGACCAAATCAATACCCTCTTGATCAACCACTTCACTCAAATAGGCTCATTGAATAACAACAACTTGGTATAAGATTTATCAAGCTTTATTCAACCTTGCGTCTCTGATGAGGAAAATTATTCCCTAATAATTATCAAATCAAAAGAAGAAATTCGAAATACAATTTCCAATATGAACCAGTGGGAAGTGCCAGGTCCAGACGGGTTTCAATCAGGCTTCTTCAGAGCTAACTGGAATCTAATGGGTCCGGACATAATTGAGGCAGTTCAATATTTTTTTTAAACCGGAAACCTAAATCAGGAATTGAACCATTCCTTCGTAACTCTGATACCTAAAATATCCACTCCACAAACCCCCTTAGATTTCAGACCCATCAGCCTGAGTAATACAATATACAAGATCATATCTAAGATTCCAGCAAACCGGTTAAATCCAATCCTAAACAAGATAATTTCCCCAAATCAATCATCCTTTCTGCCAGGGAGACAAATCACGGACAACATTATCATCGCTCATGAGCTTATTCATTCAATGAAAAACTCAAAAGCCACAAAAGGTTATTTCGCATTAAAGATAGATCTCTCTAAAGCTTTCGACAAAGTAGAGTGGAAGTTCATCAAGTCAGCTCTATCAACACTAGGTTTTAGTGACACGTGGGTAAAGCTAATAATGCAATGCATTTCAACCACTTCTTTTTCTATCCTCCTAAATGGTTCCCCGGATCCGAAATTCACCACTTCCAGAGGCCTAAGACAGCGTGACCCACTTTCACCATACTTATTCTTAATTTGCATGGAGATTATTTCTAGACTCCTAGGGAAAGTAGTTTCTGAAAATAAAATTTCGGGCCTTAAAATAAATAAAGATGCCCCGAACATCTCTCATTTTTTTTTCGCAGATGACTGTTTTTTATTCACAAAAGCTAATCTAGGTGAGGAAAAAAACTTATTAGACATCTTATCAAGATTTGGGGAGATAACGGGACAGATGGTCAACCTACAGAAATATGGTATCTACTTCAGTCCTATAATTCATCCGAAACATGGGAAAATCATTGTGAGAATTCTAAAAGTTCCTTTAATGACAAAAAATGATAGATACCTGGGAACTCCTCTTTTCTTCGATAAAAATAGAAAAGAAAATTTTGAACCTCTATTACAAAAATACTATGCCACTCTTCAAGGATGGAAATATAAATTTCTCTCTCAAGCTGGCAGAACAGTTTTAATAAAATCAATTCTTTAAGGCTATCCAAATTACCAAATCCAAGTGATAGATCTTCCTAAAGAAATGCTAGATCATATGGACAAAATCCAGAGAGATTTCTGGTGGAAAAAAGACAAGCCCAAAAGCAAAGGAGGATATATTAGGGCTCGGGCCAGCATCTGTTAGCCTATTTCCAAAGGAGGTCTTGGAATTAAGAATCCACACAAGATTAACATATCTATCCTTACTAAATTAGCTATCCGTATCATCTCAGAGCAAGACCAACTTTGGGCTCAACTTCTCAAAGCTAAATATTTCCCAAACTCTCATCCTCTGGAAATCTCTTGATCTTCCAAATTATCTTGGATTTGGACTATTATAAATAAAAAAAGGTTTAGATATCATTAAAGGAAATTTTATCTGGAAAGTAAAAAAATGGAGCTTCCACAAAATTTTTGGAAGACAAATGGGTTCCTAGCACATATATCATTCATAAGACCATTAATGTTCAAGAGCCGGTTCCACAGAGGGTAAATGAGTTTATCACTTCCGAGGATACATGGGATCAAGAAAAACTTGATGCTTATTTTGATCCAGAAATAAAAGCAAAAATCCTAGCTATTACTCCAAAAATACGGGAACAAGACAAAGTCAGATGGCAGCATCATCCTTAAGGAACCTTTTCGGCAAAAAATGTTTATAACTTTCTCATAAACCAAGATCAAGAGAGTCATTCATTAACCTCCTTTCCCTGGAAAAAAATATGGAAAATCCAAGTAATCCAAAGAATAAAATTATTCGTCTGGAAATTAACTCAAAAAGCTCTTCCAACTAACTCAAGACTTGGGGCGCATAATTCAGAAATAAACAAAGAGTTTCCTATGTGTAATTCCCAAGAGAAATCATCAGAACAACATATTTTTCGCTTTTTACCCTTTGAAAGAGCAATTTGGTTTGGTCTCTCTCTAGAAGCGGTAACCGCTAGAATTACTTCGGATTCCATAGAAATTTGGATAAAAGAATGGATCACGGACCAAGATTTCAATCAACTATCGGATAAAATAACTATTATATCCTGGTTCATTTGGAAGCACAAATGTTCGGTTGTTTTTGATAAAATAAATCCGAATCGATTCACCTTATAGAGCAAACAAAGAAATTTATAAACCAGAATACTCAGGCAAGGCTCGAAAACTTAATGAAGATAGAAAGTAAAAATAACCCCAAAGAGAAATGGTCTGACGTATCTTCAGATTGGATAATATTTACTGATGTCGCTTACAAAAAAGAAGATTCAACCATTGGATAGCTTTTTTACTTTAATCTGTGGACAGTGACACAATTATGTATACTGAAGCTGGTTCGGAGTGGGCCTCCTCAGACTTTCATGCAAAATCAAAAGCTTTACTAAATGCATCTTCATGGTTAAGTAAAAATATATTATCTACGGTATCAATAGTAACAGACTGCAAAACTTTGGCAGAGATCAACAAGTCTTGCAAAGACTCTCCGTGGACATCGGATAACACCATACAAGAAGTGATCTCAATTCTGAAGAAACTTCTACAAGCCCCGGTAAAGTATATAAACAGGAAATATAACTCTGCAACGGACCAAATAGCAAAAGAATCTAGAGTAAAGCATCTTCGGCACAGGTTCTCTCATATTCAGCACAGGGTTCTAAAATATAGTGTTATTTCCAATGTTTTTGATAAAAATAAGATTTTAAACATGATGTACTATATTTCTTGATTAATATAATTCTTGTTTTCATCAAAAAAAAAAAAAGATTAGTCATTGACTAATCTAATCCACTTATAGAAAATTAAATGGGTGCACAATTAAAAATAATTACACGAAATATTTTATAGTTTATATAAGTAAAATGGGAGATAATTGTATTAAGGAGTAAAATCTTTTATGTTTTTAATAAGATTTTTCTTTTAATTATCTCTTAAGTGGGCTAAAAATTAAATATGTAGAAGCACAAGGGGCTAAAAAAAATTTGAAAAAGTTTTTCGGGGCAAATTTAGGGACGGGCTATAGCCTAGGTTAGGCCCTTGCTAGGCCCATCCCTATTTTTCATGGATATGATCACATGTACGGCTTCCCATTGTTTGGTTTGGCTTGGTTTTGTGTCAAACCCAATAACCAAATCAACATCTTTTATGAAGAACCAAAAACCAAACCAAGCCATGCTCAATTCCCGCTGGTTCTTTTGATTTTTTCGGTTTTTTTATTTTTTTTATAGCTTGAATTTTAACTATTCAAAGTTCAATTATTAAGATCAATTTAAAAATTCTGAGACGATAAGAACTTTGTGATTTCTATCTATCTTGATTGGTGGAGCAAGCTCAACAATCAAACAAGATCAGGATACCCGAACTATCAAGATATAAGATAGCTAGACATGGCTTCACGAATCCCTATGAAGTATTTTTAGTCGTTAAAACCAAGAAGGGTTTTAGGAAGAGGACAACTCTAGTTTACAACTAGGACACACAAAGATAATGTTGGGATTCAAAGATCCCAATTGTATGAGATTCCCCTTTTATAGAGTTTAAAAGCATATGTTACTTTAGGTTTTAGCTAAGATAGCTTTGGAACCAAGAAAAAAATATCCACCGTTAGATGAATCTTTGAAATGTAATTGACATATCAAGATATACACTATGGTTAGGATGAACCGTAACCGAATCATGTACAAAGACATTGTTCATAAGTGGATAGCCAAAACTAGCCGATTGAACCATTTTCATAAACACTTAAGACCTTAGGTTTGAGTCACAACCATAGGTTATGATGTGATCAATCATGTCTATATAGTGTTCTTAGAGATTTATTCAAATGCTAATTATCTCTTAGCAATAAATTTATGTGCATATGAAAATATTAGACAGGGTAAGTACGTGTACATCAACCTTGTTCGTGACTATATTAGTCATGGTACATGTACGGGTATGTGCACCCTTAAGACAAATACAACTTCCAGATCATATAGAACTTTTCCGTTTTTCGCACTGGGTATATATGGATACCACACCGGTTTCAGAACCAACAGTTCTTTTTCGGTATGCATACCATTCCAGATACACAAGTTCACATAATTTTTGTGGTATGGATACCGGGTATGCGTATCACTAAGTCGTTGCCGAACTATAGCTATGAAGGTACATGTACTGAGTGCTCCGGACCTATAATAGTTTTCCCAATTTGTGAAACTGGTATGCATACAGTCCTGTATCCATATTTTCAGTAGTTTCATATTTCTCTCTAATTCTATTCTATTCGACACATTCCCAAATAACATCAATGACAAATATCATTGTTCCGGGTTATTATCAAATGATAATCTTGAATTATAATTTAGATTACGAACATGAAATTGTCCTTCACCAAAATTCATTAAGTATGAAAAAATGTTCATTAAGCTTAGTCATATATATTTCGAGAACTAATTACCAAGATAAACTTGAATCAAAATTCTTGATATACTTACGGTAGTCTAACTAGTTATGCGACAACGACTAATAGATAGAAAGATGAATATAACTTGAGAAATAGGTGGTTCAGTATTCACTTACCTTTTGTTGAGGAAGTTCCCCAAAAGCTTCGGTTGAGGTTCAACTTCAGACGCTAGAACGCAGTGATGTCCGACTCTCAACTACATTTTCTGTCCTAATCCGAGACTTCACTAATTGTAGAATAAAAATCAAGATATAGTTTTGACAACTAAATTTGACAACAAGAAAGTAATCATTGCCTCTGTATCCCGGTGTGCTAAACCTCGGTTTGTAGTTGGATTTGTTGATGTTCTATTACTCCCCCTATAATATCTTTAGGGTTCCTATCAACATCAAATAATTAATCTAATAATAAGCATAAAACAAGACCTAGGGAGGAGGGGTATACTATTTTCTCAATTGCTAAATGTACCTGTACAACTACATGATCCCCTTTGGCGTATTTTTTCTGTCACTGGTTGAACGGGTGGTCTTGATGATGATGATGACTGAGCTCAAACTGAAGGAATTGACCCCATTCTCACTGCGAAAGTCTTCAGAGCTTTCGAGGTTTTCATCAGTTGGGAGATAATGTATGCGATATGCAGATACAGACTGTAATAGGACTAGGAGTTAAAATACCAAAATAATAAAATAGTGTACATTAAGATAAAATAAGGCTGGGTTAATAATATGCATAGTTAAGATTGATTAGAGAAGCAACAACTAAACTTTAGCTTTCCATTATCTGTAACAAGTCTTCCAGCTGCTAAGGTAGTTTATCCACCAAGAAAATTCAAATGATGGTAACACCCTTTATTTTTATGCACACGGCAAGCATAGTATAAAAAATTCAACAACAACAACAAAAACAAAATAAAATAGCACAATAGCATGATATTTCTATCTTTTTACCTCGCAAGAATATATTTTATTAGAGGTGCTCATAACAAATATCCATTTAGCTCCTTAGAAGCCTATACATGTATCCATAGTTTCTCCACTTAGCTTGTGTTGAATAGTCCCTTCATTAATTATGTACTCGTAGTGTTCCCTTTCTTGCTAATTTCAGTAAAAATTTATTGCAAACAAGAACAACAAAGTATATCAGAAATCAATCACAAATCTTTAAAATGAAAATCACCCAAGGTTTACTATTCGAAAGAAGAGTTTGAATTAATAAAAAGACATACATGTCTGATATACTTGATGCGTTTTTGTTGAAGCTTGGATCTGGGACACTCTTTGAGATCAACATCTCTGTCATCTCCAATGGCCAGCCTATATTAAGCAGACAAACAAACTTTACACATCAAAAAATATCTTCATTATTAATACCTTCAATATTCTTCTTTAAACTTAACACATACAAGATTCAACGAAACAAAACTAAATAATCTAACACAATTAGGTTCTCAATAACTCAACTAGCCCAATTTCGTTGTTACAAAGAAATAATCAACAATAAGTTACATCCATTCAGTGAAACCCCAACAAAACCCCCGAATCAAATCCCTAATATCATCAATAAAGCAGCAGTTCAAGAAAGAATATAGAGAAGAAAGTTAGAGATTGAAAATAAAAACGATAACCCTAAAATCGATTGAAATATTGATACCCTAAAAATTGATTAAAAAAACTGAAACCCCAAAATCGATAAACAAAACTAAAATCTTATTGATGATTAATACTTGCACATATCTATGAAATCGAAACCCTGACCTCGTTTAACATGTGATTCAAGATCAGTTCTCCAAAGATGATATGATTAAACAAATTAGATAAAACCCTAAAACTGATGATGATGATGATGAAACTGAAATCGAAACCCTAAACTAATAGTGATGATGATTAACAGATGATTGAAGAACTGAAATCTTCAGTTGAGACTGAGAAGAGGCGGGAGGAGAAAATAGAGAGATTAACATATGATTGATGAAAGACTAAAACCCTAAAATATGATTAACAAACTTAACCCTAAAATAGATTAACAAACTTATACAAGAAATCATAACGCAGATGATAATAAAAAATATATAAAATCGAAACCCAACTGAGTATAGATGGTGATCTGTGAATCTTTAATGGAAAAAAAAAGAGGGGAGAGAGGCATGAGCGGAAAACATAAAGAGAGAAAAATAAATAATGAAATTTGTCGATTCACTAAGGCATGGTATGAAGAAAGCCATGCATGTGAATGACACACGCAAGGGAGGAAATATCCTCTAGTGTTACTCATCTTGGGTGGAAAACAAAAGAACGTATGTGAATGTCACATGCACAAACTCCAAGTGTGACCAAGCTTGTGACTGACAGGCCTTCAAACAAATTCGTAAAAATTGTGTTTTGTTACAAATTATTGAAATATTTGTAACAACTTCAACCTGTTATAATCATTTCGTAACGGCCGTTACGAATTTTAGTTAATATTGTTGAATTTTTGGGTAGTGAAAGGAAGGGGAATCAAAGGAGAATTTTTATACAAAACAACCAACTTATATTACACATAAATATATCTTACATCACAGTGTAATTAAGAAACTAACAAATCAGGTGGATCATATCATCCTTCCCTACAAAGATTATGTTTCAAGCAGCATCAACTGTGTTATTACAATCCCGTAAACAAAAGAGTAAGATCACACTGCATTAACATTTCATATGTTTTCAAATTTCTTAAGTCAGCGTTATTGGCCAGGAAAGGAATTAAAAAACATGCTATTCCGGGCACGTATTGTTTCGGCTCAAAAATTCCAAAAGCGATATGAAATGTTAATGCAGTTGAGGATCCAAAAGGAATTAAAAAACATACTATGCCTCTTTTACCCTCCATAATAGACTTTTTGCAATGGTTTTGATCAAATGAGGATGCATTGGGTCCTAACAAACATACTATTGACCGTTGACTGCGTCACATGGAGTCCAGTTGACTGACCCAAGTACGCGGGTGCACTCCTACTGGACACTCAAAAAACGTATTGTTAAATGTTTACTACGGAACATTGAGTCCAGTTGACTGACCAAACGCACTATTAGTGCACTCCAAAAAATATTCTTACCACATTCATCGTGTAGTCGTGTGCATCATCATTTCAGAGACATAAACAATATTTTTAGGTCAGTTTTTTCCCTTTCGGTCATACTTAATTACCTATATTGGAATTTATGTATACATTGGGTGTAACACGAAATTTTACCTTTTTTTAAGTCCCGTTCTGGCAGAAATCTCCTCAACTAAAGGAAGACTCATCCAGGAAGAAATAGTAGTTGCTTCCGCACTTATAAGAGCAATTCATGGCAATGAACAAAAAAAAAAAAAAAAAAAATTTCCAAGCCAGGTGAATGGGAAAACTCATTTTTCCACTATGGTAGAATCAGTTAGCGGTCCAAAATCAGAAGCGCGCTCGAACAAATCCCGCCAACTATTCATTTTTCGGCATTTTCTACACACACCGGGTGTGTTTCACCGAAAAACACACTTCGTGAGAGAAAGCCTCGGGGACCCACAAGAGAATTTTATAAAAGTTATAAGATTTAGTTTAGACAATATAGTAATAAGTTATAGAATATAATCATTAGTACAAAACAAAGCTAGGATAAGTTTGCCTTTGTTAGTTGTGGTCAGGATTTTCCCAGACAAGGATAAATCAAGGGTTGTGATGCTCCGTGCCACACCCTACAACTCGAATGTGTGGCATTAATTCCAATATTATGAATGAAAAATGAATACTCAAGTCAAGATATGGATTTTCAAAAAATATAATGGGGAGGTTCAAACTCATGACCTATTGTGTCATAATAGTGGCTTCTAACCAGTTTTCCACCTTGGTTGGAATTAAAAGAAAATATAAATCAACGGTGGTGGTTTATTCAACTTAAATATCATAATTGCTTTAATAATTAGTCTTTCGCTAATTGCACATAATAAATATTCTATTCATTATAAAGTGTTTTATTAATATGTGTTTCACTAATTGTTCATAATAAATGACTAATCATTTTTTAATTATAAGTGTTTTCTTAATTAATTATAATATGTATTTCTATTAATAAGTAATTTTGATAAATAATATCAATTGACATTTTTGGCGACAATGAGTAGTAGAAGAGGTGGAGGCCGAAAGATTAGTGGTGGTTAATGGCGGCGCCAAGCACAATTATATTTATTTTTGTTCTTTTATCATAAAATGGTATACGAAGTCCATTTTTCACATGTATCCGACTTGCCAAGAGTTTTTTTCTCCCTCTTTCATCAAAATCCTGGCTTCGCCCCTGGTTTGTGGTAGAAAAAGTAGTGACGGTGAGTGCTGGCGAGTAGTGATGGACAATATTAATTTTATGTTGTCGTTACAACATCGATAACATCGTAGTGTGGAGATGTGGTTGGTTGTTTTTAACACTTTTGATAAAGGAAGGTACCATATATTTTCGGGATGATATCATACAAGATAATATTTTCATGATCGTAGTTGGATCACCCAAATGGTATCCCTGTTATCTTTGGTACTATATCGTATAAATCATGATTTTTTAATGTTAAAATAAAATTGATTGCAATACAAAAAGGAATATATACACGGAAAAAAAATAATGAAACCAATCAATTGACGACATTTTGTTGAATCTAAACCTCATACATGGAATTTGTGATTGAAAATTAGAATTGCGTCCAACAACCTATATAGGGTGGGCGGCAGTGATGGTGGTAGTGGTGGAGTCAAAAATTGACATTGAGGAGGCCTACTTTAAAAAAAAATGTAAACTTTGGTGGACTAAACCATAAATATATATGGACAAAGTACTATTTATAAAATAAACTAAAAAATTCATGTAATTATTAAAAATTTAAGGGGTTAGAGCCAGGTTAGTCAACCCTTAGCTCTGCTACTAGGTGGTGGTGGATAAAAAAAGAATTCATATGGTTTTATGGTGGTGGCTGGTATTAATGAACAAAAACATATTATGCTAATTTTGTAATGCCACAAAATATGTAACGTTATATTATAAAGTATAAAACGTGGTTTGATCATTCTAATGTTAAAATAAACTCGATAAAACACATGTCCATTTAAAAAAATTAGTACAATCAATTTCCATGTTATGTAATAACTAAACGAACGACACGAATCAAGATCAGAACATATGAAATTATTTATTATCGATTTGTCTATATAAAGAGTGGTCAGGATTTGTCCTTGGCAAAGATAAATTTATCGCTGGGGTTTGTTTAACTTAAATTAGTGTTCATTGATTGTTCATAATGATTAATTAAATTTATATTATAAATTTCCCTTTAATAATCTAACATAAATACATAATTTTATTAAGAAATAATTATATTAAAATCTATATTAATTCTAATGGTGGTAGTGGAAGTAGGGTTAGTATAAACGGTGGTGGGTGTTTGTGAATGGTGGAGGCGGTAACATTACTATTGGTGAAATAAATAGTAGCAGTGGATGGTTTTTATGGTGGTGGTTGTTGGTAATAGTAGTGGATAATAATAGTTTTTGATTTTTAGTGAGTTTTATTGACCGAGTATAAAAAAATCTTCACAAAACATGCAACATTGTATTGTGAAAGATGTAATTGGTTGTTTTTAGCACCATTGATAAGGACAAAAATAAAATATTTCGAGGATGATACCGGAACGTATAAGACAATATGATCATGACTGTTGGATCACCGAAACGGTATCCGTATTATATAAAGGAAATTGGTGTGCCCGTGTAAGAGAACATTATCGCTCTCTCAAGTACTATTACATTTTTTTTCTTGAAAGACCATCAACGTCGAGTTGTTTCACGACGACTACCTACAAAGACAACAATTGTTTGAAAATATTTGTTTGTTCATCAAAATCATCATAAAAAACTCTAAATCATAAATCTAAATTTCGCCTCCGATGTTTATAGAATATTTTTTATATTTTAGATTTTAAAATCGTGCGACCTCTTGATTACAAATTAACAATATCAAATTATAGATCAATATGTATAGATTTCATTCACCGGGTTAGAAGGTAGAGTAGATACAAATGAGTATATCACATAAAGCAGGATGACTGAGAATACTTCAATAATTTGGTCAAGAAATAAGGTCAAAATTTTAAGATTAACTTTCTATAGGACTAATTAGATCGGATTCGATAGGAACCGATAAAATATGGATTAATAATAATTTCCATGTAAGACAATTTCAAAACATAGTTTGGCTAACTCTGCCTATGTAAAGAGTAGTCAAGATTTGTCCTTCCTCAATTTCTATGTTATGTGAGAAGAAGGTGATATCTAAGATTGATGTACAATTTAAATCCATTAGATTCATACCATTTACAACTGGATGCCTTGAGAAAAATTGATGTGTTGTTATTATTATTACATGTAATGGATACACTGACCACACTTGCGCAAATAGGTCACTTTCCAAATGATTGGTGTTGCATGTACTGTCTAGAATGCAACGATGAATTTGAGGAAACAAGGCACCAGAAGCAGTGTCCGGAGTATTTTGGATATAGTAACATAGACACGATGAAATACTTATGTTTTTTTTTTAAAAAGTTTTTCCACAATCTATTTATTTAGGAAAAATGAACATTGCAAATACATAACATCAACAAAAATTAGACATATTACGTTTGATAATAATGGCTATCGATGGTCCATAAATGGAAAAACAAAGGAATTGTTGTAGAAGAATTGTTGGGATATACGATGGATTACTTGATACGAATGAAAGAGTTATAACTATTTCAATTCTGAAATCACATAAAGTTCACAGTAGAAGATGACATCAAGTTTAAAGTTCGTAACAAACATAATATGGCTAACTAAAATATTAAAAACAAACAGGATATATAAACTTAGAAAGCCGTGGGACTTGAAGAGACCAATTTTGAAAACTACAATCTTAGAAAGAAACGATCCACAATACCATAATTATTTTTTATTTATAAATATTCAATGTAGAAGGTGTCAACTTTTGGTAAAGGATCTATTGACAACCTATAAATTTGAAATAGGATCAGGGAGTACAATATGTGTTCAAGGTTCTTTATGAGGTAATGTGTCGCCATATTGTATTCCAAGTGAAGGTAGGAACATATGGAAGTGACAAAATGTCCAAGACTTTTGAAGTTATCAAAGCCTTCGTTAAGACGAACTGTTGGGAAAAATACTTTGTTGAAGATTTAATGGCAGAGGTTTGCATATATACAATCCCTTCGAAAAGGTAATTGGTACACATTTTAAACATTGTCATATGATGGGTGTTGAAAATTTACAGGAAAATCATGTCACATTGGAGAGTTTGTATCATCCGTTCGATGCAAAAAAATATTATTCTCTGCCTATTTGGAGGATCGACAACATGACCATGATAAATGAGTCAGCTGGAGCGAAATAGGAGCATGGGGAGACTTTTATGGACGACATTGATTAGTTGATTTCACTGGGATGAGCACTGCTGACGACATATTTCCAAAAAATATTTAAACTTCCATGTTCATGTAGACCATTATCTCATTATAAGCAATGAACCTAAATAAAAAATTGTCTGGAAGTTAAGATTATATTTCTTTCGTTTGAGCAAATCTCCGGCGGTAAAATATTAAAGAAAAAAACAAGAAAAAGAAGAGAGGAAAACCCTGACTATTTTAATGACAAACCCATATTAAATTATAAAGAGTTGATAAGTATTCGGGACACAAATTATATGATATATTAAAAATGAACCAACATCATGGCCCGTACCGTAGTGACATTAAAGTATAGTTAAACTTTTACCCGTAGTGCAATCAAAAGTGGAAGTGAACGGTTTTTGTTTGTCCGCTGGCGGTTTATGGTTAGTTGGTTACTCATGTGGCCTAACTAAATTTGCGCGGTATAAAATGAAATGCACGTTTTTTGTTTGTCCGTAATGAACAAATCAATAAATTTATTGGTTTATCCATCCCTATTTATGTTTATTTAGACCATAATGAGAATAAAATGAACAAACTTCGTTTCATAGGAATTTCCCTAAGAATTAATAAGGGGAATTAAATTTGATTCTGAAAGGACCGGGAAAAAAATTAGAATGATAGGCTGGAGAACTATAAAGTAATTACGTTGATGTAGTAGTTGTGGTTGGTTTGTTTGAGCACCCCACATAATTTTTTTGGGCACTTCTTAACAGACCGCAAAAAGAAAACCCCGTGAAAAACGCTACTCACAGAAGGGTGGGCCCCCGGGATAGAAGATTAGCTTTAGGGACCCACCTTTGGGAGAATTTGAGAGTCACAATTTTCTTTTAGTTTTTTTTTTCGCAGTCCGTTTATAATTTCTGAATTTTTTTAAAATGCTTCATGAAAAAAAATAGTTTAAAATATTATTTGCAATAAAAGTTCAACTTCCAAACATATGTGAGGTTGAGATAAGATGTTGAGTTTTTCTATTATGATCAGGGATTTAATCCATCCCACCATGACCAGGGAAGAAGAAATAAAAAAAATAGGAGAAGTAGATCCAACTTAGCTCATTCTATTCCCTCACTAATCATGTTTAGATGTTAAATATAATTAGTTAAGTTAATAGATTAGTTTGATAATCATTTGAATAAATCATTATCATTGAATTTGTTGATGCAACAACATCAAATCAAGATATTTATGATCATGAAAGTTTAGGTGAAGAACCAACCCATGAAAGCAAGCAGGTTGAACATACAAATGATCCAATTACTCATGTATAGGTATTAACATATTTAAATTTGATTTTTTTCATTGAATTCGCCATTGTTACACCCGAAAAACTCAGTGTCGGCATGGTAAAAGTATGAATACTATGTCGGCAGGGACCAAATCGGCATGATATTCATACTTTCACCATGCCGATACACAATATCCCCCAATTTTGAAATTGTAAGTATACTGCCGGCACAGAAAGTTCGGACAGAAAATTGTAAGTATGTACATTGCTATTTCAGACAGATTTTCTTTTATGTTTTTGTCCTCAAATTGGCACGGTACAGTTGGGAATCAATCATGCCGGCACAAACAAGTTTTGGGACAGAATTTCTGAGCTATGTTGATCCCGGCATGGTAATAATCCTAAAAGCCTTGCCGAAACAAGATATCGACATGGTATTCATCTTATAAGCTATGCTGGAACAAGATATCTACATGGTATTCATCCGAAACGCAATGTCGTCACCATAGATCCGCATGGTATTCAAAACAAAAAACAACGCCGACACAAGAAATTGGCAGGGTATTCGTCATGAACACAATGCCGGGAGTGGATTTAAACTAAAATTGAAAAGTTTCATTTTATGATTCTAACCCAAACAAAGTTTTAAAACAACAACAACACTTTAAATGAGATTAGGCATCACGTACCTTCTCAATGAAGCCATATCCTCTTCTTCTTATTTCTCAACACAATTGAATTTAACCTATCTTTAAGAACTTGTTGGGGTTTGATTTTTGTAGGTGTAAATTATCTACATATCCAGGTGGCAACATCCTAGAACCGGTGCACCCAAATACGAAGAGACGCGAAGTACAGAGCGAAGATTATCGGGCGCGAGATTTAAGGAGCCACGTGGATCGGGCGTAATAATGTCGGACAAGACTTGACCCAGACTCCTGATAAAGCTGACAAGATAAGGCGTGGCGGGTCAAACGAGGAGCATTGGTCAAACGAATAAGAAAGAACGGGTCACATCGGATAACCGTAAGGACGACAGTAAAAGATAGGAGACATCGTGTTAATAATGCATCTAAAGAGATCGTCCCGAACGAAGGATAGGCGAGGAGTCAGGATACATCGGCCACATGAGACGACATGAACCGGCCCGATCATAGAACTGCTAAATAGATGTAACATGACCAACACCTTAATTTCGTTGTATAGAACTTCTCCTATAAAGAGAGGGACTTGTATTCAAGAAAGGTAGGTTGTATTTTGGAGGGGGAAAAGGAGAGAAACTCGAGTAAACACCAAGAAGAATAAAAGTGAGTAGTAAGTGCATCTTGTAAGAAAATCCCACGGAGAGCAACACCTTTGTAACACTTCAAAGTAATAAGATTCATCCTTTTACCCCCGTGGACGTAGGTAATCATACCGAACCACGTATATCTTGTGTTCATTGTGGAGTGTTTACTTTCATTTGAGATGAGCATTGCGTTTCTATCCTTTGGATGTAGTTTGTAGTAAAATGCATCTACATTCTGGCGCCGACTAAGGGGATCGACTAAGATCTCCGAATACCTTGCCGTAAAAACCTTCAGAGACGATTAACATCTCCTCAATACACGATTAACGTGTTGAAGTTGAAGCTATGATGAACTATGTTGGCCGTAATAATGGTTGTTTTGAGTCATTTACTTCAAATCTAGAACAGTAGCAGCGTCTTCTTAACATCTTCAACAGTTTGATCAACAGAGATACTTCACGAGCTCACCAGCGACTAACAGTTCGGGTTAGAAGCTATGTGAAGAATCTGTTGAAAGGACGACTGTTTGTTCTTGATAGTTGTATAATTGTTAGCGTTAAACGAGTTGTTTTTAGCTACGACATGAAGTCGGGTGCTTGGAATAACCAAAAGTTTGCGTTTGTAGCTGTTTCATCGTGCGATAAACTGTCAACCGTATAGAATTTTTTAACCGGCGGTGTAGTATAATTCGTCGGAGAGTTCATAATTTGATCTCGAGAAAGTGGAGATGGTACAAGTTTGATTTGATTCTAGGGGTTACTTGCCGTACTTTTTTATAAGCATCATGTGCATAAGATCAATGATTTGGAACATGTAAAATAAAGGAAAAAACTAACTTAAATGCATAGGTCGAGTACAGAGAGCGACGCCGTACGGAGTGATAGCGACGGGAAAATGAGGTCAGCCACAGATTCAGCATAGGGACAAAATAGGGTAGAGGGACGGTACCCACCTAACAACTGAAGTAGATCTTACACAGTGACAACATTCGTACAGTCGAACTTTTTGCCCTTATGTCTGAATTTTTTATTTGAAAATTAGGTCAAAGTAAGGGGTTATTTTCGTATTTTCTGACGTAGGGACGGGCGATACTCGGCTTATCACGTGACGTGACCGATGGCTGGCACTTCAGGGACAATTAGGATGTTAAGGAATCGTACAGTCACTAGAAGCAGCATGCAGGCATGGATAACGGGGCCTAGTCAAGAAGACAATCGCCAACCACCGCCCGAGGAATCGCATGCAGCTGCGCGAGGAATGCCTGTTGTAGACGAGGAAGTAGATTTGGGGAGAGATGATAACACCCTATCTCTGGACCAGGTTATATTGACTCAGAGAAGAGTTGAACAAATCGATGGACTCACAGCTTCAGACACCGATGACGATGAGGAAGCACTTGCAGCACAAGCTCAAAGGCAAAGGATGAGGCAACAAGATGAGTACCAGAAAGCTTTGGGAAGAGAACAAGAGCGTCTTAGGCAGATTCAGCTGGGGTGAGCAGCAGCAAGTAACATCGGCCCGACAACTGTTCACGCGGTCGATCGTGTAACCAACCCGATACTACCCCCACCACCCACATCTGCACCATTACAGCGTCGGCCAAACCAACCCAATGGACATTCCAGTCATGAAAGTACGGACCCGACGTTGTTGGCCATTTTGGAGAGTCAGATGAGACAAGAAGCGTCACTAAGGGAACTCCAGCAGCGGAATCTAGACTTGGAGTATGAGAACTACCAACTGAGGAACCAACGGACCAGATCAAGAGGGTCGTCCAGCCGAGGGACATCGGGTTATCGCGGCCGATCCGGTCACTCACCAACCATGATGGGGCTGAGTAGCCTTAATCATCCCGATCAGTCAGGTCGGCCACCATTACCTCCGGTACCCCCCATGCAGAGATATGGACCACCCGAGGACTCGTCCACCGACGAAGAAAGGAGAGGAAGGGACGATCGACAAGATCAGACAACCAAAGCCAAGCTTAAGGAGTTGGAAGCAAAAATCAAGGAACTCTCGGGCGGAAGCGAAGAGAATAAGTTGGCCGAGATTATGAGTGAAGCCGAGAAAATTCCTTTCTCCCAAGAACTGGAACAAATGTCGTTCCCACCTAAGTATACTTTACCTTCATTCCCCTCTAGATTTGATGGAACGGGCGATGCGATCGAGCATCTTAAGATGTATACCATGTCACTGATCCAATGGAGAAGCAACCCGGTAGTTATGGGAAAATTCTTTCCAGCTAGTTTGGAGGGCGAGGTGCAAGATTGGTTTTATTCGCTCACACCTGGTTCGATTAACGGGTACGATGAGCTAGTCAAGGCCTTCCTTGAGACCTACATGCATAACAGTCGACCTCGGCCAAGAATGAACAAGATGTTTACTCTCGCCCGAAGATTCAGAGAGCCCTTGAGAACCCTGACCGACAGGTGGAGGAAACTGTGTACAGGAATTGGGAAGGTACCGGTGGATCAAGCCATCTTTGGGTTTGAAAACGCGTTGGGGAGGTCGGACCCCATCTGGATTTCCATGTTTTTTGAAAAACCTAAAACCTTAAAGGAGATGAGAAGAATGGAAGAACACTACATCGCCTTGGAATAAATTCAGGCCGAGTCAAGAGATAGAGGAGTACAAGAAGCCAGCGCTGAAGTTGGTATCGAAACTAAAACGGTCATGGATGACCATATCAGGCGATTAGAAAAGAGATCGGACCCTCCCCCGATGAGCAGTGAGAAGAGGGAATGGATGGCCAAAGGGAAGAATCCAAAGCAGGAAGCCCGATCGTATACCCCTCTAAACGCTTCTTTGGAAGAGGTGTTCAATGAAGTTGAGAATAGAAACGACATCAACTACCCAGCATCGAGGGGGGTACAGTTCCAAGAGACCCAAGATCATACCGAATACTGTCACTACCTTCAGTATAGGGGCCATTCCACCAAAAACTGTCGAGAAGTGAAGGATATTGTTCAACACCTCATCCGCGATGGATATTTGAGGCAGTATGTCCGACACCCCCCTCGGACGGAAGCAACACCCGATGCACCAGTTCATCAAGTCCGCATCGATAGGGCGAGTCAGTTCGTAATCACCATTTCACATTCGGCTATGCAAAACTACACCCTCGGCCCAGTAATCACCACTAGGATCCATAAAAGGGATCGTGAAGGTAAAGAGATATTTAGCGTAGCCAAGTCCCTTCCAATGGAACCTTGGATGACGCTGCCCATTTCGTTCTCGGCTAAGGATGTCCCAGCAAACGGACAGGCACACAGTGATCCACTGGTCATCACGCTATCGATTGAAAAGTGGGGAGTAAGAAGGATTCTCGTGGATAGCGGAAGTTCAGTCGAGGTATAGTTCTACGGCACGTTCAAAAGAATGAAACTCTCAGACGACATGGTCGTACCATCAACATATCACATCTACGGCTTTAACGGCACAATAACCATCCCAAATGGCGAAGTAACTTTGAGAGTTTCAGACGGTGGTGGCTACCTCGACACACTAACCACCTTTTGTGTGGTCGACGTCTCCTCACCTTACGAGGCCATTATCGGGTGCCCATGGATTGCTGGGATTAAGGGAGTAGCATCGGCATACTATCAAAGGTTAAGGTTCCCAACTTGCAAGGGAATAGCGGAAGTTGTGGGCGACTCCTAGGTGGCACGACAATGCATGAAAGTTGATATAGAAATAAATGAAGAACGACGAGCTAGGCAAAGGCAAGAGAAGAACAAAGCAAAGGAAGTGAAGGCGACAAAAGAATTGGAGGAGGTGATTTCACAAGCTGTCCTGGCACACGAGACTCGAGAACAAGACCCTTTATAGTAATTAAAGGAAGCGTCCCCAGTCAGGGAGACCAAATCAAACTTCTCGAAAGTCGAGCCGACTAAAGAAGTAAACTTGGGAATGATAGAAGAACCCAATATAGTGAGGATCGGGGAATTACTATCGGAAGAACAAGAAAGTAAACTCATGATGTTATTAAAAGAAAACCTGGATGCATTCGCTTGGGAAGTGCATGATTTGGAGGGCATTGACCCGAAGGTCTGCTGTCACCACTTAAAAATTGATCCGAGGTTCAAACCGGTTAGACAAAAAATAAGGCGTATCGCGCCAGAGTTACAAGCGGCGGTCGAGGTCGAGCTGAAGAAGTTACAAGAATCCGGAATAATAAGGAAGTCCCACTACCAACAGTGGATATCTAACATGGTCGTGGTACCGAAAAATAAAGGGGGAGTCAGAATATGTATTGATTTCAGCGACTTGAACAAGGCCTACCCGAAGGACAGTTTCCCCCTTCCCAGCATAGATAAATTAGTAGAATCAATAGTGGGATACGAGGCGATGACCTTAATGGACGGATACATGGGCTACAACCAAATACCATTGGCGCCCGAGGACCAGGAACACACTTCCTTCTTCACACCAAGAGGATTGTATTGTTACACCAAGATGCCATTCGGACTTAGGAATGCCGGGGCTACGTACCAGATATTGGTAGGCGACTTGTTTGAAGACAAGATTCACGATACCATAAAAGTTTACGTGGACGACATGTTAGTTAAGAGTCGAAAATAAAAAAACCACGTCCGAGATCTTCGAGAGATTTTTCAGGCAATGAGGAAACACAAAATGAAAATTAATCCTGCCAAGTGCGACTTTTGGGTCACGTCGGGGAAATTCCTAGGCTACATCATCAACCCCATGGGAATAGAAGCAGATCCCGAGAAGGTACGATCCGTCCTTGAAATGCCATCCCCCGCAACGGTAAAAGACGTGCAGAAACTAAATGGTTGCATAGCCGCATTGGGGCGATTCGTATCGCGGTCATCATACAAATACAAGGCCTTTTACGACATCTTGAAGAAAGGAGAAAAATTACAATGGACGGACGCCAGCGAAGAGGCCTTTCAAAATATCAAGCTACATCTAGCTAGCCTCCCGGTTCTTCAAAGGCCTGAGCCGTCATCAATTCTCACTCTATACTTAGGCGTGACACCCTATGCCATCAGTGCAATATTGGTCAAAACAGAGATAGGCGTGGAGAAGCCGGTATACTTAGCTAGAAAAACCTTAAGTCCGTCCGAGAAGAACTACACCAGAATGGAGCATATGGTGCTCGCACTAGCCTTTGCTGCCTCTAAACTACAAACATATTTTCAAGCTCATCGAATACGGGTGCTTACCAAATCGCCTATTGAAGCGGTCTTGGATAGTGCTGGGCGATCGGGGAGAATCTCCAAGTGGGGAGCCATAATCAAACAATATGACGTGATATATGAGATAAGAACCGTGATAAAAGGGCAAGTAGTGGCCGATTTCTTAGCAGATTTCCCCCTCAGTGATGAGGACGAGGTAGAAGATATACCGGAAATGGCAGAAGAACAAGAGGAGCCAGCGGACCTACTAGCCGCCAGTAGTTCAACACGATGGGAAGTATTTGTTGATGGGGCATCAAACAAAGACGGATCAGGCCTCGAGATGGTGTTTACCACGCCAAAGGGGAGGAAGATCGTGCATTCGTTCAGTTTAGAATTCAAGGCGACAAACAACGTCACCGAGTATGAGGCGGTAATCCATGCCTTACGAATAATTGTGGAAATGGGGCTGCATGAGGTTCGACTGACTAGTGACTCACAACTAGTGATCCGGAAAATTATGGGCCAATACGCTACACATGATCCGGTGCTGCAAAAATATTGGGAGCTCGCCCAATTTTACATCAAGCAAATCCCAGATATTAAATTCTGCCATATCTGCCGAAAGGATAACAGACACTCGGACGCTCTATCGTACATCGCCTCAAAACTAGTAGACCCGATCATTGAAGGGATACGCGTTATGAGGCTTCTTAACCCGTCTATCCCAGAAACACTAGAAGTACGGATCGAGGTGGCCATTAGCACAGCCGAGAGATACAAAGAAGGCGACTGGAGAAAGCCAATACATCAATACTTAGAGACGGGTGAGCTACCTAAGAGTCGTCCCGAGATGAACAAGATCAAAAGCAAATCGGGCGCCTACGAGTTAAGTGAAGGGATCCTATATCGGAAATCTTACCTAGGACCACTCCTACGATGCTTAAGCAGGGAAGAGGGCCATATAATCCTACACGAGCTACACTATGGGGTGTCCGGAAATCACAGCTCGGGAAGAAGCTTGTCGGTTAAGGAAAAAACAATGGGTTACTTTTGGATGTATATGAACGAGGACGCAAAGCAAATGGCAAGATCTTGCGAAGAATGTCAGCGTTTTGGGAAGAAAATCCATGCTCCCGGCGTACCGTTAAACTCAATCATAAGTCCGTGGCCCTTTGCAAAATGAGGAGTGGACATTTTCGGGCCATTACATGTCGGAACGGGGCAAAGGAAGTATTTGATCGTGGCCACTGATTATTTTACCAAGTGGGTAGAGGCGCCACTAAGGCATATTCGGGACAAAGATGTCTTTAAGTTTATTTGGGAACATATCATTTGTCGCTTCGGGGTCCCGGCTTCAATCGTCTCTGATAATGGAAAAAAACTACAGGGAGAGAACATTGATCTTCTATTCAACACTTACAACATCAGGAAAAGCAAAGCTACCCCGATTTACCCCCAGTGCAATGGGCAGGCCGAGATCACTAATAAGACCATCGCCGATAACATGAAGAAAAAACTGGACGGGGAATATGGCAACTGGTGCGAGGAGCTATATAACGTCCTATGGGCATACAGAACCACACAAAGGGAAGCTACGGGATTCTCTCCGTTTATGCTTACCTATGGAACCGAGGCGATTCTACCAATAGAAGGGATGATTCCTACCATAAGAACCGAAGCTTGGAGGTGAAACGTGTCATCCGATCTGATCTTGGCTAAACTCGACGACTTGGAAGAAACAAGAGAAACGGCGTTACAAAAAATGGAAAATTATCAAAGGAGGTTACAACGGGAATACAACAACAGGCAATTCTAAGAGAATTTAATCCCGAGCAGCAGGTATTGAAATTTCTGGCTGAATGGGAGCGCGACAAAAAAGGCGAAAAACTAGCACCAAAGTGGGATGGGCCATATATTATCGAATCTAAGGTGGGCGAGGGATCATATCGACTACTGCGACTTGACGGAACAAGAGAGCTCAAACTATGGAATATCCGATTCCTGAAACTCTACCATCCTTGACGAGCGATGCGTAAAAATGGTAAGCAAACGTGTCTTCTATCTCTGTGAAACCGTGAGGGGTATGGGATAGGGCATGAGTGACTAATGGTAATTCGTACTCGGGGCAATGCCAGTATGGAAGTTACGAGGTAACTTACACTCGAATGGTCATTCGTACTCGGGTCAAAGCCAGTGTGGAAGTGCCGAGGTGACTTACACTCGAATGGGCATTCGTACTCGGGGCAACGCCAGTGTGGAAGTGCCTAGGTGCCTTACAGTCGCCTGGCTATTCGAAATCTGGGCAGTGGCAGTGTGCAAGTGCCGAGGTAGCCTAAGGGTTATGGTGGTTGGAAACCTGTTCCAAAGGTTGTTTAGACGCGAGGTCTACTCAGCTAGGTGGCCTAATTATATCTGAAAGGTCACCACCATCGCAAGTGGGCGTGTCCACTTGCCCGAGATCGGTTGGTCGATAACCACTCGGTATTGTCGGGTCTAGAACTAGGATGACTGGTATCCTTCCACTGAATCCAAAGAGATAGTGATGAGATGCCCCAATCAGGACATGGCATAGGTCCCGATGACCCTCCTTGTTGGGTGTGTTCGACAGAAATGGTTAGAATACTGACTTACTTGAACAATGATTGCAGGAATAACATATGAAACAAAGGAGAACTTGATTGCGTCATGCGACTATTAAGAAAATACGGAAAGCATCATGTGACCAAGCGAAACGAAGCGTCTAACGAAAGTAAAACAAACAACATCGGTGACGCATCACCCCCGTTAACACAACAAGGTAATAGCTTAACTACCTTACCTTCCAAAAATGTGATTCTTTTAGGTGGGCTTCAGATGCTATCTTCATTGCTGCAAAGGAGAAAGTTAGAGATTCTACACAACAAATGGTTGATTTAGTTACAAAATTATGAAAAGATCTTAACATGTAAACATGCTTTATTTTATATGTAATACCTTCTTTAAAAAGTACTAATTTCATACATAAAGATGTTCCAAAATAACATCGATGTTCCAAAATAACATAGATGTTCAAGTGAAGATGAAACTTTAATACTAAAAAGACATAACCCTAACCACTGCAAACCACATAACTATACTCCCATTCACTTCTTTGTCTGACTTATGTTCTTCTTTTTTGAAGTTGTACCATCTTTAGCAGGAGCTTTCTTAGCTTTAGAAGAAGATGCATATGTTATTTTTCTAACAGTAGATGGTTGTGGTGATTGCTTCTTCTTAGCAGCAGGTCTGTCAAAGAATGTGAAGGTAGCACCATCTACTTGGGTTCTTTGCCTCTTTGCTTTTGGATTCTTGCAAACATCACCACCTTAACATGTACTTTTATTATGACCAGTTGATTTACATCTTGAAAATGAATATCCCTTTATAGGTGCTTTAGGCTCATCCCATGCTCTCCTCCTCTTAACTCTAGGCCTTCCTGATTTCCTAATCTTAATAGCAGGTTCCTAATCAACCTTTTCATGTTCTTCCAACTAAAAAAATAATAATTAGTTACAAACTTAAAATGGTATCCTAAATAGACATTCGAGAAGGTGTAAATAACTATAAAAAAATGACTGCAAATACCTCGGGCCAATCTTCTTAAGTAGGAAATGAAAACACAACTGGAGCATATGTGTCCCTGTATGTAGCAACTGTGTAATACTGAGAGCAATACCTGCCAAAAAAAAAAACAAGGCAGTTAAAGTTGAGAGCATACATACATAGTAAAGTTTAGAAACAAAAAACAAATTCTGATTAAAGTGTATACTTACTTTGTCCAATCAGGTCTGAATGGCTTCAAACAATAAACAACATGTTGACAAACAAACCCTCTAAGTTTCTTTTGTAGACAACTGCGTTGTTTTTCTTCCAAGTTGACAATAAATACTTTGCTACCCTCATTTATAACTTCATATAATTTACTACTCACACATGGGTCTACTTTAAATGCACCAACCAACTTACACATCTTACCAATCAGTTTCATAGAAATAGGAACCAATCCAGTAGGATTCCATTTTGCACTTTCCTTTTTCCTTTTGTGAAACAACCTGATAACCAACTGATTATAAAGAATTCCTAGTCTACATACTGGTTTGTCCCTAAGGTTTTTTTAACACGGAATTAAATGACACACTAAAGTTGTTATTTAGGTGTTCAAACTTACTAGTGTCACCAAAAAAGGCTCTAGACCATGACTCAACACTAGCCTCTTCAAGGTACACCACAACAACAGGAATCTCCTTCTTCATATCTTCCATATGTTTCTGCATACAACATACACAAACCATAAAAAAATTAGCAGGTTATAAAACATATACAAACCATAAACATATCAACATATAATAAAAATCAAAGTAATCTGAGATGTTACATTGAAATGTTTCTTCTTGTAGCATATTGTTGCATTCCACAGTAAGTTATACAACTTCTATCCCTTAGAAAGTTGTTTGAAATTGTCATACAAGTTCATGAAACAACAAAAACTTACAAGTAGATAGCACACTCTAAGAAAATTAATGTTCAAAGCACATAAACAGTTGAGAATCTCACCTCCAACAATATATGTGATGTGAGTCTTGGAACATAGTGGGAAAAACTTCAAGTAGCCCTTTTTACCTATCTGAAATGAATGCCAACATATTTTGATGGATTAAGAGTAATGGATTCAAGTCAGTGAGGAACGTAGTCCAATTTTCAATTGTTTCAGCAGTAAAAACACTAATTCCTAGTGTGACTAAACCATTTTGACCATCTAACCTAGTTTCATCCATAAACACACCACCATACTTACCATTTAGATGACAAGCATCTAACCAAATAAATGATCTACACCCTTCATGCCATCCTTTAATAGCTCTATCAAAGCTTACTGTCATGGACTCAAATGCCATGTCAGTCTTACAGTATGAGAAAGTTGCAACTGAATTCTTGTTGGAGTCACACACCATCTTACAAAACTGGGGAACTAGTTTGTAACTCTCTTCATAACTACCATATTTATATTCCATTTATAAGTTCCTATCCATCCATGATGTATGATAAGTAATATCATTGAGATGAGAAGCCTTGAAATCCTCTGGAGTTTGTCTTGGTCTTGGAATTACATTTCCATAGCCATTCTTCAATTTGTCTTGTATAACTTCAGCTACTAATTGAGGGTCTGCAGATATATTCATTATCTTGTCTTCTACAATCCTACCCTTGCAAGTATGGGTTAATTTCACACACCACACCTTAAATATAGACTGTTTTGGTAGTATTGAAGCAAAAAAAAAAAAACCACTCACACTCAACCTTTCCTCTATTGTCAAACCTATTTTCACACCAAACCCTAAGTCTTTTCTTGCCACTCTTTTCATCCTTATATTCACATTCATTTAATAAACAGAAAAGCTTTATATGTCTTTGAAATGCATTTTTATCAGGAAATTCAGTACCTACTATCATTTGTGAAGGATCTAGTGGTTGAACAAATTCTGAGTCATCAAAAATCTCACCAGGTTCATCCTCAAACTCAGGATTATCATCTTGGAAATCCTTGTAATACTGAGGGTCTTCTTCACCCTCTTTACCTAAACAAGTAAAAACCAAAAAACCCTAGTTAGTTCTACACCTTCATCACTCATATAAACAAGCCATCAAAAAACAAAAACAATAATATGCTACAACCATAAAAGCAAGAAAATTAAAGTGCCATGTCAGTCATGTACCTTGGTCATTTACTTCTGCACCATCATCACTTGCATCATCTTTATCTGCATAATAATAAATTGAATCAGTTACTCAAGTTGAATAAAAGTCTCATCATTTTATTTCATTTTATTTAACCAATATTCTTTATCAAAATCATCACCAACTTCAACTGGTTCCTCATCTACTTGAACTGGTTTACTACTTGATCCTCCTTTCAAGTTATCACCAACAACACTTGCTTGAGTAGGTTGTGAACTGCCCTGCCCAAACAACTTCCTAGCAGTGGCACCACCTACACTTTTGTTCTTCTCACCTCCAAGTCTTGGGCTTCTTCACCCTTGAGGTGACTTTGATACTGTTTTCTTAGGCGTTACCTCCTATTCTGGATTTGAAACTTGACTGTCAACTCAATAAAACCATTTCCATTAGCCACAGCATTCTCCCAAAAAAAAAGCATGATCATTCTTTAGAATCCATGGAAGTCCATGTTCTGACATCCATACTAAAACAACTTCATCTATATCTTCCAAAAATAACTTCTAGTGAACCATTTGTTGAAATATCCTCATATTCATCTTATCTCTTTGTAACTTCTTGAAAGAAAACTGATTCTTATTGCCAATGCAATAACAACTTATATCTCTAAACTTGTTTTTTCCGTTATCAATGTTGCCACTGAAATATACAGAAATACAAATATATTATAAGCCACTCATACAAATACATACAAAATACAGACCCATACATACAGAAATACAGACAAAATTTCTAACAAAATTAAACAATTAATTTTTTTATGGGGATTATTATTTTTATTTCTTTGCTTTTATAAAATTGTTTCATCAGACTCAAGTGCAGATTCTTCACATCATCATGTTTTTTCAGATTCAAGTGACAGACAAAAACAGAAGGAAGAAAATAAAAAAGATTTGATTCCCTTTGTTTTTTACAGATAAAACAAAAGAAAGAGATAAACAATGTTGAAAAAGTCAGGGTTTCAAAAAATAAAGTTAGGGTTTAACTTTATATTGATCGAAAAACCTTCCACATCATTTGATTACATCATGCAAGTACAGATCTAACAAAATCAAAACTTAGGGTTTCAAAAACTCTTACCTGGACATCACATTTTCCTTTCCAGTACTCGTCATCGATGAAACCATTCACTTTAATCTTCAATAAACTGAACAATCAAACCAGAATCATCTATCGATTTAACTATCATATCGATTCAATTGAATCGCCAAATTTTTGGCTTTTCTGAAACAGAACTGAAGGAAGAAAGAGTGTCGGTGAAAACAATGTCTCTCACCCCTTTAGGATAAGTGATGGGTTTATGGTAGTTTGACCCGGTTTTTTGACTAGGTAAACGACCATTGATTCAACTATGCGGGCCCAAGGTTTGAAAGTAAACTGTAAGGGCACTTTAACAAGTTTGAAAAAGACGAAAAACGGGGGCAATTTATCAAAATTCCCAAATAAATAAAATCTTTACATATTCTCCACATGTTTTATGTATTTGCACCACCAAATCAAAAATGCATCCTCACCGCAAATCAAAAATGCATCACCACGGGGCGATGCGAAGCCTCGCGCACATCAAATAAAAAATGCATTTCCACGGGGCGAGGTGAAGCCCCGTGCATACCAAGTTAAAAGGACAAAATAAATAAAATCTACACATATATTCCACCAATTTAATGTATTTTCCCCGCCACACCAAATCAAAAATACATCTCCACGGGGTGGGACGAAACCCCGCACACACCAAATTAAAAATGCATCGTCACTGGGCGGGTGAAGCCCCGCGCACACCAAGTTAAAAAAAGATATGCCCGATGCGTAGCAAGGAAACAAATCTAGTAGTTAATAATGTCAAGACGGATAATTTTGCTGGCAGATCGTTTGATATGACTAGCCCGCCTTTAATGGATCATCTATCCTTGTACATTCTGATCAAGGGAAAAAAAAAGATGGAAAAGCTGAATCCCAGTAATAAAAACAAATCAACCTGCAAAAAGAAGTTACATAAAAAGAAAGAAAGCAAATTGAAACTCGTGTACTTTATGCACATAAAATAAGAACGCACAATTGGGGGTAGTTAAGCTATTACCTTGTTGTGTTGATTATTGCATATCTTCAGGTACATCCTGGAATTGCAGGTCGAAGAAAAGCAAAGTTCATGGTGCAGTGAACAACTTTCAAAGCAGTGATCATCTTCTCCACAAGCTTGGAAGCTTTTAACTGATGGAAACAACACCAACTTGGATTTACATGGTCAGAAGCGTCTTCAAACCATTCAAAATAATTGCAGGTAGGTATTGTGCACTTTAAGAAAAAATTTCCCTAGTTTTTATTTGTCGTAGATCGAAGAAATACACTTACACCATGACAGGGAACATGCTTGCACCTGGAATATAGGCAAAGACGCACTTTTGTGTCATGATTACCTTGTTCACACATATCACAGTCAGTGATGTTTTTTTTTCATTCTCACCTTATTGTTGTTGTTGCTGCTATTACTTCTACGACCTGGAGAGTCTTTTGTACCTCCACCCTTTCTGATTTTTCTTAGTTTATGGTGAATTTTTTGGAGTTGGAGAAACATATGGAAGCTAATTTGTATATATACAGGTTGAAGAAGATGGATTTGGGAATAAGACCGTTGGGAGATTAGATCTTATTGTGGGCCGTTGATTTTTCTTTTACAGTGATTGTTAGATGGGTGCCACGTGTTTCCTATTGACTCGAGTCGAATCGACGATTCAAGTAGATTCAACTTTATTTAGTTGGAAGGTCTTTTTAGACTTTTTGATACTTCCACCTAAGCAATAACGGCTGTTAACTTCCGTTTACCGTTTTCTAAATAAAACGGTCAAGGAAAATGTACTTTAACAAATTTCTAAAAAACGGGGGCATTTTTTTAGTGTAAAGTGAAAAGTAGGGGTACTTTATAAAAAAACCCTGTTTATTTTTCCTTTTATTTTTGCTGAAAATATGTGAATTTTTTTGCCCTTTATATATTAATTTGGAAGAAAAAAATTATAATATATTAGTTACTCGATTTCTAAATTCAAACACGGTAAGTTATGTTTCCTTTTTAAGTTTATAAATTTTAAACTCATCATACGTTGCCAAGTGTCCTTACCTAAATATTATCAGGTCATGAATTCCAAATTGAATTTGGTTTCCTTTTTTAAATATTTTTCCTATTCTTTTTAAACCAATCATACGTTGCCAAATGTCCCCAGCTTGTTTCACAAAACTAAAAAAAACATATTTCGACCAATAGGAAACGAGGATTTCTTCACGTTCAACGTGATAGCTTTATTTGTGTAGAACTTTAAGTCTTTAGATTCTCAATGTAATATAAGGCTACTGAATTCTGATCTTCACGTCACGTGTTCAGTGAGAGAGGACCATCTCGCGAACCTAAACTTTAAGATGGGCTCATATGTTACGTGCATAACTAACCACTAAGGCAGAAAGGCACTAACAATTGTTACGATTCCTCCGTAAACGTGAGAAATCAGTGCAGAACAGAAATGACTCTGACATAGTTATACACGCAGGAGCGGACACATAAACATAGCCCATGGGTCAACTTCCCCCTCTCCAACTGTCAGGGTTGATCCCCATGCATTCCGTTCCTGTTTGGCGTCTCATATAGGCTTCCCCACTTTGAACAAGTGTTACCACTTTTCATTCTACGTGTCGCCACTTCAAGCTCCATAAAATCATGTACTCTCCTGACTTTGACAAAAAAATATATCTCATTTTCCTCTTCTCCGATTGAGTTTAGGACGAGAATCAATCAGCAATGGCTGCTCTTCGAACCCTACTCAGTATAAAATCTCTTATATTTCTCTTTTTAATCTTTACAGGGTTGAAATCTCAGAATCTGAGTTTAGGGTTTTGTAGGGAGTTTTAAACAGTCTCACTACCTGATCTTCCATATGATTACAGTGCACTTGAACCAGTAATTAGTGGAGAAATCATGCAACTTCATCACCAAAAACATCATCAAACTTATGTAACTAATTACAATAAGGCTCTTGAGCAATTACACGAAGCCATGGAGAAAGGAGATTCTCAGACTGTTGTTAAACTGCAAAGGTCGATCAAATTCAATGGTGGTGGTCACATCAATCATGCCATTTTCTGGAAAAATCTCATTCCTGTTAATGTAAGTTAGCAATCTTGCCTTCTTTGTTATCTCTATAATGGATTCGTATCACCATTCCTTTCAGTATTTGTAAATATGTTTTCTGAAATGTGTTGCAGGAAGGGGGTGGTGTGCCTCCATTTGGGGCACTTGGTGCGGCTATTGACACTAATTTTGGATCTCTAGAAAGATTAGTACAAATAATCAACGCTGAAGGTGCTGCATTACAAGGGTCTGGCTGGGTGGTGAGTAATTTAGCTTTACAACATTTGGTTTATTTGTCCCAAAAGAGTTCTATTTATACCTTTGCGGTGGCGCTTGAGCATTCAACCAGTCCCCGCTTTGTCCCCTCGTCTGCCTAGTGCGGTGCAAAGTTTGAGCGTGGTTGATTGTTAATTTCATTCGCCCATAACCCTATTTGTTTTCTTCTTTGTTTTTTTCTTGAATTTTGCAGTGGCTAGGTTTAGATAAAGAGATGAAGAGGCTTGTGGTTCGGACCACAGCAAATCAGGCAAGTTTTTTACTAAGCTTCTGTTAATTATAGGCTAGTGTGGAATTTTTGACATTATGCTGGGTTCTTTTGTTTTGGCGCATCATCTGCTAGATACGAATTTTGGCATGAACGTGTTGGTATGGTGTTAAGATTACAAAGTAATATGGTCTAGTTATTACAATTGGGAGCTTGATGGGTGTTTTCAGTGTGAACTTCCCAGTATTCATTCACGCATCCATTGTGTCCGCCTGGTGATTTAATTGAAGAGAATCATTCATGTGGGAATATGATGTCAACATATCCTGGATCCACTGTTTCGTAAAAGGTCACGAGTTTCATGCTTATGAAATTATGACTAGAAACTGAAAACTTCCCCTTGGTGGAGGCAGATTCAAGAATATGATCTTGTCCTCTTATCTCTAGTATCACATGATGCATGTGGGATACTCTTATAAGTTTAAATACATAAGTAGCTAGTTGAATTCGTGGTCTTCAAGTAATCAGTTTGTGTCGCTAATACACACAAGTTTAATACCCTATGGGACAATGGAGTTTCTGTACGTAGCATCCTTCTCCTGCCGGTTTAGCATTGTTGTTTTTAGAAATCCATTCATGGATCAATACAGGTGTACCAATTAATCAATTATATCTTCGTCAACCGTTACAGGATCCACTGGTTACTAAAGGAGCAGCATTGGTACCTTTGCTAGGAATTGATGTTTGGGAGCATGCATACTATTTACAGGTGACATCGAGTTCTCTTTTTCTTTTATCACAATTCTTAAGTAGTTTTTATCTCAGTACCTCTTGTTGTTTGGTAAAATCACTACAAGAACGCAATCTGAAATTATGAAATTTGATTGAAGCTTATACAAGTTCTTCCGTTCTTCTTTGTTAAGTTGTACGAGTGTCTATTTTTGTTGCAGTACAAAAATGTGAGAGCAGACTATCTGAAGAACATATGGAAGGTTATCAACTGGAAATATGCTAGTGAAATGTATGAGAAAGAACGTTCCTAAGCAAGGCAAGAAGAAACTACATGGCTCTGATGAGGTCTAAACGATAAAATAGAAGACACAAACAGTAGAAAAATAATGTGTTGTGGGATAATTTAGGAGCAAACTTACTTTTGTTAGTAAATAAACAGTGCTGATACTGGTTGTGCACTTCAGTTGTTGTTCGTCATCTAAACTCATAATAATAACTAGTTGTTGTTCATACTATAGTATAGTCCTATATATTATACTGGTTTGGTTGCGTCTGAGTGGAATGTTGTCAACTCGACTTTTCAGTCTTTAGACATAAGAGGGAAGAACCCAAATTAGAGGATATTAGAAATGATATACCAAACCAAGCATGGTATACCAAACCAGGCCCTTAATGCTGGTGTTCTAAAGGCTAAAGAGGCAAGCTTTCCCTAGTCATTTAGAAAGTGCATTCTCTCTTAATTTCCACTTGATACGGAAAACAAAGATTCTGAACACAAAGACAAACCACGTCGGTTGTAACTGTTAAATTATGTTGGGAGTAATTACTATATTTCTTCAGGTAGATACAAAACCATGGGTCATCAACAGCCTCCAACTAGGAATTTAATTTTGTAGCTACCTAATTGTAACACCAAAACTAGGATATTTAGGAATGCAAACAAAATAGCACACATGGCCATATTTAATATTAACATATTCGCTATAGACTGTCTTATCCTTTTCTTATCTTATCTTCAATATCAAAAGAGATATCTATCATATTAACGTATTCATAAATGTCAGTTAAGCATTACACGAGCATCATCATCATTCATCAAAGAAGAAAAAGAAAAGAATCACTACAGTAAATCATGGCCAAGATCAGTGTGTTCCTCATTAGCTTCTTTTTATTAGTCTTGATTGCCATACCAGTAGCCTCTTCTGCAAGCAGTAAGACTACTTCGTTGTTAGTCTAATAATTTTTTTTTTTCAATTATCGGAGTATATTTTACATATAATTAATATATCTTTCAGGATTGATACCGGAGGAGGGCCAGGAAGTAATAGATACCTGCCCAAAAGTTAGATGCCTAATTGTGTGCCCAAGACCAACAAAACCATGCCCACAAATTAGATGCAGTGGTGGTTCTTACACACCGTGCTGTGACTGCCCAAGATGCTGTGCTCCTGCTAATTAAAGTGCCTATTTAATCCTAGTCGTACTGCATGCCATAAAAATATATGCACCTTGAATGCTTGGATGATGGTAGAATGTTTTCTCCTTTTAATTTGATGGTGTTAGCTAGCTTCGTTTATTAGTGTATTAATTCCATGTTGAATGTAATAAAATGTATGCGATGATGTGTTGTTTTTAGTGATTACGAATTACAAAATATGAAATGTGCACTACAAATCGAAAGTGAATCACAAGTATATACTGAGAATTATCACAAGAGTGCATATACACATGCTGTTATGCACATATTGTGTATTGATTTCTGCGCATAACCACATGACATAAACTACTGCTACTGCTGATAACAAGATAAAAATCGGCAAAAGCCGTCATGAATTGATGTTAACTGGAGTTTCCCTAACAAGTTCACTAGAAAGTAAAGTTTCTATACCCCGCCCCAGCAATATATACTATTGCTAAACAAACGGAGATGAAGAAAGATAAAACGAATTTCTTAACATAGACTTAGCGCATTCATATTATTTCATCACATAGCATATTTATGGGTCCAGGATCTGGCAGTCGTCTCATACTTGGCTCTGTCACTCTTGTACATGTACGCAATATCAGGGACCAAGGGATCATCAGGATTTGGATCAGTAAGCAGAGAGCCAATGGACAACAGCACCTTTGATATGATCAGGGCTGGACTCCATTGATCTTTGAGAATGTCGAGGCAGATACTCCCGTTGCTATTGATGTTTGGATGGAAAAGTTTCGTTATGAATGTAACCACTGGTGGCTTGAAAGGGTAATCTGCGGAAAATTTAATGGACATGAGAAACACGCCACCAGCGAAAGGGCTGTCTGTCGGTCCCATTATGGTGCCTTTCCAATTAAACATATCCTCACCTACAGGACCAGCACTGCAAGAACTGGGTGGATTTCTTTCGAGTTCTTTCAATTCCTTAAGAATTCTCTTTGTTGCCATCGTACTACCAAGATCTAGGTTCGTCTTCTGTTTTTTATTTACTTTCGTGTGATTATCACAGAAGTTTGATTTGAAGTTATTGCGAACCAAAGAATTAGTATTTATAGATTAATTTTTGTTGATTTATAGATTTTAAAGAAACCGTTTTGGAATAGAAAAGGGTGGTTTCCATAGCTTCGAAAGGACGTCGGTCTGAAAGAATCCTTAAAAAGGAAAATTCATGTTTCCTTAACTTTGACATGGTTATGAGTATTCGTGTGTTTGTTGGTTTCCATATTCGATACGAATCACATTACATCACCGTCCTTCAGGAATAAACCAGAAAATTTCAAAGCGGCCAAAGTGAAACGCGGTGTCATGAAATATATCACTGGTGGTCGATTATAGTACTATAACGGGCACAAAAATCAAAATCATAAAAGAAGTCAAATACCTAGGGCTGGTCCAAGGCCTTTTGGTCTCTTAATCATCAGACTACGGAAAATTTCTCGGATGGCATAAAAGCTGCCTCTATTGTGAAATGACAAATAGTCCCACATCGCTAGAATCCGCTTAATTAACTTAAAATATAATATGGAAGGGCCGCTCCACTCATTGCCAATTGGTTTTGAGTTGGATGCCCGTATTCTAATATGGTATCAGAGCAGGCTATTCGTGTCGAGTCGTTTGACCGCACCTTTACTCCGCGTCACCCGATTTATTGTCCACGTGTTAGACCCAACAAGGCTACACGTGAGGGGGCGTGTTGAGATTATTAGTCCCACATTGTCTGGGAAACCTAAGATCCTGCGGTTTATAATCCTTTGGGCCTCTCCACTCATTGCCAATTGGTTTTGAGTTGGATGCCCGTATTCTAACATGGTATCAGAGCAGGCTATTTGTGTCGAGTTAATTGTTCACGTGTTTGTTAGACCCGCCGAGGCTACACTGAGGGCTCACGTCACCCGATTTTATTGTCCACGTGTTTGTAAGACCCGCCGAGGCTACACGTGAGGGGGCGTGTTGAGATTATTAGTCCCACATGGTTGGGTTATTTAAGATCCTGCGGTTTATAATCTATTAGGGCCTCTCTACTCATTGCCAATTGGTTTTGAGTTGGATGCCCGCAGATTTTAATATGGTATCAGAGCAGGCTATTTGTCACGTGTTTGTAAGACCCGCCGAGGCTACACGTGAGGGGGCATGTTGAGATTATTAGTCCCACATGGTTGGGTTATTTAAGATCCTGCGGTTTATAATCTATTAGGGCCTCTCCACTCATGGCCAATTGGTTTTGAGTTGGATGTCCGCAGATTTTAATATGGTATCGGAGCAGGCTATTTGTCACGTGTTTGTAAGACCCGCCGAGGCTACACGTGACGGCGCGTCACCCGATTTAATTGTCCACGTGTTTTTAAGACCCGCCGAGGCTACACGTGAGGGGGCGTGTTGAGATTATTAATCCCACATGGTTGGGTTATTTAAGATCCTGCGGTTTATAATCCTTTGGGCCTCTCCACTCATTGCCAATTGGTTTTGAGTTGGATGCCCGTATTCTAACATGGTATCAGAGTAGGCTATTTGTGTCGAGTTAATTGTTCACGTGTTTGTAAGACCCGCCGAGGCTACACGTGAGGGCTCACGTCACCCGATTTAATTGTCCACGTGTTTGTAAGACCCGCCGAGGCTACACGTGATGGGACGTGTTGAGATTATTAGTCCCGCATGGTTGGGTTATTTAAGATCCTGCGGTTTATAATCTATTAGGGCCTCTCCACTCATGGCCAATTGGTTTTGAGTTGGATGCCCGAAGACTTTAACATGGTATCAGAGCTAAGCCCCAGATCTAGACCTGCGTACGCCGGGTGTAGGCCGAGTTACTGGCCGAAGTGTTTAATGTACACCCGGGGTGTAGGCCAGTGCCGATGCTGGCCGAGGTGTTACCCCCTGATTTAGTCACTCACCTGTGTGCTTTGTTTCCGATGGACCGGTAAACTCGTACGTAGGTCCACGTGTGAGGTCCCCGGTGGTGGCCTTACATGTGAGGGGGCGTGTGAAAGGAAAAATAGTCCCACATCGCTAGAATCCGTTTAATTAACTTAAAATATAATATGGAAGGGCCGCTCCACTCATTGCCAATAGGTTTTGAGTTGGATGCCCGTATTCTAATATCTATACTTCAAGGAACCAAGAATAACACCAAAACTGATATTATATCACCATAAAATTCACAGTACTTTTGGTCAAATTAGCTTTTTTATGCGGATGATTATATTTATATATGGATCATAGAATGGTACACAAACGAGTCTCTCTATCCTCAGCATTCGTATTTTTTTGAAACAAGATTACATTATCCTATAGTGTCAATTCGTAGCATAATACAATATATACTTGGAGGCCAGGCGTAGCATTACTCGACCATCCTCATTATTTAACAACCAAGAAAATGAAAAGCGTTACTGTAAGTATATCAAGGCCAAGATCAGTATGTTCCTTGGCTTCTTCTTATCCGGGAATCAAAAGATATTATACCACTATCTTCTTTACTGCTATCTTCATTTCCAATAGTTGGTATGTTCCCATAATGAATTTCGCAATCTTGTTGTGTTCTTTACGACAGTAAGGACAACCTCTTTCTTTTTCCATGGTTCCTTCTTCTTTTTGTTGCTATCCGGAGGTATTATCTTAGAGCGACTGCAGTGGACGACCAAGAGTAAAAATTTGGTCTGCAGCAGAGACGTAGTGGGACGGAGTAAAGACTAAATCGAAGACCAGACCAAATTTGGTCTGCGACCAAGACCAAACCCAAATATAGTCGGGCGTTGATAAACTTTACGCCCCACACCAAGCGCACCTGAAGTTAACGCCCCACACCGAGCGCAGCTGAAGTTAACGCCCCACACCGAGCGTTTATAAAGTCCCCGCCCCATATATTTTTTATTAAATCAGTTTTACCATGGGCGTTAACTATACAAACGCCCCATACTTTTCTTTTTTTAATAATTTTGATATGTTTGGGGCGGGAACTATACCCGCCCCATATAGTTTATTTTTATTTTTTATTTTTTATTTCGTGAACAGTAGAAAAAAACCATCAGGCGTTAACTATACGAACGCCCCTTTTCCAGGCGTAATCTTTACCAACGCCCCACCGCGCGTAAACTATATCAGCGCCCCACACCGAGCGTAAGCTTTACCAACGTCCCACACCGAGCGTAATCTTTACCAACGCTCGACCAAATTTACTCGCCCACCACTGCGTCACTCAAGGTACTAAACCCATATATGATCTTTTTTTTTAGTCTTTGGTCTTTGGTTTTGGTCGTACCGCTGCAGACGCTCTTAGAGGAAGGAGGTGGTCGAGAGTGAGCTGCAACAACGACCGATTATCAATAGTTGGAACCGGTTATCAAATGTTGGTTTCTATGAAAGTGATGTAATAGGCTTAAGCCACCCCTAAAGCCCAAAAGCCCAAAAGCCACTCCCAAGTTAAATTTCCAGCTCCACCACTGCTGACTGTAGAATTAACACCAAGAGAATCGTATAATATGGCTTACAAGATTTTGCTATTAACAAATGACTATAAGGAGTGCGTCGATCTCCCTTAACTTTATCACATTCAACTGCAGCATAAGGAGCATTTTCAGCTTGCTTACTTATATATCTGTCACCGTATCACATTTTGAACCGTTACTGGCATCAAACAACATTTCATCCCTTATAAATAACGAGTTCGTTGATTGTTAATTTATATTGTTCAGAGGCTACAATATTCACTTCGGTTACAATATTTGACATGGAAATACTCTCCTCTTAACTGGTAATAGACTAATTAATAGTGCTGTGCCACGCTTAAGCCAATGGATATTGCTACAAAATTAGCAGGAGTTTCTACCGGATCCCCAAGCTCATTTTCTTGTTGAACATTTGGTTCTTCACCTGTTTCGAATATGTTTGAACTTGTAGCTTTAACCAATGCCCTTTTTAATTGGGACGCTGTGGTAGTTCAGATTTGGGATTCCTGAGTTCAACTATCTAAACTAATTGGAAATATCACGAGAGCCGTGCCTCATCCCATAGCCTAAGAACCGGAAACAACCTTTATTCATTAGTTGCAACAAGAAACACACAGATTACATTTGGATACATGAAATAGGAAGCGTTATTAAATAACTGATAAAAACACAGACACTCTCACACACTCTCTCTCTATATAAATATATATATGATAGTTTTTGAATGAGCTTAGCTTCAGCAAAATATTTCATCATTTGCAGCTCAATCGAACGGGATGGGTATCACCTTCAATGGAACAGCTCTTCGCAGCGAAAATCTAACTTTATCACTCATATCCATGGTTTCTGGAGTCAGACATTTCTCCATAACCCAATCGAAAGAATGAACAAGTGAGCCAAGCATCACGTGAATCATTTGTTGAGCTAAAGGGAGCCCAGGAAAGATACGTCGTCCTGCTCCGAAAGGTATATACTCAAAAATTTTCCCACGATAATCAATAGCGGAGTTTAAGAATCGCTCTGGCTTGAAGGATAATGGATCATCCCAACTACTTGGGTCCCTACCAATTCCCCAAATGTTGACCAGCACTAGAGTTCCCTTTGGTATTGAGTATCCCATCACCTCTATGTCTTGCATCACGGTCCGTGGTATCGGGAATGCCCCAGGATGATGAAACCTTAAAGTCTCCTTGACTATAGCACGAAGATATGGTAAATTTTCTATGTCACTCTCTTCATCTTCTTTGCATGGCCTACAACTTGGGCAATCTCCGCTTTGGCCATTTTCATCATCTCTGGATTGCGGATAAGTTCGGACATCGCCCACTCAACAGTTATGCTTATTGCTTCGTTTGCAGCCATAAAAAATTCCTGCGCACATTGGATTAAGAATCAAATACTTTCCTGATTGGTATATATGCTAGCATAAATAAATTACTTTCCACCATCGAAGTTTGGATGTATTTAACAGAAATTTTCGATGGTTCATCCTTTCCAATTCCTTCGTATTCTATCAACACATCTAAGAAATCTTGGTGCCTATTATGCTGGTGATATGAATTATTCATCCTCAAACGCATGCGCTCCTCGACAAAGCCATTCGTAATGACACCAAGAAGATTGGATAGATTATTAGTTTTCTTTCTTAAACCTTGTAGGTCTAACCAACTTAAGATGGGGAAATAATCAGACACGTTGGGTTTGGCTATGATTTCCATGATTTCAGAAGTTAAGTTGAAGAAATTATTTATGATGGTCGACTTGGGATTCGCAAGATTATCTTTAGAAAGGACGAGATTTCCACTCACGTTAAAATTAGCTGCGAAAACAAATCTTGTGATCTCAATAGGTTTTCCTGGGTTAGATTTGGCTTCATCACATATCCATTCGATCAACTGATCAACACATTTTTTTCGGGTAGGTGTGGTGTCAACTATGCGCTTCTTGCAGAAAAGCTCGGTTGCACATATCCTTCTCATCATGCGCCAATAGGGACCGTATTCGCTAAGTCCAATGGATCCCTTGTGGCCGTTTTCTTCTCTCACCAGAGTCTCATTCAAGTGACGCTTGCAGAATGATTGATCATGTTTTTTAAACATTTCTGATGCAGATTCCGTCGAAGATATGATTAGAGTGTTGATGCTACCTAAACGTAGCCAAACTAACGGCCCGTATATTTGTTTAAGAAAATCTAAGTTTATGTGTGGTTTGAGACCCACATCTAGTATGTTGCCAAGTATTGGCAAACTAGGAGGGCCAGGAGGTAGCCGGTTGTTGGTGGCTGATTTGAACATAAAGGATTGACAGGTTTTGAAGAGGAAGAAGAAAAAGAATACCAGCAGGATTGCATCTCCAGCTGCTAGGCTAAACAAGGCCACCATTATTAGATGGTGTGTAAGAGTATGAGTTTTAATGAAATTATCAACTCAGAGAACTTTGAAAGGTGTGATCTTTTTGAGTGCATACTGGTAAGTATTTATATCTGAAATTAGACGTCATAAATATAAAATTTTGTGTGTTGATGTGTCGCTACCGTTTTTACTAGGGGAAGATTATTAATTATTTTCTTGGAACAAAAATGTTGATGTATATATAAGTAGAAAACTTTAATATTGAAAACTCCATTGCCTGATGAAAGACTTCTACCTGATCAGAACCAAATTCCTATCCATCTTGTTTCGTTCCATAAAAATGTTCCAACAAATTGTAAACGGCAAGGTTCTCCAAATATTCATGTTCTTTCCCCTCCTTGTCGTGTCTCCAAGCAATGAAGTTATATCTTTTGTAGAATTAGACTACACACACTTTACTTTAAACGTTGCCAAGAAATATTTCCAAATCATGCAACCAAGAAAAAATATAATGAAAAATATGAGACTAAACCAGATTATAGGATTACATCAGGGAAAATTTATTATTTGAATTAGTTAGGTAGATGTTTCGTTAAAATTTTCTTTTTTACTACACACTTATTAGATTACCATGTAGGTGATTTGGGTCTCAATATGGCACATTATTGCAAACCAAGCTGTATACTCCATGTCTTTGAACTTCTATCCATAGACCTTTAGTTAGCAGTGGACCAAATTGGACCATATAGTAAGAAATAATCATTAATGCAAACCATAATCTGAATCGTGGGAGACTCCAGGTTTTAATTTTGTCCGTTGATAATTACTCATGGATAAATTTGATCCATACAATAAGATAAGATGATGAACAGGTACGTTCTTAATAGCTGGGTTTGAATTTTGGGAATCGACGGATTTGAACATTTACTGAGAAAGAATTAAGTGCGTTCTCAGTGGCCGTGGTACATGCGCATTGTATTGACAGTAATATACCTAAGTTACGTTTTTACTACCACGATATGCTTTTTTTATTGTTATGGGCAATTTTTTCCGTGGTGACAAGTTTGGAACTCACGTCAAAATCTTTATCCATATTTACCTGCAATCTCCAAGATCTTATTTAACCAACTTTATTAAAATTTAAAGACAATATGATGATATGGACTTAGTCTTAGGAAAGGAAATATTGTCATGAACCATCGTTCTTGGTCTCAACCGATAAACACAACTTTGAGTCAAAAAGTTAGGTTACCGTTCTTTTTTTTTTTGAAGAAAGAAAGGATATATTAAGAGAAAAAATGTACAGGGTAATTACAATGTCATCAGACCAAAGAAGGAAAAGACAAATCAGAAACTAAGATTTCAATATCTCCTCCCACTGGTGAATTATATGATTAAGCCGTATAATGCTTAAATGTATCGATCGCGAGCTCCATAAGTAGATCCATTTCTTAATTTCGATTTCCAGTTCATACAAAGACTTTGCTCTTCCCCCATGGAAAATCCTATTTCGCTCATTCCACACCTCCCAGCAGATTGCGAAAGGAAGCAAGTGCCACACCATCTTAACTTTAGTTGTACTTCTATCAATCCTCCAACTAAGCATTAAGTTCTGAAATTGCCATCGCATAACCCATTGAACTCCCATTACTGCTATGAAATACCTCCAAAGTTGGGAAACCACGGTACAATGAATGAATAGATGTTCCAATGTTTCTACCGCCGCATTGCAAAGGAGACACATATTTGGTGAATCTCCACTCCCTATGTCAGTAGCATTTGTCTAGTTGGAATAGACTTATGCAGAGATGCCCGTGTTAAAAAAAGAACCTTTGGCGGTACATGTTTGCTCTTCGTAACGCTATGTTCTTCCCAACTGGATCCGTCTCCGTTAGCTTCATATAGATTGCTTTGTTGAAATATCTCCTTCCAAGCAATCTTGCTCCCCACGAGTCACAACCGCTAGCCTCATATCATGTTTATCTCCAAAAGGTCTATACTTTCAGCTGGATTCAAGACCCTACTGAAAAGCAGATTCCCTCTCGCTTGAAGAATTGTATTCACCCGTACTGTCTTTTGAGTACTGATTTTATATAGCCTTGGATATTTATCTTTAAAAGCCTTCTTTTCGCACCACCAGTCTTGCCAGAATCGAAGTGAAGCACCGTCTTTAACTCCGCACTCAGAAGATAAAGATCAAAGAAAACTTTGTTTTCTTTAAGAATTCCAAACCACAAACTTCTTCCCATCGATTCCTTAAGTTTCAAAGGCAGCAAACACTCCTCCTCAGCATTTGATTTTTCACATACAATACGCCTCCAAAGTGCAGTCTTCTCTTTACAATATCTGGCATGCCATTTCGCTAGAAGTGATTTGTTCACCAATCTCAAGCTACGGATGCCCAAACCTCCTTTCTTTTTTGGCTTGCAAATTCTCTTAAACGAGACCCAACTCATCTTCCTTCTATCCCCATCTTCACCCCAAAGAAACTTTCTCATTATCGTGTTTAATCTTTTTTCCACCGAGGCCGAAATGTGATGCAGCGACAAGAAATAAATAGCCAAACTTTCAAGAGAATTTCGAATTAAGCCAACCCTTCCTGCTTTGTTCAAGAATTTTCTCTTCCATGGCGCTAATTTCCTATGCATTCTTTGAATAATCACTTCCCAGATTACTTCACTCTTTCTATTTGAACCAATGGGCATACCTAAGTAAGCAAACAGAATGGTTTCAATTTTACACCCCAATTCCATTGCTAACTCATTCACCATATGATATGCACCAACACTTATCATCGTGCTCTTCTCCAAGTTTAGCCGAAGACCTGTTAAAATCTCAAAAACCATTAGAATAACAAGTAATCTTCTCACCTCCTCACTAGAAGCATCAACGAAAACAATCGTGTCAAATCGCAGAATTTGTAAATGCGACACCACTGCATCCGCCCTCCTTAACTTGAAAACCACTTAGTTTTTCTTGTTCTACTGCCTTATTAATAAGCAAAGATAACACTTCCACTACCAAGAGAAACAGAAACGGTGACAAAGGGTCACCCTGACGAATGCCTTTGGAGGGTTTAATTAACCTTGTTGCTTCTCCGTTAACTAGAATTGATAACCGAGCTTCCCCTACACACCATTTTATCCACTGCATCCATTTTGTTCCAAAACCATTCTTGGCTAAGATAGCAAAAAGCGATGACCAACTTACGTTATCAAAAGCCTTTTGCATATCTATCTTACACAAGATGCCTGGTCTTTTTTGTCTCAGTCTGCTATCTATCAGTTCATTTGCGATCAGTATGCCGTCTAGGATTTGCCTATTTTTAACAAATGCTCCCTGAGCGTTAGTAATCAAACCCGGCATGACTGTTTTGATCCTTTCCGCCAACAACTTACACACAATTTTATAAAAGATGCTTATTAAACTTAATGGCCTAAAGTCTTTAACCGTTGCCGAATCTTCTTTTTTTGGAATTAGCTTCAAGAAGGAGACGTTTAATCTCCAATCTAACTTCCCTTTAGAGTAGAACTCGTTGATAGCAGCCATAACTTCCTTCTTCAGAATCCCCCAGCAAGCTCTAAAAAACTCCAGATTGTACCCATCAGGGCCTGGTGCTTTGTTAGCTCCACACATCTTAATAGTTCTACAAACCTCCTCCTCGTCAAAAGCCCCTTCCAACCATCTTTTCTGAACTGCATCGATGGATTTAAACTCCAATCCATCAAAGGAAGGGAAAACATAATCATTAGCGGTAAACAAATCAGTGTAATACTTATGAATTTCTCCCTTAATTACCTCATGGTTGAAAACATCCACTCCATCGATCTCCAACTTCGTAATACAGTTCCTTCTTCTCTTGCCACTCGCAATTTTATTAAAATATTGAGTGTTCTTATCTCCTTCTTTGAAACCCTTAACTTTTGCTCTTTGATATGCCATTCTAGCTCTTGTCACTTTCACCGTATTCAACGTCCTCAATAAGGCCAGTCTTCCTTCAAGCTGAACTGCAGAAAGTGCCGCACCCTCCTCTGCAATATTCAAAGCGTTAATTTTCTTCTTAAGCTCCTCCTCCTCCTTCCTCGTGTTCCCGAAAGTGTTCCTGCTCCAATTCTTAATAAAAAACTTTAAATTTTGAAGTTTTCTAAAGAGCACATAACCAGGAGTACCCACAAACACCATGGAATTCCACCACAACTCCACCAGCTTAACAAAATCAGGATGCTCCAACCAATGATTTTCTATCTTGAACGAAGAATGAACTTTGATCGTAGGAGATAAATCCAAAAGAATAGCATTATGGTCAGAGATCGTTCGTACCAGTGCTGTTTGGGTAGCATTGCTAAATTTAGCATCAAAAGACGTACACACTAAGCATCTGTCGAGACGACACAACAAAGGGTCCGTTTGCTTGTTGATCCAAGTATACGCTCCACCATGAAGAGGTAAATCTATTAATGCTTGGTCAGCAATGAAGTCATTCAGAAACTTCATATTTCTTACGTCTCCACCAGGCTTATTCCTCTCCGAGTCACTTCTAACTGCATTCACATCACCTACAACACACCAAGCCTCAGATGACGAAGCTCTCATATTAGCCAAATCATTCCAAAATAGCTCCCTCCTATTGTTATCACAAGGAGAGTAAGCATTTGTCAATAAGAACTTAAAGCCATTGTTCCTAAATCTGAAAAGGCAGGAGATAGAGTTCAAACCCAAAATGCTATCAAGCAGCTCCAAGTGAGCGTTATCCCAGATTGTAAGTAAACCACCGCTATTACCTACATTTCCTTGAGATGGCGAGATTTCCATTCCAAAATTATCATCATACCAAAGTTGCCGGACAAACCACTGTGACATAGTTGTCATCTTCGTCTCTTGAATGCAACAAATAATGCATTTAAGATCTGAAATTAAATCCCTTAATGCTATTTGTTTGCCGTAATCGTTTATGCCCCTGAGATTCCATGAAACCACCTTAGTTCCCATCTGAAACAGTTTTATCCCCCGAATTCACCTCATCATTCTCCTCCTCATCATTTGAAGAATTTGAGAGATTCGAATCGCAGCTATCTATCACCCTCTGTCCTTCAGCAATAGCCTTGTACCTATCTCTGTATTTAAAGAGAATTTCATCAATGACCGCTTTTGCCCGCACCTCGTCTGTTGATGATATTCCGCCCATTCTGCAACAAAGTTCCACAACAAGTTTTGAAGTGGTGAAAATAACTTCATTCGAATCTATATTCGTTTTTTGAATATCCCCCAGATTTATGACTATTTGTTCATCCACTACATTGATTAAATCCTTTTTGGGTAAAGTATTAACCAATAAAGGTGTAGCAGAAATACATGTACCCTCCAGCTGACTTGACTGTAATACCAATTGAAGGTCGTCAGTATTAACTGAGGACTCAAACCTTCTTTTATTACCTAAGTCCAGCAAGCCCTCATTAACTCCCGAAGTGGCAGGTACCTCACCTACACCTCCACCACTTGCCGGAATTAATGAATCATTACTGGTGAAGTCCATCGGAATCACTGGCATGTTGGGAACCTCGACTCTTCCACCCATACCATGTGATACAAGAGCCTCAGCAGCCATGACGCTGTCAATAATATCCAGCCTACATGTGGTGGAAGCTTCATCTTCCCTTCCACACATATCTAGCAACTGAAAATTATTAACAGATGAGATCAAAACATCCCTTTGAGAATTAAACCCGACACCAGTATTCTCAAAAGAGGATCTAGTAATCACTCTCACAGCAGGTTGGATCCAACTCCCTTCATTCAAACATCTGGAGCTACCAGTTGGATGATCACCAACCTGATCAATATTTCTTGAATTTTCGGTGCACTTCGATCTAGCATTAAGCATTGATTCCGGTGATTTATTGTCCAGACCAACATCCGTGCAAAGATCTCTCTGCTTGAGCTCACCAGTCGACACAGACGCTGACTCAGTATCTGACACCGATTTGGAACCCAAAGGAACCAGAGTATTTTTTGAATTTGAAAATCTGTTATCGAAGTCATTAATTAGCCCTTTTTTTTGATCGAATTTGAAATCCCATTCTATTGAAATTGCCCATTTTTGGTCACCATGTTCCACTAAAAGAACAGCCGGTATCATCGCAAAGTCTCCTTTAACTTTTATTCTGAAAAAGTTGTGATATTCCATTTTTAAAGAGCTTGTAGCCACCTCGATGAGACCTCCCAGTTTGTCCCCCACAGTTTTAAACAACTTAGAACACAAGAAATTGTGTGGAATACCCGTGATCTTGAGCCACTTCCCATATTTTGCCAATGCCTGCAGTGGGATGACATTGTCTCTTACTGTTTGCAATTGAAATTCTTTTGATACCTTCTTCTGTTGTTCTGTGACAGGTTTATTGAAAACCCCTTCGATTCCACTCGCCTGAGAAATATGTACTACTGCCATATCCACAAATATCTTCTGTGGCTTCCATAGATCAAGCCAATAATCTTTCTCCAAGACTATCCTAGCAGTGCATCCATCCATTATCTCCATGTCAATGAATGAAACCCACCCCATTTGCCTTCTAACTTCCCTTGCCACCGTTTCCCAGCGAACAAACCCTTCTACACGAACAATACCTTGATAAGAATGTGAATCTGTCTTCTTCGTAGGCAAAGCAGCTTCAAAGTCGGACCTTGATGGAATAACCTGAACAGGTTTTCTGAGCATATTATTTTCCTTCAAAAGCCTGATGATTTCCTTATACAGAACTGCCCAATAATATCCACTATCACCACTTGGTATGCATAGAGCATACGATCTGTTAGCATCTCCTCATCTAATCCTCGAAAATCTTAGGTATCTTCCTGCCTCATTTTCCCTGATTTCACACAAGAAAGATGATTCTCCTTCCCTCCTTGGCCATCTCCTCTTCGAGTTTTCCACATCTCTAGCTTCCTCCAGAACTTCAGCCAACCATATCGCTATCTCCGTTGAAATATCTAACCAAGATCTGAAACCTCCCCTCTTCTTCTCCTCTAATCTCACACCTTGATATCCCACAGATACTAAGAAAATTTTTCTCTCGAGATATAGCGGATTTTCTGTTTCTTCTGTCCCCATTTTTTTCTTTCTAAGTTTTCCCCCTCCTTCTCCCTCCATTAATTTTTCTTTTTTTTTTTTTTATGTTTGTTGTTGCGTTTCTTCAAACACCTTGTGCACCGGAAAAATGTTATAGAGGTTCATTCGATTCAATACCAAAGATTACCACAAATGTATGTTTGATGTTTTCATTAAAAACCCAATTGCAAACAGTACTATATGAAGCCATCTATCACCAATTCGCAGAAAAACTAACAATCGTTCACAAAGCAATCAAGGAGACAGAGATAATGATGGATAGTAAAAACCGCGCTTTCTTATAGTATTCATTTTACCAACCTCAATACTGCAAGATCCCTGAGCCTCCAATCAGAAAACGGTAGTTGATTAATCGATCCACAAGTTCTGGTACTTCATATCCAAGATCTCACAATTTCTGTAATTGTTCACTGTTTCTTAAATTTTCAAAATTGTTCACTGTTTCAGAGACTCTCTCTCTTCACTGATCCTAAATCGTGGATTTAGGTTACCGTTCTTTAATTGCGTGTTAATCTTGTGGAAATTAATTTTTGGTCAAAAAGTTTACGTATCTTGTCCAAATTCGAATGAACGACTTGATTATTTTTTTTTACAGCTATCGTATGTTGTCCAAATTCAAAGGCAATGGAAGTCCAGTTTAAATCTGTTCTTCCAACATGTCCACTCAAATCTCATCATCATCTCACATATGTGCGTGCATGAATTTTTTGCCGTGTTTAGTGCGCTGAAAATAAATCACGTACAAAGAAAAAGAGCCCTTACAACATCCATGAGTATCACACGAGTGAGACTTACTAAAATGACTTAACAAAACCACGGCATTACAACACCCATGGAACTCAGTTCCTATCTAAAAAGATTCAACTGGGCATGTGACATGACCAGGGCCCTCGCATGTAGAGGATAATGGATCATAGATTGAGTATGGTATATATATATATTAATTATTAAGTTCATCTCAAAAGCATGTTCATAATTTAAGGAGTTATCACTCTTTGTTTATGCACTTCACAGGCAACCAAACAATTAGGATAACAAGTAATAGTATTAAGGAGTATCACTCTTTCCAGTCAGATGTACAAGTAAATGTCCTGACCTTTAATATGATTCTTGGGACACTAAAAATTTCACAGAATTTTTGTGTTGGTAGTCCTCTTTTACTTAAAATTTTGAGTGCTACTTCACCCCCGTCAAAGAGAAATCCGGAAAAAAATCGTTACTGTTTGGTTAGTGTGACGTGGTATCATTTCTATCAAATTTAAACGGAAAATGGGTTATATCACCACAACCAATAAAGTGTGGGAGCAATGGACTTATAAAATATAGGTGTGGGTGAAAAATACATAAGCAAAAAATTTTCTTAACTTATATCCCTGTATACAAGTTAAGAATTAAATTCCTGTATTGATTTTATAACTTTTTATATGGAAAACATAAATCTTTGAATTTAAAATTTACTTTAATAAATATTTTGTTTTTTCCATAAATACCCTCCGACCTTTAAGACTCTTTTAGTGTATCTTATTTCTGCGGACCCTACATGAAACCAAACAAATAAACATACGGCTAGGATTTGTATCTTTTTTGATTCCATCGTCTTTCTCTATTTCGTGAGCTCATACTGTAGAACCCAGTAAAATATACTCATCTTCTTCTCTATTCATTGATTAAAATTCGTGTTTTCAATTGCAATTCTTCTCCATGTCCCATTTATCCTTTCTGTTAAATTAGTGGTTTATCTCTGTTAACTTTACGATAGATCCCCGTATCAATTGTACAAATCAGATCCATAAACCTTGTATGATCTGTTTTGAGATTCGATAAAAAGTATTATTCATATCTTAGATCCATTAGAGTATCACAGAAATGAAAAAATGATTTCGTTTTATGGTTTTTAATTTCTTCGGATCTATTAATGGCAGAGAGGGAGGATTCTTATGAGATTATTTACCTTTTCATTTTTTTAAGTTCCCATGATAGGGTCAGATGATATTTGCAAAGGTGGGATCCAAAAGAAAAAGAGCTCAAGGAAATACTGGACGTGGGGGAAAGAAGAAAGGACTATTTGCAATCCATGAAGCCTGAATTTACTTTGCAGTTTTGGTTAGCGGGGAGATAAGGGTAAGTGTGGAAACAACATTTATGCGTATTATTTTCCCAAAAAAACTCTTAACTGTAATAAAATTTACCCTTTCCAAGACAAAAGTAACCTATTTATTACTCCTTAACGTGTATACTGGTATACAAGTTAAGAAAACTCAAGAAACATTACTCATGTATACCCTTAAATATATATACTTTATTCTTTATGATATCATTTTCTCTCTCCTATTTATTTCTCACTCCAATTTAAAATTAATCGCGAGAAAGGTCTTAAATTCCCAAATATAAATCGGATTTTAATAAAATTTATATTTTTGGAAAGGGCTCGAAAATCTCTACAAAACAAGATCCATTGTTGATATAAAATTCGGAAAAAATTTTTTTTAATAGTAAACTAGGTCGAGGATGCATTATGCACCCAGGTGCATCAGGCCAAAATTTATTTTCTATAAAAATATGCATTATGCACCTACGTGCAACTTGACCAAAACTTATTTTCCATAAAAATATGGATTATGCACCTAGGTGCAACCTGGCCAAATTATTTTTCCTATAAAAATTGTAAAAATATACATTATGCACTTGGGTGCGACAAGGCCAAAACCTATTTCTCGTCAGAATACACATTATGCACCCAGCTGCAACCTAACCAAAATTTGTTTTCTATAAGAATGTGCGTTATGCACCTAGGTCCACCCGGAAAAAACCTATTTCATATAAGAATCGAATGAAAATACAGTATGCACCCAAGTGCAACAAAGCTAAAACCTATTTCCCTTCAGATTACACATTATGCACTCAGGTACATCTTGTATATTTCGTAGATAAATCTTGGTTTATCCTAGAAATCACCTACACTATATGACACACAACCAAAACCACTAGTTCATCATCTTGAGCAACAAAACTACCATTATTACCATCGCACTCACTATTAAAACATTAACTAAAAACAAGCATTAAAGAAGGAAAACAAGAGGAACAACAAAAAATTCAAAAAAAAAAATATTGTGCATTCGGGTGCATCTAGATCAAAACTTAATTTTTTGTTAGAATATACATTATGCTCTCGGGTGCATCTAGTGTATTTCGTGGATAAATATAGGTATAACTAGTAATCAGCTCCAAGAACTTGGAACATAAATTATGGGAACTTAACTGACGTCTATAAACTTTGGTTACAATCAAAGCCAAATATCCATTTTCAATGTTATTATCTGGCGATAAAACAAACTATGAATTTAGTGTTCACATGGTTCATTTTATAAACTTTAATATCGGTGATTGAGTGGTGATAAGCTATTGCAAAGTGAACCAACAGAAAAACACATGGTTAACATGTGTCAATGAGAACTTAGAGTAATCTTATTCTCAAAGAAAAATATTATAAACATAATTTTGATCTAACACTAACATTCCCTTTCAATGTCTTCTCCGCTTCTTTCCGTAGCTTATTTCTATCATCCTATTTCACTGGATACAACATCAACAACAAACAATGAAAAATAACAGAAACAACTGATGGTACTTTAATATTAACAACACTCAAAGTTTCGTCCTTTTCTAATTGCTCCCCAAGTATAATTCTTTATCTTTCACAAACACATCTCTCTGTGATCAGATTTCTTTGTTAATTTATGAGTTCTGCTTGATTTGATTTCTAAATTAGCGAGTAATGAGAATAATTGAGAAGAACCTAGTCACGGATATCAGCTTCACGCTACATATCCACGTTCATCATCAGGATTATACTAGACCTAGAAAAAAACCTAACTTTGTAAATATTGATCCAATCCCCAAACGAATTATCCGGATAAAATTGCAATCCCCCACCACCACTTGTCCATTGCGAACAAACCCATCTCTACCATTGCTTGATTTGTTGAAACTGGAAAATCAAGCCAACCAAAACCCCAAACAAATTTGGTTTTGTTTCAGATAATTTTGAATTTGCTGCTTCAGAAAAAACTTTCATACCGTCAGCTGGTGAAGTTTTGTTGGTGACGGAGGTGGATGATTACGTATGTGGAGTGTGGTTGTGTGTCGGCGGTGGTTGCAGTGATTGAAGAACAGGACGTCGTGATAATGAAGAACACGAAGAAAATACTAGAATTTCACGCAGTTCCGTAAAGAGAAAGGGCAGTGTAGTCAGTTAAACTTATTAGAAAACAAAATCTTGGATTAAATAACCAGCTTAGGACATTTAAACAGCATCTTTTAGTGTTTAGGATATTAGAAATTATGAGGAGGGATCCCCTCACGCTTTTATTATCACAATATCTCACACGTTCGACATCATTTTTGTGAATAAAAACCAAACCGCAATGGATTTGAAGCTAATATTTTGAGCATATGTTCTTCTTACGAAGTTCTACATGCCTACCAAAAATGAGCACATTACAAAATATAAAACCTCATAATCTACTTTTCTTAATTTCGACGGCCAGAAATCCGTTGGTTTTTAACGGTTCATTTTCAAAGTAGTAGATGGTGGTGTTATACGTCTCGGAATACGCCCAATTTCGGTATGAACATATAGCTATGTGATAGTAACATATCCCCGAAATATTAACTTCAAATCCGTTACGATTTGGTTTTTATTCCCAAAAATGATGCCGAGCGTGTGAGATAGTGTGATAAATAAAAGTGTAAGGGGATCCTAAGGGCTAATTAACCAAAAACAGGAATTGAAATCTAAGGGATAATTAACCAAAAACACGGTGTTCTTACAAACAATTATAACCAATCTAAACACACTAAATTAGCTTGTATATCATGTAACATTTTATGCATTTTTTGGGTAGTTGAAAATAAATAGCGGTATCAAGTAAATATACTTCATCTACACTAAAACTACGTAAATGTTGCTACGTTCATGCAAAGAATTTGGCTGTAAATGTAGTTGCGCATTACCAAGTTGTGAGAACAAAAACTCAGCTATAAGTAGATAGATGCAGTAATGTGTCTGTCTCTCTATAATGAGGAGAAATTGAGATAGTGGAGAAAACTAACTAACTATCTAATACTCAGCCCAGCTCTATCCATGAAATTTTACTATTTTACTAAAGTGAATTTATTTTGAGAAATAGATCGACTTCGGATTGTAGATAACAGTGTACGTCTTATAACAATATTCTTATCTATTGTTGCATTTGCTTTGGAGCTTTACCTCGCAACTCCCTTCAACCAGGGAAGCAAAAATCAAAGTGAAAGTGAGATAAAATAATTAAAGGATGAGCATGAGCTACTTGTTAAATATCTAGGATAGAAAACAAGATCTCACCCCAGTAATAAGATATGTTTGTGAAGATGAATATTAAACTATGTTTATTAAAGTGCACATGAATATGCATTAAATGATTTTTAATTTTTTGGGTTCAGTTTTGTGCTTTATAATTTTTTGAATAATCACTTGTATTTTCAATAACATTAGATGAGCAGTCCAAATCATTTGTATGTTCACTTAGGTTACAATGTTCAACATGTAAATTTTTTCTTGACAAAAGTTTAATGGTGCGGACAAGCATTAAGTTAGTGAATTGCAACAAAATTTGTAGGACTTTTAGTATCTCCCAGAAAACATCTCAATGTCATATATGTATTCAACGGTGAAATGGCCATTTTAGTTGAGCTTGCGATCTAGAATTTTGTTAGAAGGAAAAGTCAAACTTACAAATTTCAATTAAGAAAAAAGGCAATTTGAGAAGTAAAATATGGGACATAATCCCATTTGCAATTTGGTGGGTTGTATGGTTAGAGAGAAATACTAGAGTTTTCAATGGAAAGTATAGCTCAATGGATAATTTGAAGGACAGTGTGAAGACTTTCGTATACAATTGTTGTGTAGGCACAAACATTTTTGAGGGAATCACTTTGAACATGGTGTTACAAAACTGGGAAGCTATAGTTCATTGGGTATTTTTGGCTACTGCCTGTTTTGTTTTTTTGATGACAACTGCTTTTAAGTTGTTGTTTGTAATCTTTTAAACCAACTTCATTACTTCCTTAGTGATGGAGCGGTTGTCTCAATAAAATTAGCCCTTTCTGAGTCAAAAAAAAAAAATTAAGAAAAAAGGCAAGTACTGCAGGAAGCCATAGTAGACCAGAAGTAGCTTGATTGGGGGTGTAAAAGAAACATCCATTTGCTTGATCCTCTAAACTTTTTATCTGCGCTCTCAGTTTGCCTTCGAATAGTAAAACCAAGATAGCAACGACAAAGATAAGATTGCAACACATTCTTCGAAATAACAAAGAGCTGCAAAATGAATAGTATTTATTTGACAAATTCGTCAGAAGAATACAGATTAACGTTCATAAGAAAAATCAGATTCATTAGATCATAATAGTCATATACCTGATTGGTCTATGCAAATTAGCAAAACTTACAATCGGAGACTGAAAAAATTGGCCAACAGATTACGCAAAACTTTGAGACAGAAAGCTACAAAGTGCATACGTTTTTAGCAGAGAAAACACCCAATGAAATGTAGGAAACTGAAAAGGAAGAACAAGACACGAATCTTTGCTACTACAATGACCATACAAGACACAAATTGTTTAAATGCTTTCAGTCCTCCATATGTTTTGACAAAAATACTAAACACACCAATGAACATACTTCAACTAGAAGAACACCCCAACTTACTAAATTGATTAAACATCATTGACTGACTTTTCTTCTCTTCCTTCTCAATATCTTCTTCTTCATCACCGAGACTGTCACCATCTCCTGTATCACTGTCGTCGTCGTCATTATCATCATCCTCGGCATCATCTTTAGAGTCGTCCTCATCTTCTTTGTGCGAGGCTTTCCATTGTGTTGGCCCTAGATACATTCCTGTATCAAGCGAAATTAGGCTCTCCACATACACAGCTACTCTGAAAGAGGAAACCATTGGGGCTTGATGGATATCCAGAAATGAGTCTTGTTTTGGGTCATATATGACCATATGCAAAAGATAATCACCCAGATTTAACCCTAACAAGATTTTCCCATTCTTTAACGACTGCAAGGGTATATAATTGTAAACTTCCCGAAATGTTTTTCTAACTCAATGGTGAAGAGTTTGGCCCATGATTTCTTCACTCCATTGTCCTTCAACTCACACATACTTAAAACCTTGGAATCATAAGAAAATAAGCAAAGTGACCCTCCTAATACACACAAAAATGGTTCGGCAGCGTCATCAAGGACATCCAGTGGCATCTTATCAAGCTTCTCTTTCTCAATATCAAAACAAAGAATAAAACGGTCATTTCTGAATTCACTCCCTTCTTCATTTATTATCCAATGAAGAGATCCGTTAACAGGCAGACGAGCCATAGCAAACACCCTATCAGAAAAATCATCCATCTTGACACCATCAACTCTTCTCCATGAGTTTGATTTAAGTGTATAAATATGAACCTTACACCAATTATTCTCAAGAGATTCCGCTAAACGTACCACTTTAAAATCTTCAATATGGTAATCATAACCAAATCCATATTCTACATACATCCTACTTCGATCCTTTGATGCACCAGGTGGATTTGGGACTCTCTTACATTCGTTGGAACATGGGTTCCATAACATAAGAACACACGAGTGAAACTTATTATCATGCTTTAACAAAACCAAGCCATTACAACATCCAAGAAACTCAATTCCCCTCTCGGTAGATTCAACTAGGCGTATGTCATGACTAGATTCCTCGCATGTAGAGGATAATGGATCGTAACTTAAGGTATCTATATAAGTTATATAACCATTACTGGGGAGTATGATACTAAATTTGTCCATTTCAACAGCATGCTGGTATTGTGTTTTAAGAAATTCAGAGCTTTTCAATAAATTGAGCCACTCATTGTTTACGCACCTGAATCTTGCTATTGACTTCACAGGCAGCCGAATTAGGATGTCTGATAGGATATCTCTTGGCAAGTTCACCATTTCTTCGCATCAAAAATCATATAAGTCTCAGGACTAAACATACTAAGGAGATATCTGATTAAAACAAAATTTCATTAAGCTCTAATCATTGATTTCAAGCAAGAGATAAAAAAACATTGGAAACAATGGAGTACCTGCAAATGTCAAGGTGCTGGGAAAATTTGCCAAGATCGTATAGATTGGGCCTTCGGAAAGAAACAGAAGCTGTTGTTTTCTTTTTCATAGTTGTATTCATCAATTTATAATCAAACCTAAAAAGTCAATGAGAAGGGAAATGTACAAAGATGTGCTATGGTTTACTCTTCGCACGATCTGTTTTCTAACCCAAAATTCTTTTTTACAATTTCCTACTAAGACTCAAGTGCCTAATCATTAAACCCAACACGAAATACAATCATCCGAACTGAAACAATTAATTATAAAAATGATATTCTTATTTGAGCAGCATTGTTTGCTCCATTAATTGGAAAGTCCAATGTAATCAATTACACACTTGACACTCCCCAACCTCCCAATCCAATGTTCAGTGATAATAAAATGATACAAAGATTGAAATCGACATCCTTGAGAATTTATCAATTCTTACAAGTAAATCATTTGTCTTCTTACTTTCAAAAGGATAAGGAAATTACCTACTACAAAGTACCACATGAATGTAACTAGCTAGTGTCTATGCCATGTGACGTGACATCACAGGAACATACTGCATATATGCAGAAAAGTACTGTTGACAAGCAAGATATATAATAGGTAACGAAGTCCATAGCAATAGCACTAATAAAGTCATCGCAGTAAAATAGAGAAGTCACTATACCCAATGCCAGATGCCAAGAAGCACAAGCCAGATGTCAAAAAGGACAAGCCAAAAAAACAAATATGTTCTCCAGCGACACCGTCGTAGTAACTTCAAACACCCGGATTTTACTCTTTCAACTGTCAGAAAAAAGAACTTGTAAGCGCCCGTATGAAAAAAAACCTAAGATATTTTTGAAGTCTTTACGACTTCACTCGAGTTGAGTGAAACTAGACTTCCAGCAAAAGTAGTCGCATGAAAATGTTTTGGTATGAAGGGGATATCAAGAGTCACAAATCTTCCGCTTTTTGGGGTCATATGAGATGAAAGCATCATTGCCTTCTTCTGAACGTGTACCATGTAAAAGTATCTCACGATTCTTCTTATTGAGATAATGCAGGGGCCGTAATGATACAAAACCTGCTCTATATATTGAAAGGCTGAAAATGTTCGTCCAAGAATCTGCAACAGCATAATCTTTCATCAACCAAAGATCGTTGCAGCTCTTATAATTGTCATAAACCGAAGGCCCTCCCCCAAGACGCCGACTTCCATATAATCAATCAGACGGATGGATACCTTACATCGTCTAGATGGAAACTTGGTATTTGGATTTCTTTGGTTTTCTCTTCAACCATATCCAACGATAAAATAACTTTAGTGTTTCCTATCCAATGAAAAATTCCGTTTAATGGCTTCACGGAATTATTAATATCACGTATATCATACAGTATTTTCCTATGCTATTCCATGAATTTGAACCTAATCTATTAAACTTCAGAAGTGATATCATCTTGTGTACTGGCCACTAATTTGAACAACTTGTAGTCATTAATTTTTCGATCGTAACAAACCCCTAATCTGGAAAAAGAGTTTCTGACATAGGATTCGTTACGATCCGATATAACCTTGTAATCTCGAGTTAAAGGATTCCAGTTACAGATTTTATTCTGGAATCCTTTATATGAACTTACTTTATGAAGTAAGAAGATTAGACCATCACATGAACAAACTTGCAGTGGAGAATCGTGAAATACACAGGTATGAGGTGGAGAATCAGTCTGAGCTTACTTCTGTTCTCCAATTGCTTGATGCCGTGGTGTTTCTTCCTGATGTGGAGGACGAATTGGTTTGGGTGGGAGACAAATCTGGGGTGTTTACAGTTAAGTCTGCCTATTTAAATGATACCAACGACTCTTCTACCGTCTCTTTTTCCCTCGTAAAAAAATATGGTCAAATTATTGGGCCTCATAAGGTAGGATTTTTTCTATGGAAATTGGTTCAAGACAGGCTCCCAACCATCGATAATCTGCAACGAAGGAACTGTCCAATAGTTTTTTTCGCTGGAAACCCTTCGCCAACCTTGTGCTCTCTTTGTAACATGGTTTCGAAATCTAGTACTCATCTCTTTTGGGAGTGCTTATTTACAAAACATATCTGGGCTTACTTTTGTGCTCATGCAGACACTCAAGTGCCCTCTTTCAATGGTTTATTTGAATTGTTTAAAAACTGGGTTGTCTACAAAGTTCCTGCCTCGTCTAAATCGGTTTGGAAATGCTTGCCTGCTAGCATCTGTTGGAGCATTTGGCTGGAAAGGAATTCGCGTTGTTTCAATGGGAAGAAGAGAGGGTTGGAAGCCGTTATCACTGACGCTAAAGTGAGCGCTTTCAACTGGGATGCAGTCAAAGACAAAAACAACTAATCTCTATCTTCAGGATGTTATCTCAAACTGGACGACTCTCTTATTTGATCCTCCATAGTTCGATGGTCTTTTTTGGTTAAATTTTTGGGTTTTTTCCTTTGTTGTTTTCCCTTTTTTTCCCCAGCTTGTTGGCTAGCCTTTGAGCTGTTTTGTAATTCTGCCTTCTTTCTTAATATATATCGTCTATTTACCAAGCAAAAAAGAAAAAGAAAAAAGAACAGCCACATGGACCAAGAAGAACATTGTATATATCATCTATTGTATAAGCATCCGTATATGAACCAAGAAGAACATTAAACTTGTTGGTTTCAGTAGCATGGTGAAGGTGCATCTTAATAAACTTAGGGTTTCTGAACAATCCATACCAGAGTTTGCAGACACACCTGAACCGACAGATTGATTTGACTGGTAATGTCGAAATTGTATCGATGATAATATCATGGGGAAGGCTCGCCATTATGCTTTTCTTTTTCTTATCTATAGCTATTGCAAGATGGAGGTAGGGTTTTGTTCATGCATACAGCGCAGTCCCAAAAACGTACCTTATGAGATCAAGGTACGGCTTCCTATTTCCTGCTGGTTAGTAAGCCTTGCTACGTGACGTACGAGGGAGGCTTTATCTGGATTACACCACGCAGCTAGTTACAAGATCAATATAGAACAGCTTCGTCCGAATTTTTTAAGAAAACTTTCAGTTTATCAAGTTTATCTGGCTTTGCACGTCTTTCGGTTTGCTTGAGAGCATATGGCACGAGCTTAAGTAAAATTAAATGTTGGCTTTCTCGCCTTCCGAATCCCAAAGCATGTCCCTTAATTATACTCATGGCAATGCGCCACTCACGCAATTGCATAAGGGAGAGATGCTGCATCATTTCTTTTGGCAGCATTGGTACATGTTTTACTAACACGGGGTATCTTTATATATGACAATTATACCTCAAGTCTCTGGCTAACTGGAATACTCGTAGTAGGTTATTGATATAAGACAGGGTACAACAATTGGAGACCACAGGAAACGCGGCAAATCATCTTTGTAATTTGTATGTAAAAAATGTTGCGTGTATGGTTACTCTTACACCAATTTGATCAAAATTAAATGTCCAAACATTATGACACAATGCAATCACACCATAAGTGCATCTGGATGTGGTATCATGGTATATACAAGTTTTCGACAGTTATAAATGTTGGTGCATTAGTGAGTATCCATATTGTGAAAACAAAAAAGCAGTTGCAAGTTTATATGGATGCATTAGTGTCTCTCTCTGTATAGAGGGGGGATGATTTAGATGGTGGAGTAAACTAACCAACTGCTCAAACTTCACCATTTCCAGTCTATAATTGATGATTTTATATAGATCGTTAAATTTCCCGGGGACGGTAGGGTATATCCCTTTGTTTAACTGAACAATTGTCGTGCAAAACTATTTTGTTGAAACTCTAGAAATTTAAAATTTCCTATATTTTGTTGAAGAAAACTAACTACTAGTGAACTTTGAAAATTTCTATCTATTTTCATGTACCATCCGAAATATACATTATTTTGGTTTGTGCGATTTAATTTTTTGCACTTCGTTACAGAATTTCTAACAGTCACTTGTGTTTATGATAACATTTGCGAATAAACAATCCAAATCTATAGTTAACGAGTTCGCAGATTGCTGATTCACATTTTTCGCATGGTACTATATTCACTTTAATGTTTGACATCCAAATATTTCTCGAACTTGGTTTAACCGCATAAGTTTAATGGTGTGAGCTAGAACTATTAGGTTGAACAGAAGATAAAGAATGACACAACAGACTAGAGAAGAGATGATAGACTTTGAACAGAAGAGGTTTTTATTAATTGTAATTCACTGTATGAAACGTGAACAAACATAGAGTATATATACATAAACTTAGCTTGAACTATAGGCTAACAGGTTTCCTAAAATACAAGAATTCCTAAATAAAGAAACTCTTAATACAGCTAACTTTGGTCACGTTATTTGTGTACGTGACATAGTGTTAACACCCTCCCGCAAGCGTAACGGGTTATCCTGAACCGTTAGATTGGACCGTAAAAGAGAAAACCTATCCTTGGATAATGGTTTTGGGAAAATATCCGCAATCTGATCCTTAGAGGAAATAAACCTTACATCAAAAAGTTTTAAAGCAACTTGATCACGAACAAAATGATAGTCAATCTCAATGTGCTTTGTTCTTGCATGAAATATAGAATTGACAGTGAGATAAGTTGCACCAAGATTGTCACACCATAAAACATGAGGTGATTGAGTGGAAACACAAAGTTCTGAAAGAAGTGATTGCATCCACATAATTTCAGCAGCAGCAATTGCAAGTCCCCTATATTCTGCTTCAGTACTAGAATGAGATACTGTTTTCTTCTTACGAGCACTCCAAGAAATAATATTACCTCCCAAGTAAATACAATAACCACTAGTAGAGCAACGATCTTCAAGAGAACCAGCCCAATCTGAATCAGTATAAGAAGCAAACGATAACTATATAGAAGGAGATGGCCGAAGAAGTATACCAAATGTAGATGTATTTTTAAGATAACGGAGTATGCGTTTTACCATACCCAGTGAAAAAAAGTTGGTGCATGCATAAATTGACATACTTTACTAACAGAATATGCCAAATCAGGACGAGTAAATGTCAAATATTGTAAGGCTCCAAGAATACTACGATATTCAGTAGCATCAGATAACAAGGTACTTCGATCAGGAGAGATGTCACCACAAGTACTTAGTGGTGTTTGAATAGGTTTAGCACCATCCATTTTTTCCCGAATAAGAAGATCATGAGCATACCTTTGTTGTGAAAGAAACAATCCCGAGGAAGTACGAATTGCTTCAATTCGAAGAAAATAAGACAACTGTCCAAGATATTTAATTGCAAATTCTTGTTGCGGACGATCAAGAGTGGATTTAATACCAGCAGAGTTCGAACCTGTAACAATAATATCGCCCACATACACCGACAGATAAATAGTGCCATATGAACCATTATAGATAAATAAAGATGAGTCATATTTGGAAGTTACAAACCCAATTCATAATAAAAAGGTCCTAAGTCGATGGTACCATGCACGAGGAGCTTGTTTAAGACCATAAAGAGATCGATGCAACTTGTAAACATGTGTAGGAAATCGAGAATCAACATAACCTGGAGGTTGTTTCATGTATACTTCTTCTTGAAGTTCACCCTGTAAGAAGGCATTTTGCACATCAATTTGATGAATAGGCTAATGAGAAGATAGAGCCAATGTAAGAATAAGACGAATAGTGCAAGGTTTAACAACCAGACTAAATGTTTCAGAAAAATATATCCCTTCTTGTTGATTGTATCCTTTGGCAACCAGACGAGATTTACGACGTTCAATTTCACCATTAGACTTGCGTTTGATACGAAACACCCATTTACATCCAATAACATTCATAGAAGGATGATATGGTACTAAAGTCCAAGTACCATTACGAAGCAATGCATTGATCTCATCATCTGACGAGACGCTCCAATCTGGATCTTTATGAGCTTCTAAAATGCAAGTGGGTTCGCAAAGATAATCACATACCAGGGCATATTTGTAGTTGAGTTTAAAAATACCATCCTTGGCTCTAGTTATCATTGGATGTGGTTGAAGAGTAGTACCGGCAACTGTCGAAGTGGAATCTGAAGCTGAGCTTCTCTGTTCAGTTGAGTCCAACACATCAGGTGAAGTGGGTGTTGTAACCGTGTCAGCAGATTGAGTCACAGTAACTGGTGCTGGAGATTGTTCAGCGGCAGATGGCAAATTTCGATGGAAAGTAGAAGAAGAAAGCACGGGAACAGTAGCTGGTGCAGAATGAGACGTAGTAGCAGGTGGCGACAAAACACTATCTGTAGTAAACTGTTGATGACTTGGAATTGGACGGATAGACGTAATAACAGGTGCAGACTGCAGGGCATTAGTTGAACCAATGGGAGCTGTGCAAGCTGGCAGTAACAGAGAAACATCGGAGCGAGAAACGAAGACAGGTGGAGATGAAACACACAAGGGTGAAGTAGAATTTACCTGAGAAGGAGCCGATGCCGGTGAAGGTAATGCAAATGGAAAGGTAGTCTCATCAAACACAACATGACGACTTACATAAATACGACCCGTAGGAATATGAAGGCACTTATAGCCCTTTTGAGATGGACCATAACCAATAAACACACATGGAGAGGAAAGAGTCTCCATTTTGTGAGACCTATATGGACGTACGTGAGGATATCATAAACAACCAAAAACACGAAGAGAAGTGTAATCTGGCGGACAACCAAAAAGAGCAGCATATGGGGATGAATTATTAATAGAGATGGAAGGAAAATGATTCGTCAAATAGCAAGCAGTGCAAAAATAATCATACCAATACGACGATGACACAGAAGCCATGTTTAAAATTGTAAGCCCAGTTTCACGAATATGACGATGACGGCGTTCTACTAAACCATTTTGTTCAGAAGTGTGTGGACATGAAAATCTATGAAAAATATCAAGTTTCTGAAGATGCGTAGTAAGTTTGCGATACTCAAGTGCATTATCAGATGGAAATTTTTTAATTTTCGATTAAAAAGATTTTCAACATGCTTTTGAAACAAAAAGAATATAGAGAAGACATCAGACTTTTGAGAGATAGGAAACATCCAAGTAAAACGACTAAACGCATCAATAAAAATTATATAATATTTGTATCCTTCATTAGATAAAATATGAGAGGGTCCCCATACATCTGAGACAATTAAATCTAATGGATTCAAATAAATAGTTCTACTAGGATGAAAAGGTAACTTATGACTCATATGTTCATGACAAGATGAACAAAATTTAATTGTCTGATTGGAAACCGGAAGTGAAAACTGAGAAACGACTTTACGAACTGTACGCATCTTTGGATGTCCCAACCTAGAATGACAGTCTTGTAAGCTAGCACGTACGCCTATGCAAACTTTAGGAGACTGAGAAAAATCATCAAGTTGGTAGAGACCACCCCTCCTACTGCCACGAATAAGAACCTTCCTAGTGCATCGATCCTTCATAAGACAAAAATTTGGATGAAATTCAAATAAGACATTATTATCGGTAGTGATACGAGAGACTGACAAGATATTATAAGATATTTTTGGTGCATAGAGAACATTACGAAGTTGCAACTTACGGTTGGGAGTACCCAAAACAGGGGATCCAACATTAGAAATCTGAATAGAAGAACCATTACCCATCTGAATTTGATCAGGACCAATGTACTCGTTCGAAAACTGAAGAAGAGAAAGATCATTTGTTATATGATCCCCACTTCAGGATCCCACGGATGAGTTGGAAATAATACAGCATGAGCGGTATAGGCACGCGGTACAAAAGTTGGTGGTTGACGATGCAGAGAACAAAAGCCATGATCAAATCTGTTCCAATAGTCTGGAGCTTCATGATTTGGACGACCACAAAGCTGACAGGGTGTCTCCAACCGATTGCGTGGTGATTGAGATGATGAAGAAACAAACTGGGTAGAACTAGCGTTATTATTCTAACTAAAGTTGCGGTTGCTGTTAGCTTGAAGCCTGGACGGGTGCGCTGGATTAGTGGGCCGAGTTGATGCAGTAGTGTAGTGGGTTGGGATTGTGCTGGATACGCCAGATATCCGAGAGGAAGATGAAGAAGCATAACGGGATGGAGTAGCCATGTTAGCAACAGGCTGTGCATGCAACGATTTCTCCTGACGCTCAATACGTAATTCAAAGGTTAGAAGAAAAGTAAGAAAATCTTCCACAGATAGAGAACTCATCGTGGTAGTCAAGGATGTAACAATAGCATCGTACGAACTGTCAAGACCGGCGAGAAGATAGTGAATAAATTCTTTGTCAGTAACTGTTGTATTGGGAGCAGCAAGACTATCCATCAAATCTCGAGCATGATTTATGTATTCTCGCATAGTTTTTGACCCTTTTTGAAGAGCATGTAGCTCACAGTGGAGATGATGAATTTGTGCATCAGACTTAGAGACATATTGAGCTTCAAGAGAGTACCAGATAGCTTTGGAATTTGTAAGACGATGAACATGTCGAAAAACAGCAGGTGTAAGAGAGGAGAACAACCAACTTACCAGGATTTTATCTTGTTTTGTCTATGAAAGAAAAGTCGGGGTAGGAGCTGTATCATCAACAGGAGGTGCTGGACATGATTTCGTACCGGTAACATAACCATCAAGATCATAACCCTGAAAACACGGTAAAAACTGAGCTTGCCACAAGGAATAATTGTTTTCATCTAACTTGACAGTGATTATATGATGAGGTTGAGAGAACTGGACATGAGCCATTGTTGAAAGTAGAGAAGAAGAAGAAGATGAATCAATGAGTGCAAAGGTTGTATTTGCTTCAGTAGACATGGTTTTAGAGAAGAAAACTACACGAAAATAGGGTTAAGAAGACCTAAACCTAGCTCTGATACCAAGCTAGAACTATTAGGTTGAACATAAGATAAAGAATGACACAACAGACTAGAGAAGAGATGATAGACTTTGAACAGAAGAAGTTGTTATTAATTGTAATTCACTGTATGAAACGTGAACAAACATATAGTATATATACATAAACTTAGCTTGAACTATAGGCTAACAGGTTTCCTAAAATACAAGAATTCCTAAATAAAGAATCTCTTAATACAGCTAACTTTGGTCACGTTATTTGTGTACGTGCCATAGTGTTAACAGTGTGCGACATGGTTAAACTAGTGAATTGCCACAAAGTTAGTAGGCGCGACTCTAAGGCCTAAGGATAAATTTAAAAACACAAATATGGAACTTGGGCATGTCGGGGTCAAGTCAGATGTGAAAGCAATTGACAAGGCACTTCCTGACTAGTGACTACCGACTTCCTGAGTACGATTCTTGTGACGCTTGAAATCTTGAAACTTGAAAGGTTTCCACAAAAATAATATGTATGCCGAGCAACTACTGATCGCGCAACTTTTGTTTATCACTTTTCCGCCAACAACAAAACCAGGAAAACGAAATATGGTGAAAACCATATCATCACTTAATGCCTTGTAAGCAGCGAACAAAAATGTGGACTTCAGAAGTGGGTGACGTTTAGTGTGTTTGAATTATATGTCGTGGTAGATCCTCAAGAGACGAGAATACTAGATGCGCACCATTTTAGTAGTCAGTTATGTTTGTAGTGGCAGACATATTAGTAGTCAGTTATGTTTTAAGAGTGATGACAATATTTTCTTTATGAATATACTAGCCCATAACCCGTGCCGTAATGGCACGGGCCATGATGTTGGTTCAATTTTAATATATCGTATAATTTGTGTCCCGAATACTTATCAACTCCTTATGATTTAATATGTGTTTGTCATAAAAATAGTTGGGATTTTCCTTTTTTTTTTTTTTTTTTTTCCTTTACTATTTTACCGCCGGAGATTTGTTCAAACGAAAGAAATATAATCTTAACTTCCAGACACTTTTTTATTTAGGTTCATTGCTTATAATGAGATAATGCTCTACATGAACATGGAAGTTTAAATATTTTTTGGAAATATGACGTCAACAACGCTCATCTCAGTGAAATCAACTAATCAATATCATCCATAAAAGTCTCCACATGCTCCTATTTCGCTCCAGCTGACTCATCTATCATGGTCATGTTGTCGATCCTCCAAATAGGCAGAGAATAGTATTTTTTTGATGAAGCTTTCATCGTCAAGAAGACCACATATGGAGGTTCCGTCGCCGGATAAGTTGATGATGAAGATTCCGATATAGATTCCGTCGCCGGAGACAACCAAGATGAAGGTTTCGCCGTTGGAGAGCATGGAAAGCATCACTATTGAACTTAAATCTCAACCCAATAACCAAGAATCTCCATTAAAGCGAATATAAACCTCAAAAGATTAGATAAAACCACCGAAATGGTGTAGATAAGTAGAAAACATAATAAAAACCAAACTAATCTAGTAACTAACCTATGTAGATGATGTCGATCCACCATTTTAGTTATCCATATTATGTTTTTGACTAACTTTAAACTTGATGTCATCTTCTACTGTGAACTTTATGTGATTTCAAAATCGAAATAGTTATACGTCTTTCATTCGTATTAAGTAATCCGTTGTATATCCCAATAATTCTTCTACAACAATTTCTTTTTTTTGTCGTTTCTAGACCATCAGTAGCCATTATTGTCAAGCGCAATCTATCTAATTTTTGTTGATGTTATGTATTTGCAATGTTATTTTTTCTTAAATAAATAGATTGTAGAAAAACTAAAAAAAAAAAGAACATAAGTATTACATCGGGTCTAAGTTACTATATCTAAAATGCTCCGGACACTGCTTTTGGTGCCTTGTTTCCTCAAATTCCTCGTTGCATTCTAGACAGTACTTGCAACACCAATCATTTGCGAAGTGAGCTATTTTTGCAAGTGTGTTCAATGTATCCCTTGCCTGTAATAATAATAACAACACGTCAATTTTTTTCAAGGCATCCAGTTGTAAATGGTATGAATCTAATAAATTTGAATTATACTTCAATATTAGATATCACCTTCTTCTCACATAACATAACAATTGAGGAAGGACAAATCTTGACCACTCTTTACATAGGCAAAGTTATCCAAACTATGTTTTGCAATTGTCTTACGTGAAATTATTATTAATCCATATTTTAGTCAGCTCCTATCGAAGCCGATCTAATTAGTCCTATAGAAAGTTAATCTTAAAATTTTGACCTTATCTCTTGACCAAATTATTTAACTATTCTCAGTCATGTTCTGCTTTGTGTGATCTACCCATCTGTGTGTACTCTACCTTCTAACCCAGTGAATGAAACCTATACATATTGATCCGTAATTTGATATTTTTGATTTGTCATCAAGAGGTCGCATAATTTGAGAATGTAAAATATAAAACAAAATTATAAACATCGGAGGCGAAATTTAGATTTATAATTTAGAGTTTTTTGTGATGATTTTGATGAACAAACATAATTTTCAAACAAATATTTTAGAATGCAAATATATTTTCCCGGTCAATAGGTTTTTATATAGGAAATTGAGTGAAAGTTGTTGTATTTGTAGGTAGTTGTCACGAAACAACTCGACATTGATGGTCTTTTAGGAAAAAGAATGTAATAGTACTTGAGAGAGCGGTAATGTTCTCTTACGCGGGTACACCAATTGCCTTTATATAATACGGGTGATCGAACAGTCATGATCATATTGTCTTATACATTCCGGTATCATCCTCAAAATATTTGGTTTTTGTCCTTATCAATCATGCTAAAAACAACCAATTACATCTTTCACAATACAATGTTGCATGTTTTGTGAAGATTATTTTTTTACTTGGTCAATAAAACTCACTAAAAAGCAAAAACTATTATTATACACTACTATTACCAACTCCCACAACCATAAAAACCATCCATCATCACTATTTCTTCCACTAATAGTAATGTTACCGCCTCCACCATTCACAAACACCCCCCACCGCTTATACTAACCCTACTTCCACTACCACCATTAGAATCAATATAGTTTTTAGTAAAATTATTTATTAATAAAATTATGTACTTATGTTAGATTATTAAAGGGACATTTATAATAGAAATTTAATTAATCATTATGAACAATCAATGAGACATCAATTAAAAAAACGTTTAAAAATGGTTAAGTTGAACAAACCCCAACGGTAAATTTATCTTTGCCAAGGACAAATCCTGACCATTCTTTACATAAACAAATCGATAATAAATAATTTCATATGTTCTGATCTTGATTCGTGTCGTTCGTTTAGTTATTACATAACATGGCAATTGATTGCACCAATTTTTTTAAATGTACATGTGTTTTATCGAGTTTATTTTAACATTAGAATGATCAACCACGTTTTATACTTTATATATATATAACGTTACACATTTTGTGGCGTTATGAAATTTGCATAATATGTTTTAGTTCACCAATACCCGCCACCACCATAAAACCCATATGAATCCATTTTTTTTATCCACCACTTAGTGGCGGAGCCAAGGGTAGACTAACCTGGCTCTAACCCCTTAAATTTTTGATAGCTACATAAAAATTTTAGTTCATTTTATAAATAGTACTTTGTCCATATATATTTATGGTTTAGTCTACTAAAGTTTACATGTTTATTTTTTATTTTAAATAGGCCTCATCTATGTCAATTTTTGACTCCACCACTGCCACCATCACTACCGCCCATCCCATGTAGGTTGTTGGACGCAATTCTAATTTTCAATCACAAATGCCATTATGAGGTTTATATTGAACAAAATTTTGTCAATTGATTAGTTTCATTAATTTTTTTCCGTGTATATATTTTTTTTGTATTGATATTATTTATCTATCGGCCTCCACCTCTTCTACTACTCATTGTTGCAGAAAATGTCTATTGATATTATTTATCAAAATTACTTATTAATAAAAATAAAAATAATAATTTATTAAGAAAACATTTATATTTAAAAAATGATTAGTCATTTATTATGAGCAATTAGTGAAACACTAATTAATAAAACACTTTATAATGAATAGATTATTTATTTTGTGCAATTAGTGAAACACTAATTAATAGACCAATTATGGTGTTTAAGTTGAACAAATCACCACTATTGATTTATCTTTTCCATCAATTCCAACCAAGGTGGAACAATGGCTTGAGGCCACTCTTATGACACAATAGGTCATGAGTTCAAACCTCCCCGTTATTATTTTTGAAATTCCATATCTTGACTTGAGTATTAATTTTTCATTCATAATATTGGAATTAACATAACACCAGGTGTGCGACTTGTAGGGTGTGGCAGGGAGAACCACAACCTTTGATTTATCTTTCCCACGGACAAATCCTAACCACCACTAACAAAGGCAAACTTAGCCTGGCTTTGTTTTGTATTCTTGATGGTTTTAAGAGTATGGAGATAGTGATGCTTTTATTTGATAACTGCAAACTAACATTACATTTATAAAATCTTCCAATCTATTACATTAACTTTGTTGACATGAGTTAACTTCTAATTCTGCACTTTATTTTCACTTGACCTTTAAATTGTGCACAAATTTGATTTTCAGAATTTTCAAATTGCTATTGTTTTTCCACAAAGATTGCATTAGAAACCCATTGGAAATCTTCACACTTGATGCATTTTAGGTACCCAATACCATAATTCCATGATGTTTGAGCTATGTTTAACATCCTCACCTTAGTTGAATGGCATTTGGGGTTGATATAAGGAGTCTGTGACCAAGGACAGTCAGCAAATCTGTGATCACCAGCACAAGCAGCACAACCTCCCTTGTACTGAGGTGCCATGGATTTTATTATGGCAGTAGCTTCATCAAACCATTCAAAATATGAACACATAGGATAAGAACAAGAAAAGAATTTCTTCCCTGAATTGACACCATCTTTAACCTTTAGAAGCTTTCAAATTACATTACAAGGAACTAGTTTACACCATGAGTAAATCCAAGGACAAACCATGGATTCATGATTTGTTTCACTGCACATTTCACATTCCTGCATTTTAGTGCTTCAGCTTGAGCTAGCCATTAATGGTGATGAAGAAACCTCATATACTGTAAATATGTTTTTAGAGGACCACAATATATAAGACAGGATGGGGTCAAAATGGTCGTTACACCAACGGGAAAAAACTGGCCAACGGTCGGAATCTTTCACCGTCCTTTTCCTTGCCTTGGACACGTGTCGCAATCCAATTATTTAGGACATGGTCGTAATTTTCAGAAATTTGAGAGCCCAAGTTGGTAAAATTACATGACATGTGCGAGTCACGTGTGTCGTAGATTCGTTGAATCTAGACATGAAGGATATAAACGTAATATCACCACACGTGCGGTACACATGTGTGCGTTTTTGACCTCTTAACTCTGTCTAACGGCAAAACTAACGTTTTGGGGCATTTCGATTTTTTTTTTTTAACGTTCGGGGCATTTTAACAAGCTGATACCCGAAATTGGGGCATTTTGCCTCTTAACCCATATATTTGATTGATAGACAACCAAAATATTGAAAGGCTTAACGATATTGAAATATGAATGCTTTCAAGAGTTCATGACCAAGTACCATAAAAATATATGATGCCGCAGAACTGATCATGATGCAAAACAAGACGCAACTTGTCTCAAATCTTTCTGGTTCTTCTTTTGTTTTAACATAATTACCAAAGACATCAAATAACATACTCTAACTAGAGGAGGACCCAAACATAATAAATTGACAATTGAATAAACATCTGTGAAAGTAACACAACACACTCACACTAAGAAGCTTTTCTTTTCTTCGTTCTCAATATCTTCTTCTGTGTGAGGCCTCCCATTGTTCTGGCCCTAGATAAGTACCCGTGCCAAGTGAAAGTAGGCTCTCCACAAAGACTGCTGCACTGCGAGTGGAAGCCATTGAATCTTGATGGATATCCAGAACCGTGTCCTGTTTTGGGTCATATATAACCATATGCAAACAATTATCATCCAGGTATAATCCTAACAAAAATTTGCCATTCTTTAACCGCTGTAAGGGTATAAAGTTGTGAACTTCCCCAAAATGTTTATCTAGCTCAATGGTGAAGAGCTTGGCCCATGACCCCTGTTCTCCGATGCCCTTCAGCTCCCACGCACTTATAATCCCAAGATCATAACAAAATAAGCAAAGTGACCCTCCTAAAACACATAAAAGTGGTTTGGCATCTACGCCAAGGAGAAGTAGTGGCATCACTATGGAATCCTCTCTCTTAACATCAAAACAAAGAATATACTGTTCATCTCTGGATTCACTTTCTAACAAATATATTATCCAATGAAGAGTTCCATTAACAGGAAGGCGAGCCATATCAAACATTCTTGCATCATCAACATCATCGATAATGATGTCAGTAACTTTTCTCCATGAATTTGATTTAAGTGTATAGATGTAAACCTTACACCAAAGAGACTCCGCTAAACGTACCACTTTAAAATCTTCAATTTGGTAGTCATAAGAAAATCCATATTCTACAAAAATCCTTTCTTTATCCTTTGATTCAGATGGTGGATTTGGTAGTCACTTACATTCGTTGGTACATGGGTTCCACAGCATAAGAACAACAGAATGATATTTATTAATATGCCTTAACAAAACCAAGCCATTACAACTTCCAAGAAACTCAATTCCCTTTTCCAGAGATTCAACTGGGCATATGACATCACCAGAGCTCTCACATGTAGATAATAACGGGTCATAACTTAAGGTTCGTATGTTACTGTAATTACGAAGAATGAGACTGAATTTGTCAGTTTCAACAGCATGCTGGTATTGTGTTCTAAGAAATTCAGGACGTGTCAATAAATTGAGCCACTCATTGTTTACGCACCTGAATCGTGCAATTGACTTGACAGGCAACCGAATCAGGATGTCTGATAGGATATGTCCTGGCAAGTTCACCATTCCAGCATATCAAATCAAATAAATTTCAGCAATAATTAAGCTTTCAATCATCGATTTCAAGCAGGGAAAAAAACATTGGAATGGATAATACAAGAGATATGGAACACCTGCAAAAGTCAAGGTGCAGGGAGAAGTTGCAGAGGTCGGATAGACTAGTTCTTTGGAACGAAACAGAAGTTATGGTTTTCTTTTACAAAGTTGCATTCACCAATTTATAACCAAACCAAGAAAAGTTCATGTCAATTTATAAGCTAAGGTTTACTCTTGGCACGATCTGTTTATAAATTTATAAGCTATGGTTTACTCTTGGCACGATCTCTTCATCCGCCAACAACGAATTATTGTTTATTACAAGATAGCAAAGAAAACTACTAACGGATGTTCAAGTTTTAGTTATTTGTGTTCCAACCCAAGATTCTTTTTTACAATTTTGTACTAGGCTCATGCTCAAGTGCATAATTATGACCCCAAGCGAAAAACAATAAACCAAAATAGGAAACCAAAATAACACGAAAAGCTACAATCAATCACACTAATTATACTCCTTGGGTAACATTATGTGCTCCAGTTTTCAAAAGACTTCAAAATGAGATCAATTTAAATATTTTTGTTCTCCTCTAAAATCTTAATGTGCTCTCTCAATTTACCCTCCAACCAGCACTCTCCTCAAGCTGCAAAGCATGACAATCTTAAGTTTATAAACATGAGCCTTACACCAATTATTCGCAATAGACTCCGCTAAACATGCCACTTTAATATATTCAATTTGGTAATTGTAGCCAAAACCATATTCTACATACATCCTACCTCGATCCTTTGATGCACCGGGTGGATTTGTTGGAACATTCGTCGGAACATGGGTTCCACAACATAAGCACGCTCGAGTAAGACTCATTAGTATGCCTTAACAAAACCAGCAAGTCCCCACTCAATAGATTCAACTGGTCCATGTCACATGTAGAGGATAATGGATCGCAACTTGAGGTCTATATATCACTATTACCACAAAGCATGAGGCCAAATGGATTGTGTGTTAAGAAATTCAGAGCTTTTCAATAAATTGAGCCACTCATTGTTTACGCACCTGAATCAGTATGTCTGATAGGATATCTCTTGGCAAGTTCACCATTCCTGCACATCATATCAAAAATAAATTTGAGCAATATACATGCTAAGGATATTTGACATAAACAAAAATTCATCAATCATTGACCCAACCAAAAAAAGTCATGTATTATCAAATGGGTGTATATCAGAAAAAGGCCCTATTACTACGTGCAGCGCAATATGTATAAAATGTTTGAGTAACTGCAAAAGTTTTAAATTCTCAATGCTTTGTGTAGTAATTGAGCCGTTGGGTGTTGATATTCACAGATCAACAGAAAACAAAAAACAGGCTACTCTTTTATCGTTAATAATGTTAACTAGGTTAGTCTGGTGTGGTACTCTTTCCACGCTTAATCAAACACACATGCATCAGCTGAATTTAATTACTGTTGCAACAATACATCAAATTTGCATGGATGTTTAGACCAAACGTTATGACCTAACGCAGTCACACTTTAAGGGCTTCCAGTACCATGTAACATGTTATGCATGTTTCAGATTAAGTATTGGATGAATATCAAGTTAATATCGAGTTCAGATACTTCATCTGCACTAAAACTAATATAAATGCTAGTACAGTTCATTTAAATTTGCTAGTACAGTTCAAAACAATTGGGATGCTCTCTTTGTGTAACTTTGTGGTTTTCTGATCTCTCTTGTTTTCCACTTCTGGTGGAACTCTTTGTAAATTCTTTTTTTCTCTAATAAATCTTCTCTTCTTATCAAAAAAAAAAAACTAATATAAATGCTGCTACATTCAGACGAAGAAGTCAGCTATAAATGCAGGTGCATTGCCGAGTTGATTACGAGAACAAAAAACTCAGTTACGACTTACAAGTACGTACATATATAAATGAAAAAACTCAGTTACGACTTACAAGTACGTACATATATAAATGCATTTTTGTCACTCTCTATGGAAGGAATTGAGATGGGGGATAAAACTAAGTAACTGTTTAATATTAACCCAAACTCTACCCATGGAGCATTCTCTAACTCTGCATAAGTCCATTTTTTCCAGGCACTAAAATCCAACGGGTGACAAATTCTAGCAGTTTTATGAAAAAGCTTATATCACCGGTATAGCGCAAGTGATGACAATTTTGATTGGTTTCGGTTGGCTTTATTACTAAACTCACTAGGTTACTGGAGTAGAAGGATGGGATGGAAACAGTACAGTATGTAGCAAAAAGCCCAATGAAGGATTTGGTCAACGTTGATTTCCATTAAGCAACTATTGATGTATGCAGCATTTGAGTTTTGAAATTACGGATGGTTTAAGTTTGCACTTTAATGGTTAGTAACTGATTCTACTATGCTCACTTAGGTTACAATGTTGGACATTTAAATATTTTTCTATTTGACTCGATAAAAGTGTGCCAGCAATCAAGATTAAGCTAGTGAATTACCACGAAATTAATAGGATTTTCTACCTGATCCAATGATTTCTCAAAATGGCAATATATGCACTCAACAGCGAAAATGCCCCTTTGAGTTTAAATCAGAATTTTGCAAAATACAAGTACCGAGTACGCGGACAAATATGGTTTTCCGATTTCACGGAATGAACAAATTTAAGAGTCTAAATATGATATTCGGAAAGAATTAAGGGTTTTAATCTGAACCGTATAATATTACTCCCTCCGTTTCTTTTTAATAAGCCAGTTTTGTTTTTAAAGAAAATTAAGGAAATTAAAAACACTAATCATTGAAATTGGTCCTCATAACACTTGTCAGTAAAAGAAGTAAAGTGAAATGGTCCACATAACAATTGTCATCAAAAGAAGGTAAGAGAAAAGTGATTCCAGAAAATTAAAGTAACATTTGACTTTCCCAATTAGGAAACCAGCCTACTTTTTTGAAACATTTATTTATAAAAACCAGTCTATTAAAAAGGAACGGACGGAGTATATGTTAGCTGGATGTTTTAGGTTTAGGATACGCAAAAGGAAATGCGTTGTTCGTAAAAATTAGTCTGTAATTATTACTTAGTCCACCTCCGTCCCCTGTATCCTTGGTTAAGTATGTGTACGGATCTCTTATAGGGTCCACGTATTTGAATCTTCATATGGAAATATGGTCACGTGCCTTCTATTATTTGTTTGATGTGGAAGAATCTCACCTTGGCCGCATCCAGCGTGCTCCAAATTGGATTATCCAACAATACACGTCTTTTGGATTTTAAAAATATTTGATGCTAACCAAATATTTTCGAATTCTACGTATCTATCTTGTTTAACCCTATTTTTGGCATATAAATGCACAAGTATAGCTTCTTCTTTTTTCTCCCAATTAAAATTCTGCGCCTCCTATTTCTTCAAGTAAGTGCTTTTACCTCCTTGGTTCCATTAGCATACTCAGCCATTCTTCTATATTTTCTCTCATAACTTTCAGCCACACTAACATGATGTATGCGTATATATCTTCCTTTTTGAACCAGCTTTAATGTAACTGTTATAGCACGATCCTTATTAAGCTTGTGTTTACGTCAAAATCTTCACACCTCTGTGCAAATCTTTTGACCAATTTTTCCATTCTTTAATTAGAAAAACATTGACCCTCTGTGTGTGTATATATATATATATATGACGATACGGCACCCAAAGCTTTGTTTGAACTACCAATTTACACAGCCTTTCCGCTTCAATAAACGTATCATATTCTTCCATTTTTTTTTAAATATTTTGTTTTTTTAATACGCACAACCGTAGTGCGCGCAACACCCCGTCGTCACGTCGCCCCTGTTTGATTAAAACGTATGACCCTGTCCCTGTTAATTGCAAAAACGGTCTGCAACTCCCCAGCACGTCGACATAGCAGTTATCCCTAATCCCTAAAACATCGTCGACATAGCAGTTATCACTAATCCCTAAAACATAAGTGGGGTTAGCTGAATTTAATAATGACATTAAATCGGAGTAGTATTATGTTCACATAATACCTCGACAAGGCATTGCATTGCCCTGTCTATTGCATAGGAGAAGTCGTCGACGGAGTTGATAGCCCTTTGATCAGATGGCAGCATGCAACAGTTTGCAATCGCTCGGGCAATAGACTTGTCCTTCAGGGACGAGTCATTATAAGTTACGGGTTCCCCAGTTGGTTTCAAGATAGCTGGCGTAAATACATCATCGCTTTTGGATGGGGAGGAGGCGTTGAAGGAATATACGAAGGGGAAGGTGGCCTTGGAGCGGACAAACGGTGGCGCCGGCTCAACGTAACGGCTGGATATCCCAGGAGGAAAGTTTCTCACTGAGAATTGACGTTTTCCCGATCTTTTTTTACCCCCAAAAGACATCCTTGCAGTAAGTCTTTTTCCGCCCGCCTCCTTTGGCTTGATTGTTCCTTGAAGAGTTCTGGTTATTGAAAGAAGCCATTCTGCATAGCGAAAAAGACTTGACCCAAAGATTCTTTTGGGGGGAAAACAATTTTGGGAAAATGTGAATTGGCATTGAGATTTTCCCTCTTGGATGTCCAGACGTTGCGCCGGCGCCACCGTTGCACTGTTTTTCCTCTCCAAGGCCACATTTCCCTTCGTATACTGCTGCAACGCCTCCTTTTCCATCCAAAAGCGATGATGTATTTATCCCAACTATCTTGAAACCAACTGGGGAACCCGTAACCTATAATGACTCGGCCCTAAAGGACAAATCCATTGCCCGAGCGATTGCACACTGTTGCATGCTGCCATCTGATCAAAGGGTTGTTAACTCCGTCGATAAATTTTTCCTATGCAATAGGCAGGACTATGCAATGCCTTGTCGAGGTAAGTATGTGAACATAATACCACTCCGATTAAATATCATTATTAAAGTCAGCTAACCCCACTTATATTTTAGGGATTACTGCGAACATGAAGGGTTTGTTAAAATGTTTGCAATGCGAGATTAATCAAGCTGATCTAAACTTATATATTATTTAATATGAGCGGCAGACTGTTTTTTTCGCTATGGAATCTAGTGTAGGGGAATCTAATTTTACAATTAACAGGACAGGCTAAAATAATAATAGGTAGTGCAGGTAGGTAATTTTACTTATAGTCGAGTAATGAGAGAAGGATTAAGCCGACTTCATTGTAAATTTGAAAAACCCTTAGCTCTAGTCAAGATGAGGATTTTGAAGAGTTTGTTCAACTTTATCTTCAACTCCGCTTATAAAAAAGTTAGTAGAAACACATCTAGAACTGATATTTTGAAGAAATTTGATGGAAGGAAAAAACCTTTTGATTGCTGAATTTGCCACATATATCTTTTACCTTGGGATGTAATGGATCTCCTTATATTTGTGTTACATCTCATTATATTGATGCTAAAACTTGATGCTAATCAAAAAGGTAATTGCGTTTCGTACTATTCCTTATCCTCTTTCCATCATGAAGTTATCAAAAGTCTTGGTTTGGATAATGCTTCTTCTAATGTTAGTGTGAAACATTTGATAGTTTATGATGCTATTAAGGTGAACTTAAACCGATAACTTGGACTTTATTAGAAAATTAGAAGTGCAACTTTACATTACTCATAACCAAGAATTTAAGAAGTCTTGCCTAAATTTTGCTCTTAAACCTAGATCATTTGGATTAGATGTCCATAATAGATGGAACTCTTACATGATGTTGAAAGCAAAAGGACAATTCGATCCATTACCTATGAATGGACATGATTGAGACAATTGTAATTGCAAGTTTTTAGGTGTATTTTTACACTAAGAAGTTATCCGGGTTTACTATTCCACCACTTGCATGCTGCCATCGAGTTATTAAGTTGATGGAAGAAAAGATCTAAAATATTGGGAGAGATTCCATCTCTATTTATCTTGGGGTTATGGATCCAAGGAAGAAAATTATTGGAACGTCGAATTGCTAATGCATTTTTAAAGAACCTCTTGATAGTTTTATGACATCAAATACTCTTGAAGGCATTAGGACTATGCAATGCCAATCGAATTTTGGATGAATTAGATCCATCAGAAAGATTGTTATCTAATTGGTCAAGTGGCACATCTAATACCAATTCAATTTGAACATAAGTCTCACCTCGGGCAATTACCAAAGCGAAATTGCGAGACTTCGTGGTAGAATTTCTTCTCTTGAAGTTGAATTGGTGAAGGAACAGATTTATACTTCAAGACTCTATGAGAGGATCAGCGACTTGGAGACCAGAGAAAGAAATGCGGATTCCCTTCAGGAAGAAATAACCGATTTTCGTGAACAACTCAACATTGCTTTTGACAACGGCTTCCTGGATAACTTTAATTATGTGGAAGAAAGTGATGCAAAAGGTGCTGATGATGAAGATGATGAACCTGAAGAGACCACTCCCAAAGACGCTTAGGCTACTCCTTATAGATGTTTTTCCCGTTTTTTAGTAGTTTGATTAATTTATTATCGTAGGAAACAAGGACTGCCACTATTTTCTCCTTCATTATTACTATTATTTCTCTTTAATAGAAGTTTCTTTCAGTAACAACTTATTTTTCTCCTTAATAGAAATTTTTGAAATATATCTTTCTTCAAATGTGTTCATGATAATGTGTTGTTTTGCTCAAAAAACTTAACAACGACTTCGAAGACTTACCTTATTTGAATGCAGGTATCTATGTATCTAACTAGGCGCTTTAATTGCTCAGTTACTCCGGTTTCGCTTAGGCACTTTCGTTGCCTATCACTTTGGTAAGTACACTTTTTTATTGTAGAAACAACTTGTCGAGGAAATGTGATCTTTATTGATTTGAATGTAAAGTTATATTAATGCAAATATTTTTTCCAGGTTAAAGGAATGGGTTATTTGGATTTTGATACTTGGGTTTTTGTCTAGAGTTAGTGTTTGGTCTAACATTTATCCAGCTTTCCGTTTGGTACTTGGAATTGACGTTGACTTGAGTTAACTATCAACTTTTGTTCAGAGATTAATAAAAAAAACAAAAATAAAATCAGCTTGTAGCTCAACTGGTTTCATGCGCTCCACAGAGGTTTCATGCACTCAAAGAGATCATAGGTTCGAGTCCTAGATGGCGTAATATTACAGAGTTTGACATGGAAACTAAGGTCTTCCAAAAACCTATCATAGATCAACCATGGTCCATGTGACATCCTTCTTCAGTTAACGACAATAACAATTCTATACAACTGATGATGCCTTACAGCATGGTAATTACTGATGGATGGCAATACATTTTGTTCCTAGTAGACGAAAATCTCTCAAATCCGAGTTTGAGATTTTCAGTTGACATAATTATATTTGAATTCACATTTTCTGTTGACAGTTATTGAAGCAAGACCAATTTTTGTGAATATCTGACTCGTAGAAAAATTGGTAGAAATATGACTGGCTGCTGATACATCTCAGGTACTCGATCATGATAGTTCATGTAGTCGATATAGAGGTGTAAAACGTGCCGGCCCGGCACAGCCCGGCACACGAAGTCACGTGCTTCACGTGCCATGTGCCGTGCTGTGCCAACGATTTAAATGTGTTGTGCCGTGTTGTGCTTTACTAGTCAAAAGCTAGGCACAGCACAGCCCACAGGCACAACACACGAATAAACGTGTCGTGTTGTGCCGTGCTGGCATATGTGCTATAAACAATTTGAAATTACTTAATTTACACATTAATTCGGACATTATCAAAAGAATTTAATTAGGCAACATATCATTTGAAATTATTTCAAGTAAATTAACAAGTTTATTCAATAAAAAGAAATAGTCCATCAAATTTAAAATTGGATTATTGTCATGTAAATTAATGTTCTAGTTAAATATAGGTGACGACATTATAACAACGATATTGAAATATATTTTCCAAATATTAAAGTATTATCCGTGTTGTTATAAATAAGCCCGCATAAAATGTTAAAAACTATCTAGAATAGTGACTCTTTTGTGAAATATACAAAAAATGTGATGGATTATGCCTTGTTATATGGTGTATTTGTACATGTTATGACGTGCTTTCTTAACGTGTTGTGCTGGGTTGGGCCACGTGCTTATCCGTGCCGGGTGTTGTGCTATGCTAGTGTGCCAATTAGTCAAACCCAGCACGTCCCATTTAACTAACGTGCTGTGCCGTGCTGGGCTGGGCTGTGCTCGTGCTGGCACAACCCAATTTACACCTCTAAGTGGATAGTCAAGACCAAATCTCCTGCCCTCACAAATCTATACAGTTCTGTTTATAAAAAGCAACCAACTAAGGTGTATGTAAATACAGGTTCCATGAACCTCACCATAATGGAAAGGTTTAAGAAAAATAAAAGGCTTAACCGCGGTGTGCTGAAAAACCTGCAATGTAACAACAAACTGAGTACTTTTCTCAAATTCATCAGAAGACAACCGATTAACAACATTCATACTTAAAAACAGATTGGCACAATTAGATTTATCGGACCACAATAGGAAGGAAGAAGTTTAGAAGTTTGCAAATTACAGTTGCAGACTCTGAAAAATTCTTCAGCTGACTAAAATAAGATAACAAAGTGAATAATACATTCTCCACAGAGAAAAGGGAGAGAAAACACCCAGCAAAATATAAGAAACTGAATAGAAAGAACAAGACGAGAACCCTTGTGATCGTGTTAACAATCATAGACAGAACAAGATGCTTGAAAGCTTTCTGGTTCTCCATATATTATAACAGAATTGCCCAACACATAAATTAACATGTTCTAACTAGACAACACCCCAAATCTATGAAAATAGCGCATAACACACTCACATTGACTTGCTTTTCTTCTTTTCATTCTCAGGATCTTCTTCTTTGTCACCAAGACTCACACCATCATCTCCTGTACAATCGTCGTCATCCTCCTCCTCGTTATCTTCTTCAGAGTCATTCTCATCTTCTTTGTGTAAGGCTTCCCATTGTGCTGGCCCAAGATAAGTACCCGTGTCAAGCGAAATTAGGCTCTCCACATAAACAGATACACTCCGAGAAGAAGCCATTGAATCCTCATGGATATCCAGAATTGTTTCCTGGTTTGGATCATATATAACCATATGCAAACAATCATCATCCAGATCAAACCCTAACAGAATTTTCCCATTCTTTAACAACTGCAAGGGTATAAATTTGTGAACTACCCCGAAATGTTTTTCTAGATCTATGGTGAAGAATTTGACCCATGTTTTCTTCACTCCATTGTCCTTCAACTCCCAGACACTAATAACCCCAGATTCACAATCATAAGAAAATAAGCAAAGTGACCCTCCAAAAACACACAAAAATGGATCGTCAGCTACATCAAAGATAGGCAGTGGCATCTTATGAAACTCCTCTTTCTCGATATCAAAACAAAGAATAAAATGCTCATATTGGAATTCACTTTCTTCAGCATATACTATCCAATGAAGAGATCCATTCACAGGCAAGCGAGCCATATCGAACATTCCAGCATCATCAAAGTCATCAATCTCGACGCCATCAACTCCTCTCCATGAATTTGATTTAAGCGTATAGACATGGACGTCGCACCAACTTTTCTCTGGAGATTCCGCTAAACGTACCACTTTAAAATCTTCAATTTGGGAATCATAACCAATTCCATATTCCACATAAATCCTGTCATGATCCTTTGATGCCCCTGGTGGATTTGGTACCCTCTTACATTCGTTGGTACATGGGTTCCACAGCATAAGAACACGCGATTGACACATATTAATATGCCTTAACAAAACAAAGCCATTAGAGCATCCAAGAAATTCAATTCCCATATCGAGAGATTCAATTGGGCAAATGTGATGACCAGATCCCTCACATGTAGACGATAATGGATCATAACTTAAGGTATCTATATTGCTATAACTATAAGTATTGCTATAACTACGAAGCATGAGACTAAACTTTTCAATTTCAACAGCATGCTGGTATTGCGTTTTAAGAAATTTAGAGCTTTTCAATAAATTGTGCCACTCATTGTTTACACACCTGAATCGTGCAATTGACTTCACAGGCAACCGGATCAGGATGTCTGATAGGATCTCTATTGGCAAGTTCCCCATTCCTGCACATAAAAAAATCAAATCAAATCAAATAAGATTTCAGCACTATACTTTCTAAAGAGATCTGATAAAAACAAGATATCTTTAAGCTCTAATTCATAGATTTCAAACAGAATGTAGTACCTGCAATAGATAGTCAAGGTGTTTCGAGAATTCGCAGAGATTGAAAAGTAAAAGAAGCTGCGGTTTTCTATGATTTCAGAGATGCATTCATCAATATAAGATGAAACCAAAAAAAGTCAATGAAAAGAGAAATACTAAGATTTATATTGAATGCTTTGGTTTTCTCTTGTCACGATCTCTTCACCCACCAACAACGAATAATTGTTTATTACAAGACAACAAAGAGAACTACTCATGGATGTTAAAGTTTAATTATCTGTTTTCCAACACAAGATTCCTTTTTACAATTTTTCACCAGGCACTTGCTAAAGTGCATAATCATTACCCCAAAACATACAAAAAGCAACAATCAATAACACCAATTTTATACTCTTCCTTACCCTGAGGGATATTACTTGCTCTAGTTTTCGGGAAACTTCAAAATCTATTCATATCCATGTTTTTGTTCTCCTTCTCTAAAATATTAATGTGCTCTGGCAATCTTCCCACCTAGTCCAGCACTCTCGTGCTATGTTGTAAAAGACGCTCTAAGCGTTGTCCCGGCGCCTGGGAAAATAAGGCTCCCAGGCGCCAAAATAAAGCTTCTTATGTCGTTTTTTAAATCTCGGGCGCCGGGCTTGGCGCCTCGCCCAGCGCCTTTTACAACATAGCTATCGTGAAGCTGCACCAACAAGCTATATGATACTTCTACAATCTTCTAATTCTCCACCAATTTGACATTACTGTTGAGAAACTCACTATACAGTATAGAATGATTTCAGAATTCAACAGTGTCTATGACTTAGTAGCCAGGAACGGGAACGAGGTCGGGAGAAGGAGCGAGGACGGAAGTGGGGATCGTATAATTTTCAAAAAATGAGATACGAGAAGCGAGTTGGGAGCGTGAATTATAATTTTCCAGAAATATTAGTTATATTACCAATTTTCTGACTTTGTAATCAAGAAATAAGAGAAGTACATAAAATGTTTAGAAAATCTTACTTACGTGCAGGAATATATCTCATTCATTGACCTTTCTTGCTTCTTGTGTTTGTTACGAGCACTCTGAAGTATGAATATGAAATTCTACACCGCTTTGAACGACTGACTGCACCAGTCCTGCTGTGATCCCTTTTAGTACCAAGAAAACTGGAAACATGCTGTCAGGCTGAAGAGGAAGAGGGATTAAGTTCCGAAACATGCCTGCAGCAGTATCTAAAACTTTCCCATCGTTCTAGGCACGTCCACCTTACCTAATGAAAAACCAACCAGGCCATTACAACATCCAAGAAACTCAAGTTCCCACTTAATAGATTCAACTAGGCCCATGTCATGACTAGATTCCTCACATGTAGAGGATAATGGATCGTAACTTAAGGTATCTATATCACTATCACCGCAGAGCATGTGAACAAATTTGTTCATTTCAACAGCATGCTGGTATTCTGTTATAAGAAATTGAGCCACTCATTGTTTACGCACCTGAATCGTGCAATCGACTTCGCAGGCAACCTAATCAGGATGTCCTATCTCTTGGCAAGTTCCCCATTCGTTCACATCAAATCAGCAATATACATGCAAAGGAGATCTGACAAACAAAGAAACATTAAACTCTGATTCATCGATTTCAAGCAGGAGAGAAAGAAAAAAACATCAGAAAGGATAGTAAGAGTGTAATACCCGGTATTTTTATTTACCAGTTCGGGTCGGGTTATAACCGCCTTAGTTTGACACTTAGGTTGTTTCTTGTGTTTTAGTCTAGTTGGGGTGTTTGGACTAGAAAAGCTAAAAGTTAGGGTGGAAATAAAGTCACCTAATTTATTTTAATAAGTAAAATAAAATAAATAGAAAATAAAAAGACAATTAAAAGAAATAAACAAAATATAAATATTAGTTATCATTATGAATATTAGTATTATTAAGGTTTTTATACCTAAAAGTTTAGAAAAGGAATTTTAGAAGTTAGAAATCAAAAGGCTAGGAAGAAAAAAAAAAGAGATGGAGATATAGGTTTTTGTTTAGAGAAAGAAGCTATGGAGAGGAAGAAGATGAATTGGAGCTAGGGTTCTTTAGGAGAAATTCTAATTGGGAAAATCAATGGAATTGAGGTAGAATATATGTGAAACCCCTTTTCTCTTTTGGTGTTTTCTTTGGGTGTTTACTTGGTATGATTTTGTATTATTGGGTTTTATTAATTTAATCACACAAATATATATCTCCTAATGATGATCAGGCTTCTGAAGTTGTTAGATAACATGATTAGGTAACTATGGTTAAATTTTGAGAACAATATACCACAAATTCACCGTTGAATGTGTGTTTGAATTTGGATGATAGTTTCTGAAATTCTGGACAGTTCCGCGTTTTTGTGTTTTTGATATTCTTAGGAAGTCTTAATGGTGTTAAAAGGATTTGAGTCCTTAATAAAAGTTGTAGATAAACATCTCATATTTCAGTGTGAGTTGGATTGGGTCAATTTCAGATTGTTATGAATTTATCATTAATTGTTTGGTAATGACATGTAATCTGCTCAGTTTTTAGAATTTCCTTGTAAATTCTATAACTTTTGTTTGAACCGTGGCTTTTATGTGAAATTTGGGTATGTTGTTTCTTATGGATCTGTGTATGTTCTGTAAAAGTTTCAATAAGAACAGATAAAGAAATCATCATTAAATGTATGATATAAAATAGCTGCAGTTAACTTGTTTGCATAAATGCTTGAAAGAAACTCATGTTGTTGTCATATGTTAAGCCATTGTTGATTGTGTTGTTTGTAAAAAGGATTTATAAAAGTAAATGAGTTCATGTTTTACCGTTATATGGAACATGTTTCATGATAACGGCGGGTAATGATCCCCGAGAGCTAAATGGGTAATGATCCCCATGGGAACTTGTGTTTCCCGACCATCGATGGCGGCTGTCCGTGCCGGTAAACGATAGGTGGTGTACGAACCAAGGTTTTAAAATGCGTGAATAAACGGGTAATGATCCCCGAGAGCAAATGGGTATGATCCCCATAGGAACTTTTGTTCCTGGCCATCGATGGAGGCTGTCCGTGCCGATAAACGATAGGTGGGTGTACGAACCAAGGACATTCGTACCGTGAACTCAATTGTTAAAACCTAAATTGGTAGATTTGTCGAAATTATTATTGGTGTTATGAACTCAATTATGAAATCTATTTGGATGAATTATATTAATATTGATTGAAGGATGATTTGTTGAAATAATATTAATGTTGTGAAGTCTTGTTTTGAAATCTTAAGATGATTTGTTAGAAACAATATTTGCATTGTGAATTCATGATTAAACAAATATACTTGTGTGGTGATCATGTTGGGTGAGTGAGTATCTATATTAGAGATTTTCTCGAAATTATGTCGTATGCTCATGTCGTATGTTATTTGACTCGTTGACATTGTTATGCATGTTTTGAGATTGGGAATGCATTCTATTGAGTTGTCATCTCACCCCAATTGACACCCTTGCAGATTTATCAGAGTGGCGTAGCGAAAGCTAGGAATGAGTAGCTTAGTGATTGAATTGCTTAATTGTATTATGTAATTTGAAATAATATGTTTGGTTGAAATCGTTGTTAAGATAATAAGAGGATCTATATGCTTCGGTTTAGGTTATGTAAAGTTACAACCATGTTTTGTGAAAAAGTAAATTAGAAAAAAAAATATGTATGCATTAAGTCTCTTTCCGACCCGTAACGGTTCGAGTTCGGATCTCCATATGGGTTTGACCCTGGTCCGGAACTCGGGGTGTTACAAAGAGAGATATGGAGTACCTGCAAAAGTCATGGGGGTGGAAAAATTTGCAGAGATTGAATAGAATAGGTCTTTGGAAAGAAACAGAACCTATAGTTTTCTTTTTCATAGTTGTGTTCATCAATTTATAATCAAACCAAAAAGCTCAACCAAAAGAGAAATGTACTAAGATGGATTATCAATTTATAATCTATGGTCTACTCTTGGCAAGATCTGTTATCAAACCCAGGATTCTTTTTTACAATTCTATAATAGGCTCTCTAGCACCGAAAACAATCAACCCAAATTTATAAAAATGCACAAAAAGCAACCATCAATTACACAATTATACTCTTACTTAACCAGCATTGTTTGCTCAAGTAATTGGAAACTTGAATGTAATCAATTACACAAATTACACTCCTCGATCTCCTTATTTCTTATAACAGTTTAGCAAACTTCTCCCTTTGATCCTCTAGTCTCTTAATCAGCTGAATCTACCTACAAACCCAAAACTCTCCTCAAGCAGCACCAACAGATCATAATTGTACAATCATCCAATTGTCCCCCCAATTCAACAACTCTCTTCCTTGAACCTCCAATTCCTTAGACTTGATCTTCAAATATTGAATTTCATCGTCAGCTATCTCCATTTCACACATTTCAACTCATAAATTTCCGTTGACACCTCTTCATAGATGGATCAAACAAACTTTATCATCAAATACCACTGAAAGACTAGTCCTGATTTTTCCAGCTTCATATTCTCCAAACCCATCGATCAAAGTCACCCTTCTACAGATTCTAATGAGGTTTTCTTTAGTACCACATAGATCTTCATTTCTCTTTCCTGGATGGAGAGATCTGCGTGATAAACCTCAGGGATCTGTCCCTGGGCTATCTATCAAGGAAAATGATCCAAGACAACCCACAAAAATAGATCAGGAGAAATCCCTCTAGATGCACAAGGAATGATCTAAAATCCCTGCACATGGATCATATCTTATCTTACTAATATAAAGAAAAGAGGTATTTTTGGTAGGAGACCCCCTAAATTACTAAGTTGTCCCTATCTTTTACATATTTACATAAATACCATTGTTTTAAAAATATATCAAAAATTTAAAAACTTAATATCTTTCAAAATATATATCGGATTTTTTTAAAATTTATATATTTGAAAATCCCTTTCAATTATCTACCTAACGAGTACAAACAAGAATAGTAAATTTTTGTTTTAGAAAAAAAAAATCATGGCTTTCAATTTTAGTATTGTTGGATGAGTAAAAATTCAAGCATGTGCATCGCACATGTGTCTATACTAGTGAGAAGAAAGAAATGAGTCTTTTTTTTTGGTTTGAGAGGAGATACCATTATGCTGCGATCCAAAGATGATGATGAATTTGGTTCCATCCTCCACCAGATTCCCAACCAAAAAAAGGAAGACTCCATTGTTGTTTGTCTTTAGTTTCAGAAACTATGACCGCCGAAATTATTTTTAAGGTTTTGAATTTGGGGGAATTAAATAGAGAGAGTTTGTGTGTGAATCTAGTGTGTTCGCGAACGTGTATTTATGGAAACAGAGAGGACTCAGAGGAGGCACTGTGGTGAGCCACTGCAGCATTTTAGCGCAGTAATAAATTGCGTAAAATCTTAATTGTTTCCATTGCCACCACACCCATTTTGATAATCGGAAAATGGGTAATTTGTCCAAAAAAATTTAAAACACGGTTCAAATGGACGAGTAAATTTTTTTATGGGTGAAATGGACCAAAAAAAATAGCAAGGATGAAACTGGATTCATTCTGGATTAAACATAAAAAATAGGAAGGATAAAACTGGATGCATCCTATGTAAAATAAAAATAAGAAAAAATATTTGAAAATTGGCAGGATGAAACTAGTTACATCCTTCCTATTTTTAAATTTTTGTCCATATAAACAGTATCTAAATCTAACTATCCTTTTCACCCAGAAAATTTTAATTTTGGTCTTTTTAACCAATTTTGTGTTTGATAATTTGGTAAACATATCTACAAAATACGAGAGTTTTTCTTAAAAGACTCAAGAATTGTTTGGGTAGTCATGATGTCAATGCTAGAGTATGAAGCTTTTTATTTCGTAGAATAGGTCTTGCTATTAAGAAGGGAGTTGGTGGGCAGTTTATAGCCAAGATCCCCTCTGGCTTCTTGTAATAACCTTTTTATATAATTAAACTAGTAAAAAAGGAAAAAATCTATAAAAAAAAAGTCAACCTCTACAAATGAGCTGATCCTCGACATAATTGTCGCGAATGTAACTTTTTTTTTTTTTGTTCAATCAACATATTTCAATTCATTAAAATCAAAATACTTATTACATGATCGCTTACAAGAATAACAAAAACATCAAAATACAAGATGATTAAACCCCTAATACAATTAAAGATATCAATTACAAGTATATCGCGAAGAGAAAGAGCGATAAACCGTAAAGATACCCAATTTTTGTTTATGTAGTAGGGAAAAATGATGGTGTTATCCGAAATCAATCCCGATAATTTAATCTGATTTTCTTCTTCTTTGATAAGAGATTCTCCTGAGAGAAAGGAGTATTTTTCCCTTAATCTTGTATACCCAAACGAACCTGGATGCCCTAAATCTCTTATGTTGAAAATAGATTCAAAGCGATACCGTGTTGAATGATTGATGTTTTTGAACCGAGAATAGCAAGCCACGATCCAGCCATGAAGATTTGAAAAAATCGCCCGCAAAGCGAAGAGATAATCGTCCAAAATGACGAAGAAAAATCGCCCCAAATGGCGAAGAAATATGCCGAAAGACATCAAAACAATAGAAAACATGTTTTATTTGATTAACTAATTTAAAAAAAACAACAGAAATAACTCCTTATAAGGAGTCAAGGATATAGCCCAATATCACTATTCCAAACCATCAAAAAAAATAAAAAAATAAAAAATTCTTGTGAGTCTCTTTTTATTGCTTGATCAAAAACATACTTACAAAAATACTAGCATGTCAATTTATGGAAAATGTACAAAACAGTCCTAGTATTAGGACCCGATTCACAAAACCATCATACTATTACAAATAATTAACAAAATGGTCACACTTCCGTTAAAAAGAGAGTTAAGTGATGACTCACATTTAAATATGTTAACCAAATTATCTATGTGTCCTTCCTACTTATCCCTCCATTCACAATCTTAAATTTTGCCTTCATTGTAATTGTTTTAACGGTGGTGCTATTTGTAAGTGGCGGTGCCGCCATTTACACACTGTTACACCTCATTCAGGATCGTTCCACAACATTCAGGTTCGTTACACCGCATTCACCAAAAGGGTTCACCGCTTCCCCTCTGAGATTTAGTGAAGATTCTTAAGCTTCCACCACCACCACCACCACCACCACCACCACCACCACCACCACCACCACTTCAACTAATTAGTTAAATGTGAATGGTATTTTGAAGGAGGGTATTTTAGGAAAATATAACACCGGTTTATTCAAAAGTGTTAGATCGGATGGAAGTATGACTGTTCTGTTAACGAATTACAAAAGTGTAACCATTTTGTGACCCAATTACCAAAAGTAGGACCATTATGTAAATGACCCTATTAATTTATTATATTCTTTAAGTTCAATAGTGCTAAATAATTAATACGATTAAGAGACGTTTGGATACCAAAAGTAGAAGCACATTCAAGATTAAAAAAAAAGTTTGTTGTTTCGTTTGTAAAGTCAATCTCAAATTTTATTGTAAACCTAATTTCTGACTTTTTGATTCTAGAAGTCAAAAAATAGTTTCTAAAAATACATCCTACCACCCTTTGAGTACTTAAAATATGACAACCATTTTTTCCATTTTCAACACTCGTTAATTTATACACTTGTTATTTTTGTGTGTAATTATTATTGTCGTGTGTCAACAGAAATATTTTAACATGATATATGTGTGTGTGTGTGATATACGTGTGTGTATGTTGATATTTTCTTATATTTAAATAATGATAAATATTTTTGGATAACGATAGAAAACTAAGTTCAAACAATATCGGAAAACTTGAATATCCGAAAAAATATACATTGAAATGTTGGAAAAAACTAAAAGAAAAGGAAGTAGATGCTTGAGTTAAACTTAATAAATGATTTACCTATTTCTACTTTCCGGTGATTTTATTTAAGTACAAGTTATGATTACTGTGAATTGTATGTAAAGAATATGAGAATTCACAAGTTTTGCTTATTGTGAATTGTATGTAAAGAATATGAATTATTTTGATGGGTAATTGTGACTATTCTATATGATGCAGAGAATATTAATACTAGGATTGGATTTGATTCAGTATATTGTGAAGTGTAAATCGTTTTTAAGTTTAAGAAGTGAGAATTAGAGAAACGAAATTCTAACATGTAACACTTCAAAGTTTTCGGGAGGAATTGAATAAAAAATAAGCAATTCTCTCCTATCACTTTAATTATCAATAACAATTTCTAAGTAAATTATCGTTGAGTAATTGTCCTATCTAAAATTAGGGAGTTTAGTGGTTGTTGATCCAAATTGTTTGTATCCTGCTATATATATGGGTAGAGACAGGATTCCAAATGAAGGGGGAAAACCGTGTCCATATCAATTTATCTTAGTGTATCTTTCATCGAATACAAAACAATAGAAATTAATTATTAAAGGAAAAAAAATATGAGTACAAACTTATAAAGATTGAGTTTTGGATTTAGTTTCGTGGCACATTTAGGGGCAAACCCAATGCAATTAGGGTCGACACAAAAGACAAAATAGGTTAAAAATACTTTTATGTCCCTCCATAATCGGTAATTTAGTTTTTTTTAAGCTACCGATTGCAAAATCTCATTTTTGGGGGAAACTCTATATTCGGTAGTTATATGAACTATTTTTGTTACCGATTATAGGCTCAACCAAATTAGAAAAATAGAGGATTTTTGCAAAATCTCATTTTGGGGAAACTCTATATTCGGTAGTTATATGTGTTGGAAATTTTCAAGATTGTTTGCCGCTGTCCGGGGGGGGTCCGGGGAGCATAGCCCCTCCCGGATGTGTTCGACTGTATAATCGGTTTTCCAGAAATTTTCACAAAACGTGTCTGTTCCCATAGGGTTTCTTCATTATCGGAAGTCATGATAACTCTTATTTTGTGGATACTCTATATTCGGTAGTTATACGAAGTATCTTGACTACCGATTATGGTAGGATATTTGTAAAGAGTTCGACTGTATAATCGGAAGTCATGATAACTCTTCCTTTCTTACCGATTATAGGCTCAACCAAAATTCAAAAAAAAAAAGAGGATTTTTGCAAACTCTGATTTTGGGGCTACTCTATATTCGGTAGTTATACGAAGTATCTTGACTACAGATTATGGTAGGATATTTACAAAGAGAGCCACTGTACAATCATAAGTCATGATAACTCTTCCGTTCTTACCGATTATAGGCTCAACCAAAATTCAAAAAAAAAAAGAGGATTTTTACAAACTCTGATTTTGGGGATACTCTATATTCGGAAGTTAAATAACCTAAATTCCCTACCGATTATGGTAGCATTTTTTCCAAAAGTATATACTGTATAATCGGGAGTCAAGATAACTTTATTTACTACCGATTATAGGATAATCAAAATTCAAAATATATAGGATTTTATTTTGGGGATACTTTATATTCGGAAGTTATACAAATTAAATTTATTCCTGATTGTTCATTAACTACCGATTGTGAAATAACCTACCGATTGTAAAGGATAGTTTGGCCATTAAAAAAACTGCCCCGGAAATAACCTTCTGATTGTGAAATAACCTACCGATTATAACCTATTTTGTCGTTTTATGTCGCCTCTAATTGTGTTGGGGTCGCCACTAAATGTGACAGGTTTAGTTTAAGCTTGGATATAGACTAGAATTAAAACAAAATTTGGGTTTTATGTTTCGATAGACTAGAAAACAAGATTTGGGTTTACTAAGTCTGAAATTTCAATGGGCAAGTGGGACAGTTACAACTCTGTTATATTCACTTGGATTACCGTGTCACGTTTTAGATATTGTTTGGTAAACTTTACCTAATGAATGGACACAAAATTAGAAATTATATATGTAGTTGATGCGTCAATTCATAAATACAAAATATGGAACTTGGGCATAATTAATAACCTGGCTTGATTGGGCTATACCCAGATTAAGTAGGGTATACCCAATTTTAAGGGGACATAGTGTGTTATTATTAAAAAGGGTGATTTTACTTTAATACTTTTGAACTAATTAAATCTTAAAAATAAACCCATTTCTTAATTTCATTAACCCTAAAATTAAAAAACTAAACAACTCTTAATCTTTTCTTGTTCTTCATCTTCCATCAACCAAAGCCATATAAAAATCTTCAACTTTGATTTTCCAAAAAAATTGTTGACTTTACCAGCGAAAAGAAGACTATAAATGATGTTTAAACTCAAACCCATCATTGTGTTGTGTGATTTGATTTTTATATTAGGTTAGAAATCGAAAATTATGATTTCGTTGTTTTTGGTCGGCAATTAAGGTCGTAACATGCATATCTTGCTGACTTTTCATAACAACCATGGCGGCGACTGTAAAAATTTTCAACAGCCGTCAGGGTATTTTTTGAAGACCTTGCCGACCAAACAGCCGGCATGGTATTTTTTGAATACCTTGCCGGCCAAAAACAGCCGCCTTTTCATTTTGTGAAAACTAGCTTTTAATGATGAGACCTTCAATTCATGTAAGAACTAGAGAAATGATGGGTTGTTACAAAGCTTACAATCAAAGGAACAATATCTTACAAAATCATCCAAAAAATATTTTGCCTCATTTTCAAGACCTTATGGACACCTACGCCTATTCGTGATGTTTCATGTTTTCCGCGTTTTATCGTATTTTCATTCATGTGGGGGATTGTTAGAAAATAAGGTTTTTTATGTGAATAAAAATTGATAATAAAACGGTTTTTCCAAAAATAAAAACACCTTCCCAATTTATCTCTTAGTTTTTTATGGGATAAGTTTTACCATATATATTTTGGATTTGGGTTAGGGTTAGGGTTTCATAGAAGATGAACCTCTCTTCTCTTGCCGTTAGGGTAGAAAACTTCTTCTTCGTCTTCTATTTTTGATACGATGGTTTAAGTGCTAATGTTTCGTGAATTTTCCGCTGCCGAGTTCTAGAAGGACAAGTTTGAATGTTCTATTCAAACTTGTTAAGATTGTTGTATCTTGGAGGTAGATGTACCCGTAGGGCTATAGCATCATCTTTTCAGACTGTAGCCGGGCATTCTTGTCTTAAGGACAGTATGTTGAACATGCGCCTCAATCTACCACCATTTTCTTATTTCTATGGTGTTTACAGAGATGTTCAAGACATCAACGCTGGAGTCGGAGACAGCACAAAAACAGATAAGTCGCTTCTTATATTGATTAATTGTTTGATATTTTTCAATTTTGATTGTTATTCCCCAACATACGCTTCCATATGTCTATCACAAATCCTAAAGTGAAAAAAAAACTTGATATATGGTTATATATATCCATTTATGGGAGGAAAAACACAAAAACGTTGTTCGGACGACAGTGCAGGCATATCTATTTTCTTACTGCGTGCATGGATTGTAGAATGCACGCAGACTGCAAAGGTTTCAAATTCTAAATGCTTTCTATAGTAATTAAGTAGTTGGGGAGGGGTATTCGAATCAACCAAATCTCTTGTTTTAATTATTCTGAGGATCGGGCGAATCTGAGTCGAATCGGTTTGAAAATTATGCTTTGATTTCAATTTTTAAATTGTTTTTTTTTCACTTCTTTAATCTGTTTTCATGATTATGACATTATTAATTTAACTTAATCTTTGATTTTCATATTCAAGATTTTCTTATGGGTTCTATATCAATCTTTACATCTTGAAATATTTCCCTTTCTTTTCTTTTTAAATTTTTTATTTAAACAGTTTGTTTTCAATTTTCTAATGAATTTCTAACTCTCTTAGCAGAGTCTCTTATCATCATGGGAGGCATCCAATTTTGGACCTTTGTTTCTCTTAATATCTTTCTGTCAACTATATTGTTGCAGACCTCAGCATATTTATTTTCATCTCCGATAGCAGTTTTGCAAGCCATGAATCAAATATTGGCTATTACCAGTATGATCCAGTATTGCAGTTTAGATCATATTTATGATTACGATATAGAAGATGGGTTTAATTTCAAGGAATTGAATCGGTCGATCCAAGTTCTTCAGATTCAGAATTTGAATTTTGAATATTCAAAATTTCCCCCTATAGTTCAGCGTAATTGTTGGGTTTCAGTTTACATCCGGGTTTGGAAAAATTTGACGATAATCAATTATAAGATTAGTATTGGTATTTTTTCTTCAAAGGATATATCCATTCCTCATTTATCTCTCAAAAATTATAACATAATAACTATTTTTGGTTACAATTTATTCGATTCTCATCTATATAAGAGAAGGATACCAATGCTATCTTATATCTTAACCTATTCTAAACTCATTTCTGAAGCTTTTCATTCTAAAACAATGGCTTCAAGTTCAACATCCCAAGTTTCAATTATCACTTCTCAGATGAATAAAACCCGTATTCGAGACATTAATAGAAGGAATATAACGAAGGTGGTGGGTTCTGCAAGTGCTATATCAACTGGTCAGGATAAATGGAAAAATTCTTTGATTGGTAAACTACACTCTAAAGTCCCTGTTAAAACTGATACTATAAGGAAAGAAGTCAGCATACTGTGGAAGCAATATAGAATTCAAAATATGAGAGGACTTGATAAAAATATCTATCTTTTCAAGTTTACTTCTATGGAAATAGTTGAAGAAATACTTAAGAAAGGTCCCTGGAATGTGCAAAAGAGCCATCTGGCACTGGTGAAATATAATCCTTCAATTGCTGTTAAAGACCATGATTTTTCGCATTAAGAATGGAATGTGATCTTCAAAAATATACTTCTAGAGCACCATGTTGTTCCTGTGATTGATGAAGCCTTGGGGGAATTGGGTCAAAAAATCTGGACTAAGACTGAAAATTGTGGTCCAAATTTTGGATCAATGATAACTGCCAGAGTTAAAATTGACCTTAAAATGCCTATGTACAGGGAAGATTGGTGGGATACTGCTGCTGGAGGTGTCACATGGTTCAGTTATCACTGGGAAAGATAGCCACATCTTCTATGTAATCAATGTTTCACTATTGAACATAATGATGAAGAATGTGAAAATACAGCCTTGGACCTAAAAATCTGAAGGTATACAAATGAGGAATATGTTGATTACTGTCATAACCTAGCAAGACATTACAGAGTAGACATTATTGAAGATCTGGATCAATTGCTTCAGCTAATTTGTGAAGCAAGTCAAAGACAGCTGGAGGAAAAAGAAAAATCTGAAAAGTTGGAAGAGGCAATAAGAGCTAAGAGAACCAGAAGTGATGATCATGTTGGAACTGATAATAGCATTGGACTCAATACTGGATCAATTGATATAGTTGAGAACTTTGATGGCATGGAGCATTATTTCTCCGAGGAAGAGAATTTGCTGCAAAGGAGAACTCCCATGGAATGGTAGAGGCCCCACCTACTCTGGTAACATTCTTTATAAACTCAGTTAATTTATCATTTCTCTTTAAAGTTTTTACTATTCCTACAAATATGAAAATATTATCTTGGAATGTGCAAGGGATAGCTAAAAAATTTACTAAAGACCAACTGTTTTTTCTAGTTAAGAAACAATCTCCTAATTTTATTTTTCTTATAGAAACAAAAGTGGATAGTGATAGAATGATCTCCCTAGCAAACTCTTTAGGTTACTATAATCATGTTAATATTAATAGAGTTGGTCTTGCTGGTGGTTTGATTCTTATGTGGAAAGATGGGGTTTATTGTGAGATTCAAAATGTTTCTAATAATATAATTCATGTTATTACTAGAATAGACCCTAGTCAGCCAGAAGTTCTTATATCCTTTATGTATGTAGCTACATATTTTGATAAAAAAAAAAGGAGCAGTAGGATTTTATGGTAAAAATTAGTGAAAATATTATGCATCCATGGTTAGTTGTAGGTGACCTTAATTTTCATCTTCATGACATTACTGAGGCTTCTAATTTTTCCACTGAGAACAGGTATGTGCAAGATAAAATGAATCTTTGTGGACTTATGGATACTGGTTTTATTGGTAAAAATTATACCTGGACTAGCAATAGTTTTGGGACTGGAACTAGGCAATCTAGAATTGACATGGCATTAGGAAATAACTTTTGGTTTCATAGTTATCCTCAAGCCAAACTTCTACACTTATTTCATGCTTGTCCCTAAGGAGTACACTAGTGACACTTGGAGACCTTTTAAATTCTTTGCTATGTGGATGAAACTTATTGGCTTTAGAAATCAACTTCAGATTTCTTAGAATAGTCTTGTTAAGGGTTCTGCTGCTTTCAACCTGACCAACAAACAACAAAGAACTAGGAAAAGGTTGTCCTATTGGAATAAGGTTTAGTTTGGTAACATAGACAGAAATATTAATAATTTACAAATCCAACTTGAAAATGATCAAAATGATACTAACAATGGTTCTCAGGCATTGCAAAGGAGATCTGACAAACAAAGAAACATTAAGCTCTCATTCATCGATTTCAAGCAGCAGAGAAAAAAAAACATCAGAAAGGATTATGGAGTACCTGCAAAAATCATGGGGCTGGAAAAATTTGCTGAGATTTAATAGACTAGGTCTTTGTAAAGAAACATAACCTATAGTTTTCTTTTTCATGGTTGTGTTCATCAATTTATAATCAAACCAAAAAACTCAACCAAAAGAGAAATGTACTAAGCTAGATTATCAATTTATAATCTATGGTTTGATCTGTTATCGAACCCAAGATTCTTTTTTATAATTCTATAATAGGCTCTCTAGCACCGAAAACAATCAACCCAAATTTAAAAAAATACAAAAAAAGCAACCATCAATTACACAATTATACTCTTACTTAAGCAGCATTGTTTGCTCTAGTAATTGGAAACTTGAATGTAATCAATTACACAAATTACACTCCTCGATCTCCTTATTTCGTATAACAGTTTAGCAAACTTCTCCCTTTGATCCTCTAGTCTCTTAATCAGCTGAATCTACCTTCAAACCCAAAACTCTCCTCAAGCAGCACCAAAAGATCATAATTGTACAATCATCCAATTGTCCCCCCAATTCAACAACTCTCTTCCTTGAACCTCCAATTCCTTAGACTTGATCTTCAAATATTGAATTTCATCGTCAGCTATCTCCTTTTCACACATTTCAACTCATAAATTTCCGTTGACACCTCTTCATAGATGGATCAAACAAACTTTATCATCAAATACCACTGAAAGACTAGTCCTGATTTTTCCAGCTTCATATTCTCCAAACCCATCGATCAAAGTCACCCTTTTACAGATTCTAATGAGGTTTTATTTAGTACCACATAGATCTTCATCTCTCTTTCCTGGATGGAGAGATCTGCGTGATAAACCTCAGGGCTCTGTCCCTGGGCTATCTATCAAGGAAAATGTTCCAAGACAACCCACAAAAATAGATCAGGAGAAATCCCTCTAGATGCACAAGGAATGATCTAAAATCCCTGCACATGGATCATATGAGAAGAAAGAAATGAGTCTTTTTTTGTTTTGAGAGGAGATACCATTATGCTGCGATCCAAAGATGATGATGATTTTGGTTCCATCCTCCACCAGATTCCCAACCAAAAAAAGGAAGACTCCATTGTTGTTCGTCTTTAATTTCAGAAACTATGACCGCCGACATGAATTTTAGGGTTTTCAATTTGGGGGAATTAAACAGAGAGAGTTTGTGTGTGTGAATCTAGTGTGTTCGCGAACGTGTATTTATGCAAACAGAGAGGACTCAGAGGACGCACTGTGGTGAGCCACTGCAGCATTTTAGCGCAGTAATAAAATCCGTAAAATCTTAATTGTTGCCATTGCCACCACACCCATTTTGATAATAGGTCTTGCTATTAAGAAGGAGTTGGTGGGCGAGTTTATAGACAAGCTCCCTAAGCTTCTTGTAATAACCTTTTCATATAATTAAACTAGTAAAAAAGGAAAAAATTTACAAAAAAAAAAAAAAAAGTCAACCTCTACAAATGAGCTGATCCTCGACATAATTGTCGCGAATGTAACTATTTTTTTTTTGTTCAATCAACATATTTCAATTCATTCAAATCAAAATACTGATTACATGATCGCTTACAAGAATAACAAAAACATCAAAATACAAGATGATTAAACCCCTAATACAATTAAAGATATCAATTACAAGTATATCGCGAAGAGAAAGACGATAAACGTAAAGATACCCAATTTTTGTTTATGTAGTAGGGAAAATGATGGTGTTATCCGAAATCAATCCGATAATTTAATCGATTTTCTTCTTCTTTGATAAGAGATTCTCACGAGAGAAAGGAGTATTTTTCCCTTAATCTTGTATACTCAAACGAATCTGGATGCCCTAAATCTCTAGTGTGTGAGAATTTCTGGCACACACACGAATAGCAGTTCAATGGTGGTATGATTATTTTCCATCGGAATTAAATGGATGTTCAGACCAAACATTATGACCCAATTTCAACCACACACAAATAGATACGTACACTCAATTGTGATGATTTCCAAGCAAATAGATAGGGGTAATAGGAATAAAGAAAATGTTCTGAAATTTGGATTCCGTCTATATAGTGGTATATGGAAAAATAAAAATTCCACATATATAATAGGTACGGAAGGAGTACATATTTCGGGAAGGTGGAAAATATTTGAGTAATGGATAAATATCAAGTACTCCCTCCATCCCATATTAGATGATGAAGGGGAAGGGTTTTTTTCAATTCCCAAATTACATGAAAGTTTTCATATTTTTTCCCTAAATCTCCAGATTTGCCCATACTTTGGATTCATATATAAACATAAAGAATAATATAAGTTTAATTTTCCAAATAAATTATTTAAATAATCCACTAGATTTCAAATCAACACTGAAATTTAGAAATTAAAAACTAAAAATTTAAATATTTTAGGAGATATAAATGAGGTAGATTTGAAAGAAATATAGTCTCTTTCTTTTTTCATAATGTGTGAAAACACCTTCCCTCATCTAAATACTTGAGTTGTGATACTTCATATGCACTTAAAAATGTTGTTATATTGAAATAAAGAAGTCACATATAAATGTAGGTGCATTAATTACATAGTTATGAGAACAAAAACTCGGTTATAATGAGCCTAGTTAGTAATTCAGCGAATGATTCGCGAACAGTTCCGAATCAACCGAATTTGAATCATACGGAAAAACAATTCAAATCAACCGAATTCGAATCATACGGACGAACAATTCAACCACCGAACATAGTACGCGCACTATATGGGTATTTCGAATTATTCGCGAATAATTCGGACAAACGAATAATTCGGCTACATGATTCGGACAGATGAATAGGTACTGACTCGCCATGACTCGGCGAATCGAACTGTGTTGAGTCGTGAGTTGAGCATATCCCTTCTATTTTTATGACTAATTAAAAAGATGTTTATAGTGGGAGTTGAACCCATGACCCTTAGGTTGCTAAATAAGGCCCAAGCATTGAGCTATGTTGCTTGTTGTTGTATGTTTTTAATGTATTATCTATATAACATCAAAACTTGATTTAAATCATGTTTTTATTTTGATAAAATCTTAAAAATATACTTCCTATTAATTTGATGTATGCCGGATTTTCATTGTCGAACTCATATCTCAAAAACGAATTATACACGTACTAATCCGAACTATTTCCGAACAACGAACCGTTGACCGGATTTTTGACCGAATCCGATCTCTCTGAATCCGTATAATTCCCGTACGTATGCCATCCCGAACTACCTTCCGTACACCGAATTGCTAACTAGGATAACGAGTACATAGATGCGTTAATGTCTCTCTATATAATAAGAGCAAAGGGTCAAAGTCATCCTACGTAGAGGTCTTATTAACACATTCTCATGTGTGGGTCATTACTAAATGATAAAAAAAACATAAATATAAAACTTTTTACCTTAAGTTGATCTCCAACCCCAAGATGTTATCTAACAAAATTTATTTAAATTTAGAGATGATGTGGCTATAAGACCCAAGGTCATAGAGAAAGTCTTATTTAGACTTTCTCCATTACCCCCACTTACCCATGTCATCTATCTCTATGACCTTGACCCTTGTGTTAGAGATGAAAAATTTGGTACAAAAATCTTAAATCCTATGTGTCATTCAATTTTAAGACCTTTACCCCATGCATTGGAGATGCTCTTAACTACATATTGAAATAGTGCTATTTAATACCGAACCCAACTCTATCCATAGCATGAGGTACCATCTTCATTAATCGGCACCGGTAAAGATAGCGAGAACTGGAAAAAAAGTTTGGGCATATACTATCTTAACTGTTAACATTTCAAATGGATCTTATCGCATACCCATCTTAAACTCGAAGCCAGAGAGTTGGTGGAAATTATTATACTGTGGAATGGATCTTATCGCATACCCATCTTAAGCTAAACTGGCCAAACTTAACAAATTAGTAGCTAGAACAAGTTTCAACATCGATGCGACTCAGTCGCTCAAGTGTATTCTTGATCATCGATCGATATACTGCATTTATAGCAGAAGTGAAGTTTCAAAATTAAATTTTTATTTTTTTTTCAAAAGGTTTTCTTCTTTTGTTTTGAATTTATAGTAGTTTCTAATTGCCTACCATCAAGTGGTCTGATGGTTGGTATGCTCCCTCCCACTGCAGAGGCAGGGGTTCGAACCCAGTAATTTCCAGAAATAACTCCTTATAAGGAGTCAAGGATATAGCCCAATACCATTGTTCCAAACCATCAAAAAAAAAAAAAAAAATTCTTGTGAGTATCTTTTTATTGCTTGATCAGAAACTTACTTACAAAAACACTAGCATGTTAATTTATGGAAAATGTACAAAACAGTCCTAATATTAGGACCCGATTCACAAAACCATCATGCTATTACAAACTATTAAGAGCTAGCACTATGGGAGGGGTTATCCCTTCCCTATCCCTCCATTTCCCTCAAAAACCCAAAAATACAACCACTATGGTGTCCCATATCCCTACACGAGTAGGGATACACACCACCATCCCTACATGGGTGAATACATCTGTTCAGCCTTGTAGGGAAGGGAAATCACACGGGTACTCACTACCCGTATGCTTTTTCACTTTACGAGTACTGAGTACGCATAAAGCCGTTGATACGCGTAGCTTTTTGTACGCGTACTGAGTTCCCGTTTTGAAAAATAATATTTGTTTGACATTTTTGGTTAACACCTCTATCACACCCGATCCTAACCATCCATCACTAATAACGGCTCTATTTTGTATGCCGTCGGATCCCAATGGACATTTTTTCAAAATCCCCTATAAATACCAATCTAATTCTCTACTCAAACCACACCAAATCAATTTCTTCTTCCTACATCAATTGGTTTCTTCACTAAAATCATTCCAATTTTATATTTGTTTAAGTAATATTTTTAAATTTTGTTTTTCTTATTAATGGAGGAGACTGAAAGCCAAAAAAGGAAACAAAGAACGAGATTTAGTGTTTTGGAAAATCATCACCTTATTACTCAGTACCTTGCTGTTGGTTATAGCAGTTATGAAGACAAGGAACTGTTTTAGGAGGTGCTTTTTAATAAATTTGTCGAAGCTTGTGGTGGAAATCGATACGGTCATACTTTGAAAAGTGTTCGTAATTGGTTTAGCAAAATCAAGAGTGAAGTGGATAACTTCTCCGGTTGTGTTGCAAGAGCTACATTCGCTAATCCGGGCATTGACTCAATTAATCGGGGATGTTATTTAAATATTTTTATTATAGTTTTTGTATATGTTGTTTGTAAACATTATAATTTACTAATATCTTATTTACGGTATCTTTACATTGATGTAGATCATACTTGCGAAAAGCTTATATGTTGAGATATACAGAAAAGCTTTTGAACGAGATGTTGAGTATGATATGCTTAAAGATGTTTCAATTGTACCAGTCTATGTAACTGAAGATATTGAACAAGATTTTAATCCTCCTTCATCTCAAATGAATGGAATTTTCTCTAATATGTTTAATTCCCACCCTCTAGTTCCCAAAATCCACCATCAAGGAAGTTCGTTAAAAATCCATTTCAAAATAATATCCCTAGCAGAATCCCTTTTGCATCAGGATCTACCCCTACTACGAGCCCAATGACTATACCTGGAACATCGTCTGGTGGATTTACAGGAGATAAATGCATTTCAAGAGCAGGGAAACAAGCGCCAATTCTTAAAAAGCGGGTTGCGAAAAATAAACCCGGCACACCATCCTCGCAAGACTCTCAGATGAGTGACACGGGCAGTAAACTTTTTGATTATCTAAAATAATCCCGATCGATTATCCCACCTCGTCAGCTACAACAAAACCAAATTATGGAAAGGTTGTTAGAGACAACTCAATAACAAATTCAGGAAGCTCAAATGAAAGAAGAAAGGGAAATAATGCTATTGGATCTCGAGCAGATGACTCCCAAGGCAAAAAAGTACTTTGAATATCAACAGAATGCCATACTGGCCAACCAGATGCAGAGCCAACAAGATAATCCGTTCCATTTTTAACAGCTTAGCTTAAGTCTTTATTCGTTTTAATAAGTAATGTCATATTTTATTTCTTTTAATCCGCTCAATTTGTAATATATTAGTTTAATAATATTTTATTTTAAGTAATGTTGTATTTTAGTTCCGGTAGTGTAGTTAATTTTATGTCGGTAACAAATATTTATGTATTTCTAATTACGATAATTTGAATAAAATTAAGTTATTCCAACAACAAATAGGGAATTTAAATACGAACACATCTATTTCTGATGCTGAAACCCACACAGGAAAATGGAAAATTACATAAATGAAAGATAAAACATTCAAACACAATAATTCTTCAGGATTGTTGTTCTGAAGACTTGATTAACATTTGATGTTGAAACACACACAGAAAAATGGAAAATTACATAAATATAAGATAGAACATTCAAACACAATCATTCTTCAGGATTGTTGTTCCGAAGACTTGATTAACATATGATTCTAAAACACATAGGCTACATTTGGTCTGGATTGTAAGTATCGTAAATCGCGTTTAACAGCTGATAACATTCATCATGAGGAAAATTGTCGCATGTCTGGTTAAGATAGCCTAAACGAGCATCACTTATCTGAAATTTCATAAATTAATATTATCTTAAGTATATTTATTTACTTAAAAGTGAAAGAATTCTATAAAACTTATTTACCCTTTCTTCATATGCCATTCCAGGGTTGCGTATGTTAACATAGGCCTGAATAGTCACAAAAATTATGATCCCCTCGTTCATCTTGGTCCACTGATAGGTGTGTAAAACACCTTATTATTTATCTATTGTTTATGCTTTCTCTGCTAGTTTTCTTGTAAATTATGTATCTTATGTTTTGTTTTTGAGTATTTAGGTACTTTGGAGTCATTTGGATCAAAAGAATAGGAAACATGGCAAAAGCGTTGGAGGCGGATTGTGTCTCATTATTTGCTTTTATTTCTTCATCTCTGTCTGAAAAGTATGTCGGCTTTAGTGATGCAAATTCTGTTTGAAAAGCACGACAGCTTTAGTGATGACTCTCATTGAAGAGTATAAGTGAATATGAGATATAAGAGACGGTTGCTGTTAACGGAGGAACTCGAGAGAAGGAGAGAGCGTTCAATTGGAGCATAAATGAGCGAAGCTGTCATTTCCTAGGAAAATATTATTTGGAGCACAACTAAGGATAAGGGGATAAAAATTTGGTTACCCCTTATCAAGAATTGATCACCTATTGTAAGAACCCCATTCTGGGGTGGTTTCTATTACTGGGGTGTACTCATCCACCCCAATCATTTCTAACCTAAAAATCGGTTCTCAAATCATTTGTTCTTAGAACTGAAATAGAGGCGCAACCATGGAAACTGAGATCGAGACATTGTAGCAAGAAACCAAGCTGTGATTCTTGAGAGAAATTCAAGAAATTGAGGGAGAGAGCTGGGAGTTTGAGGATGATGATAGAGTTGTGATATTCAAATTTGAGATAAAAAGAATGTCAGATTCAGATCAAGGTTTGAAAGATTGGTCGCTGCTAAAGATTGAAATCAGGGTTTTGAGGAGATTGAGATGGGAACTGAAATTCTGTTTGGATTGTAAAGAATGGGTATTGGTTATCTCTCGGATTAAATATTGTAGTGAGAAATTTGGTGGCTGAGTTGAGCAGTGAATTGAATGAAGAGCTGGGTTTATTTCAGAAGATGAAGCTACAGGAAGGAGAAGAGATTGATGATGTTACTGTTAAACAGGTGAAGATCTGGTGAAATTAGGGTTTTGGTTTGTGAAGAGTAGCTGATTCAAGTGCAGGTGGTTGAGTTCCTGGGATTGGTTGTGGAAGATGGTGGCTTACTGTTGTTCTTGGTAATGATGGCCGTGAGTGTTGTGCTTCTCAGAGAATGATGGATGATATTGTATTGCAGGTGGTGCTGTTGTGCAATGGATGATGAATGTGTTACTAGGAATAATGGAATTAGATGTATGTTTAGGGTGATGGTCTTATATTGCAGGTGATGGTCAAGAATTTGCAGGTGGATGTTTGCTTGTAGATATGTTGAGCAGGTGCAGTTCAAGGAGGGAATGTGAGAATGGTTGCTGTGTGGTGCTAATGAAGATGGCAGAATTGCATTAAGAGAAGGTGGTGTAATGGGAAGTGAATTGAACAATATGTCATAGCAGGTGCAGGTTTGAAACAGTGGGTTATGTGAATGGAGTAGCAGCTGAGATGTTAAACTGGGGTGCTATGTTATGTTGTTGAAGCAAATGATAGAATGCAATAGATGTGATAATGGAGATGGCATACTACAATGGTTAAGGTGAGAGTTGGTGGTGCTAGCTTCTGTGGTGTGCATATGGTTGTGCCAGTGATGATTAAATGAATGCATTGATTTTGTCTTAAGCTCAGTGTTGCAGGTGGGTATGAAGTTAATGAGGAATGGATTACTCTTGGCCTGAGATGGACAGTGTTTATGTGCCAGGAGCTATGTGGAGCTAGTGGTGGATTGAACTCGTAAGTTGGAGTTGCAGCTACAGAAGAGAAGCAACAGGGAATGGACTGTGGTGATATGAGGCTGTTACTATGGGCTTGTGACCAAGTTGCAGGCATGGAACTGGTGGGAGAAATGAGTGATGGCCTGAGTTGATAAAACAGTTGGAGTTAAGAAACAAATGGGTTGATGGTGCTAGTGATTGTCGCAGAGACATAAAAGAGAATTACAAGGCAGTGGCACTGGAGAAATGGGAGCAGGGAAAGCACAACCATTATGGCTGGGATGGAACTGAATAACACACACTCAGCCAAATCAGATGGAAATGGTTTTAGTTCAGCTGACTCGGTACAACTCGGTGTTGACCCGAGTTCACTCAGTTGACTCCGAGTTGGAACGTTGACCATTTGACTTTTCTGGTGACGGGCGGCGACTTTCCGGTGCCGCATTCCGGCCAAAAACACAGTTTTCCAACGAGCACTTTTGGGACAGAATTTCTACATGGGTTTCTCTTACTCGTGGGCCGGGTGAATTTCCAATTAATGGACTTTGAAGGCTTGGACCTAATTTTGGAAGGAAGAAAAGCTACAAAAAGAAAAGTTCTACTAACTTTTGGAGATAACGTTTATTATATTCTTGGAGCTTTTGCAGAGAACTACAACTATGGTTTGCTTTGTTTTATGTTTCATCTATTTTCTTTGAATATTATTATGATGAACTCCATGAATATGTGTAACTAAATACAACTATTGGTTATGGGATAAAGTTGATTTCTTCAAGCATGTTATTTGATTCTATGAATTAGTTTTGTCTCAATTTTATCGTTTATGATTCATTATTTATATTATCATATGATTTGAATGCTAGTTTGGTTGAGTCCGGAATCAATTGGATTTTCATCTCTATAGCTATATTAGGGTTTTCAATACGTAAAAGTTGTTATCTCTGATTTCTAGTAGCATCTTGTGGTTAATACTTGTAGTGATACATCTTTTTTAATCGCATATGAATCATAACCTTTGTTAAAACGAATTAGTGCTTTTACACGTTTGTTTGCATCGATTAGTCTTATTTCATAGAACTTATTGCTCTTAGGGAGTTAAATCTAATTGTTCTTTTACACTTTAGGTTGCTTTTTAAGTAGATTTCACAATAGCATCTTTTAATGTTGTTTGTGATAAAATCAGGAAATAAATGGGATACTCTTGCGATCAAGGTATCCTAAGACTTTTGATAATTGAGAGATTAAATACCAATTCTAATCATTGATGAAAAATACATGCTTGTGAATGATACTATCCCTTGACCAATATCTTCTCTTTATTGATTATTCAAACTATTTGCTTTGCTTTATTTAGCTTTATTTATTTTGATAAAAACAAAAAGACACCTTGGGTTATTTGGTTACTTGGTTACTTAAGAATCTGAAAATTTCATAACAACAAACGCCTCTCTGTGGATACGAACTCTTTCTTATCGAATACTATATTCATATTTAGTTGAGTGAGGAAGTGAAATTATTTTTCACGCATACGACAGTGATCAAATTTTGGCGCCGTTGCCGGGGGTATTTTGACACCTAGCTCTAAGACCTCCCCTGTGTCTAGCATTTGGATTTCTGGATATGTTATCAAAAATTTCAAAAACTCCATAATTAGTTGCCTGACGCCTGAACTACGTTAAGAATTTTTTGCTTCAATCCATGCTTGCGTAAAAGCAACATCTTCTTCTTTGCTGAATCTTACCATTTTCATAAAACTAAGGTATGATAGATAGTTAGGATAGGTTTTATATTGGAAAGTGATTTGATATTTATAGAGTTATGATGAGAGGAATTTGAATAATAAAAAAAATGCCGTTATACAGTAAAATTAACCGTTATATTGTGAAATAATGACGTTATACAGTAAAATTATCATTGAAAAATATGGAACAAAGTTAGGAAAGTCTTAAGTAGCCATTATATTGTAAAATAAAACACTTATGTTAAGAAATTTAAATACTAGCCCTTTTCCACATCAAACCATGGAAAATTTCCACTACCCTGATGTTGATACGTGGTTGTACTTTGGTTTAATGGCTCAGACGTATTTTGACCTAAGTAAGGTTCTTCTTGCCTATTTGGAACAAAAGAACTGGTCAACAGGCCCGATTCCAGAGACTGTCCTTAGATAGATGAGTCACATGTATATGAGGCTTCATACGATTTCACAAATCTCACACGGGGTACTTCACCGTATTTGATTTGGTGTTGCAGCTCCGTTGTGTAGTCGTAATATTGTTGTTGTGTAGCCTTGTATCGTTGTTCCATATCCACATAAGCATCGTTCCACATCTCCTGTAAATAATAAGGAAGGACGTCAGTTTAATTCTTTTTCACAAGTCAAATATATTGGAATTAAAAGTTATATTATACTCACACGTGTACCCAAGATGACATCATAGTTGGATTTAGGAAACATTCCCAAATACTTCATTCCAACCGGTACCTTAGTCGCCTGAAAGTCGGGGCCACATATCTTAGTCGTCGTTTGGCTTGGTGGATATGGGAAGAGATGACGGTCGACGGGCACCAACTCTTGTGTGTATGTGCTTTGGAGTTGCGGGGCTGGTCAGCATACATACGCATCGTTATCTTGGGTGCCATACAAACCCAGGTTTGCTTCATGTACAATTACACCCCTATACTTCCCTATTGACCTCTCCTTACACCATAACTTATACTGTCGATAGGATACTTCATCAAAATACAGGCTATTAAAACTCTGGTCCGTGTACATTATGCATTGTTGATATATGTCTACTATTGAATCATGAGGGTTGCACGGTATTACGGTCAATCCAAGAACTTGTTTGAGACATCATTCGCCCAGGTACAGGACGCTGTGACCAAATGGATCGTAAAAAACTCTACGTGTTACTGAAATTGGTTTAGCCTCTTCCACCTCGGGTTTAGTTCTCTATTGACTCTCCTCCCATGGAGACCAGTATACGGAATCAAATGCAAAGTTATCAATCTGGTTACGAACAATAGTCATAGAATGGGTACCTGAATCTCTTTGACCGCCTTTTTTCGTTTCTCGTTGGGATCCATCATATAACCTACCAGCTGGCCACGGATCCATATTTTCACTTTCAACCTTTGTATAGGGAAATTGACATCGGAAATAAGCCCAAAACCATGGATGCAAAATTAAACGTTGTTATTAACAACTATAAAAATATAGTGGTAACAAAATTAAATAAAAAGGAAAGTAAGATTACGAGAGGGTAGAGATTTTTACCATCAAAGGAAACGAGAAGAACTGCAATTCAGGAGCATTTCTCGTGACTCTGATACTCATGCCCCTTAACACCGCCGAACCCTAATCATAATGCCTCAGCACACTTAAATCCCTTATTATACTAAGCCATTTAACCTCAACAACACTGTTTTGTTTGGGAAAAAGACATTCACAAAAACCCAAATCAAAAACCATCTTGCCATATGCTCCTGCATTATTACATTGTTCTCCAGCCCGAATCTATGTTCAAGAAACGATTTAATTATAATATTCTTGATCCCGCTGCATCTATCCACAAGTTTCTGTCTCAAGGGGACTATTTGTTCATCTCTAATTACTTCTTTTACTCTAGTAACGATAACGTGGTTCGCGCCTTTTTTTATTCTAGTAGTAGGTATCGCCTCAAAATATGGGAGCAAAAAGTATATAGTCTAGGGAGAAATTTCATGTATTTGCTTCATACTAATTGAGTCCAATGATATGGGATCTCCTCGACCGGTTGGAATTCTGGTAATTTGAGTGAAGTCTAATGGGGTAAACCCTATTTAAAAACTATGGAAGTGAAATATATTGGTGGTATGCCACCACCTTTCAAATATTCCAGTAGTAAGGTAGTTGTCTGGTAGTTTTGGATATTGTACTTGGAAAACTGAACCGAACCCACAGTTGTCTACAATCACTTTAGCATTAGGAAACCGAGAAATTGAGGTATACACTTCATGAATTTGACTTATGGTACTGCGATGTCTGAACGAAGTCATCCTAACATTAGACGTATCAAGAATTTTCAATTTATGATCACTATGTTCCGTTGAAGAAACCGGTAATCTGTCTTCCATAATTCGTCCAAAATCAACATTTTTTATCTACGGCACACATGTACACAAAAATCATCACAAAACAACCATAAATCATGTATTTTACATATTCAAACAACGATCATAAATCATGTATTTTACATATTAGCCACATTGTCTACCAAAATAAAAAATCATCAAACATAATACCATATCCATATACATTTAATCATTCTTCAATACCAAAACATTCATCAATTTGCCACCAATGTGTCATATACATAATACATATGCTCTTAATCATTCTACAATCCCAAATCATCAATTACACTATCTTATACATATCAAAATTCATTCATACACAACACCCTTTTTCAAAAAATCAACAAAAAATCATTAAATCAATCAAAAATTTCCACAACTATGAAACAACATTCAATGACGCATTAAAACAACCCAACATCTCAAATTCGATTAAAATCAAATTAAAAAAAAAACCCCAAATTTTAAATAACTCACCTTGGATGATTATGTTGATGAAACAAGAAATTGGTAAAGGAAAACGCTTCACTGGATACTAATGAGCAAACCAATGACTTTTAGCTCCAAAATCGCACGAGAAGGTCTTCAAATCGATAGGGAGAAGAGGAGGAGAAAAATAGAGAAGAAGAGGAAGAAAAGAAAAAATGGCCGTCTGCTGCGGTTCAGTGTGTTTAAACCTATCAAACGGGTATTGAGTACGCGTATTTAATCAAGTCAACGAGTTCACAAATACGCGTACTTAGTACCCGTGAGTCACTATTCATACACGGACTGAGTACGCGAATAGTGTAGGGAAGGGATAACGAAGCACCATAGTAGGATTGCCTTTCGTGTGACATCCCTTCCCTTTATTTGAGGGATAGGGAAGGGATAGCTAGCACCATAGTGCTAGCTCTAACAAAATGGTCACACTTTCGTTAAAAAGAGAGTTAAGTGATGACTCACATTTAAAAATGTTAACCAAATTACCTATGTGTCCTCCCTACTTATCCCTCCATTCACAATCTTAAATTTTGCCTTCATTGTAATTGTTTTAACGGTGATGCTATTTGTAAGTGGTGGTGCCGCCATTTACACACCGTTACACCTCATTCAGGATCGTTGCACCACATTCACGTTCGTTACACCGCATTCACCCAAAGGGTTCACCGCTTCCCCTCTGATATTTAGTGAAGATTCTTAAGCTTCCACCAACACCACCACCGCTCTATCACCACCACTTCAACTAATTAGTTAAATGTGAAGGGTATTTTGAAGGATGGTATTTTAGGAAAATATAACACCGGTTTATTCAAAAGTGTTAGATCGGATGGAAGTATGACTGTTCTGTTAACGAATTACAAAATTGTAACCATTTTGTGACCCAATTACAAAAAGTAGGACCATTATGTAAATGACCCTTAATTTATTCTATTCTTTAAGTTCAATAGTGCTAAATAATTAATACGATTAAGAGGAGTTTGGATACCAAGAGTAGAAGAACATTCCGGATTAAATTAAAAAAAAGTTTGTTGTTTCGTTTCTAAAGTCAATCTCACATTTTATTGTAAACCTAATTTCTGACTTTTTGATTCTAGAAGTCGAAAAATAGTTTCTAAAAATTCATCCTACCACCCTTTGAGTACTTAAAATATGACAACCATTTTTTTCATTTTCAACACTCGTTAATTTATACACTTGTTATTTTTGGATTTTTGTTAGAGGGAGAGCAAAAATGGATTCGAGGAGTACGAAAATCGTAATCGACTCGTTAGCTAGGAGCGATTCAACATGTTTTACTAACCCAGACAAATATACCCCCACTAAACACACCCATTAACCTAAAAATTTCACACCCAATCACGATTTAACTTCACCACTCCACCATCAACGAGAAAGCCAACTGCAAATATTTGTGAGATTAAAGGAAAAATATCCCGGGTCTCTAAATTATGTTTGGATTTTAATTGCTTGAAAAATCGAACAAAATAGAGACGACATGGAGTGATATTTGTAAACTAAAGTTAAAAATATCTCTTTCGGTTCCTTCCCATCGAGATAATCCCCATTACAAGCACGTCTTGATCTAGGTTAAAATTGATACCGATAATTGAAAATATCTTCACCAATCGAGGTGAGTCTATAATGTTTCTCCACCACGAATTGATTCCAACTATAAGCACAACATACCTTGGATAATCATACGCCAATATATATAAAAAAGCACACTTAATTTAATTTCTGGTATCATTAGCTAACCCACAAGAACGGGTAAAATCCTCGTTAAAATCTTCGTTCTAAATAATGATCCATGTTCTTCATCTTGGATGAAAAATAAAATTGAGGATAATACGTGGATTCTTTTCTACCTATTGCACAAGGTTGGAAGATGCAAAGTGCTCTATTGGTGCAGGATCGTGATCATGGAATTTACAGACGAAACTAATCTCAGAAGACTTGCAACTAACTAATTCATTGGGAAGATGATCGATGGTGGTGGTGTGGACCTTGGATATAATGTGCGGTCAATAGGTATATATAGTAAGGATATAATTGTCCGAGTCAGAAAAAATATATTGAATCGATGTATTTAGCGAGTCTACTACGATTTTCGCACTCCTCAAATCCATTTTTGCTCTCCCTTTAACAAAAGTCTTATTTTTGTGTGTAATTATAAAGTTGTTATTTTCGTGTGTCAACAGAATTATTTTAACATGATATATGTGTGTGTGATATACGTGTGTGTATGTTGATATTTGCTTATATTTAAATAATGGTAAATATTTTTGGATAATGATAGAAAACTAGGTTCAAACAATATCGGAAAAGTTGGATATCCAAGAAAATATACATTGAAATGTTGGAGAAAACTAAAAGAAAAGGAAGTAGGCGCTTGAGTTAAACTTAATAAATGATTTACCTATTTCTACTTTCCGGTGATTTTATTTACAAGTTATGATTACTGTGAATTGTATGTAAAGAATATGAGAATTCACAAGTTATGCTTATTGTGAATTGTATGTAAAGAATATGAATTATTTTGATGGGTAATTGTGACTATTCTATATGTTGCAGAGTATATTAATACTAGGATTGGATTTGATTTCAGTATATTGTGAAGTGTAAATCGTTTTTAAGTTTAAGAAGTGAGAATTAGAGAAACGAAATTATAACATGTAACACTTCAAAGTTTTCGGGAGGACTTGAATAAAAAATAAGCAATTCTCTCCTATCACTTTAATTATCAATAACAATTTCTAAGTAAATTATCGTTGAGTAATTGTCCTATCTAAAATTAGGGAGTTTAGTGGCTGTTGATCCAAATTGTTTGTATCCTGCTGTATATAGGTAGATCCTGGATTCCAAATGAAGGGGAAAAACCGTGTCCATATCAATTTATCTTAGTGTATTTTTCATCGAATACAAAACAATATAAACTAATTATTAAAGGAAAAAAAATATGAGTACAAACTTAAACTTATAAAGCTTGAGTTTTGGCTTTAGTTTCGTGGCACATTTAGGGGCGACATAAAAGATAAAATAGGTTAAAAATACTTTTATGCTTCTCCATAATCGGTAGTTTAGGTTTTTTTTAGCTATCGATTGCAAAATCTCATTTTTGGGGTAAACTCTATATTTGGCGGTTATATGAACTATTTTTGATACCGATTATAGGCTCAACTAAATTTGAAAAATAGAGGATTTTTGCAAAATCTCATTTTGGGGCAACTCCATATTCGGTAGTTATATGTGTTAGATATTTTCAAGATTGTTTGCCGCTGTCCGGGGGATCCGGGGGTATCCCCTCCCGGCTGTGTTCGACTGTATAATCGGTTTTCCAGAAATTTTCACAAAACGTGTCTGTTCCCATAGAGTTTCTTCATTATCGGAAGTCATGATAACTCTGATTTTGGGGCTACTCTATATTCGGTAGTTATACGAAGTATCTTGACTACCGATTATGGTAGAATATTTGCAAAGTGTTCGACTGTATAATCGGAAGTCATGATAACTCTTCCTTTCTTACCGATTATACTCTCAACCAAAATTTTTAAAAAAGAGGATTTTTGCAAACTCTGATTTTGGGGCTACTCTATATTCGGTAGTTATACGAAGTATCTTGACTACCAATTATGGTAGGATATTTGCAAAGAGAGCCACTGTATAATAGGAAGTCATGATAACTCTTCCATTCTTACTGATTATAGGCTCAACCAAAATTCAAAATAAAAAGAGGATTTTTGCAAACTCTGATTTTGGGGCTACTCTATATTCGGAAGTTAAATAACCTAAATTCCCTACCGATTATGGTAGAATTTTTTCCAAAGGTCTACTGTTTAATCGGGAGTCAAGATAACTTTATTTACTACCGATTATAGGATAATCAAAATTCAAAAGATATAGGATTTTATTTTGGGGATACTTTATATTCGGAAGTTATACAAACTAAATTTACTCCTGATTGTGAAATAACCTACCGATTGTAAAGGGTAGTTTGGCCATTAAAAAAAATGCCCCGGAAATAACCTACCGATTGTGAAATAACCTACCGATTATAACCTATTTTGTCGTTTATGTCGCCCCTAATTGTATTGGGGTCGCCCCTAAATGCTCCGGGTTTAGTTTAAGCTTGGATATAGACTAGAATTAAAACAAAATTTGGGTTTTATGTTTCGATAGACTAGAAAACAAGATTTGGGTTTACTAAGTCTAAAATTTCAGTGGGCAAGTGGGACAGTTACAACTCTGTTATATTGGATTACCATGTCACATTTTAGATATTGTTTGGTAAACTTTACCTAATGAATGGCCACAAAATTAGAAATTATATATGTAGTTGATGCGTCAATTCAAAAATACAAATATGGAACTTGGGCATAATTAATAAGCTGGCTTGATTTGGATACCCAGATTAATTAGGGTATACCCAATTTCCAAGGGACATGGTGTGTCATTATTAAAAAGGGTGATTTTATTTTAATACTTTTGAACTAATTAAGTCTTAAAAATAAACCCATTTTTTAATTTCATTAACCCTAAAATTAAAAAACTAACAACTCTTAATCTTCTCTTCTTCTTCTTCTTCAACCAAATCCATATAAAAATCTTCAACTTTGATTTTCCAAAAAAAATTGTTGACTTTACCAGCGAAAAGAAGACTATAAATGATATTTAAACTCAAAACCATCATTGTGTTGTGTGATTTGATTGTTATATTAGGTTAGAAATCGTAAATTATGATTTCTGTGTTTTTGGTCGGCAATTAAGGTCGTAACATGCATATCTTGCCGACTTTTTATTGCGGCGACTGTAAAAAATTTCAACAGCCGGCAGGGTATTTTTTGAAGACCTTGCCGACCAGACAGCCGGCATGGTATTTTTTGAATACGATGTGATGACCAAAAACAAATCAAGCATGACATTTTTTGAATACCTTGCCGGCCAAAAACAGTCGCCTTTTCGTTTTGTGAAAACTAGCTTTTAATGATGAGACCTTCAATTCATGTAATAACTAGAGAAATGATGGGATGTTACAAAGCTTAAGTCAAAGGAACAATATCTTACAAAATCATCCAAAAAATATTTTGCCTCATTTTCAAGACCTTATGGACACCTACGCCTATTCGTGATATTTCCTGTTTTCCACGTTTTATCATATTTTCATTCATGTGGGGGATTGTTGGAAAATAATTTATGTGAATAAAAATTGATAATAAAACGGTTTTTCAAAAAATAAAAACACCTTCCCAATTTATCTCTTAGTTTTTTATGGGATAAGTTTTACCATATATATTTTGGATTTGGGTTAGGGTTTCATAGAAGATGAACCTCTCTTCTCTTGCCGTTAGGGTAGAAAACTTCTTCTTCTTCTTCTATGTTTGATACGATGGTTTAATTGCTAACGTTTCGTGAATTTTCCGCTGCCAAGTTCTAGAAGGACAAGTTTGAATGTGCTATTCAAACTTGTTAAGATTGTTGTATCTTGGAGGCAGATGTACCCGTAGGGCTATAGCATCATCTTTTCAGAGTGTAGCCGGGCATTCTTGTCTTAAGGACAATATGTTGAACATGCGCCTCAATCTACCACCATTTTCTTCTTTCTATGGTGTTTACAGTGATGTTCAAGACATCAACGCTGGAGTCGGAGACAACACAAAAACAGATAAGTGCCTTCTTATATTAATTAATTATTTAATATTTTTCAATTTTGATTTTTACTCCCCAACATACACTTCCATATGTCTATCACAAATCCTAAAGTGAAAAACAAACTTGATATATGGTTATATAAATCCATTTATGGGAGGAAAAACACAAAAAATTGTTCGGACGACAGTGCAGGCATATCTATTTTCTTACTACGTGCATGGATTGTACAATGCATGCATACTGCAAAGGTTTCAAATTCTAAATGCTTTCTGTAGTAATTAAGTAGTTGGGTGTTAATATTCACAGAAAAACAAAAAACTGGGTATTGTTTAATCGTGAATACTATTAACTAGGTTAGTCTGGCGTGGTACCCTTTCCGCGATTAATCAAATGAACATGCATCAGATGAATTTGATTTCCATTGGAACAATACATCAAAATTATATGGATGTTAAAACAAACATTATGACCCAATGCACACTTTAAGGACTGGTTTAATTATGCAACATGTTACGCATGTATCAAAATAAGTGTTGGATGAATATCAAGTTAATATCGAGTTCAGATACTTTATTTGCACTAAAATTGATATAAATGATGCTACATTCAAACAAACAACTCAGTAGGTGCATTGCCGAGTTAATTATGGGGAACAAAAAACTCCGTTACAACATTACTGTCTACAGTGAGTAAAAAAATTGAGATGGTGGAGAAAACTAAGTAATTATTTAATATTAACCCAAACTCTACACGTACAACATTCTCTAGCTCTGCATGAGTGCATTTTTTCTAGGCACTGAAATCCGACAAGTGACATGTAATGGCTCGACTGTGCTATATTTCTCCCACGGATTTCCCCCAAGTGTCGAATTTTAGGCCCTTGTATTGGGATTAGCAGTGGCCCTTTATGTGGCATCAAACCACTACTTACATGACACCTAATAGTGGACATGAGTGGGGGATATGAGTGGGGAGGGGAAGAATTTTTCGTTCCTAGGACACGAGTGGGGGAGGGAAAGCATTTTCGTTCCTCGGACACGAGTGAAGGTTTGGGAGATCATTCCATTTGCCATTGTACCGACAATCTGTACGAAAAGAACAAAAGGGTTATGGGCAAAAAGAGAGGTCGATCAAGAGAGGCGGTGATCAGGGAAATAAAAAGGTGGATATATCAATGGGGATCTATCAAGAATTGGTTTCACTCTACTCATTCAAAGATCTAGTTCTCAACTGGGAAGCAGTTACGGGACGCTAATTTCGTTGTATTTTAATCTGCTTTATTTTGTATTGTTCTGAAGGTTGGGCTTCAGTTTGGATTTTTGTTTTTCCTTCTAATAAAATTTTAACTTTTGTTGTTGAATATAAATAAATAATAATAATCCGACGAGTTCTATCAAAAAGCCTATGATTTTTGTTTTTCCTTCTAATAAAATTTTAACTTTTGTTGTTGAATATTAACTATCTAAAAAGCCTATGTCTAGGTGATGAGAATTTTGCTTGGTTTAGGTTATCTTTATCACTAGATTTACCAGGTTACCGGGGTAGAAGGATGGATTGGAACCAGTATTGCATGCAACAAAAAGCCCAAGGAAGGATTGGTCCACGTTGATTTCCATGTGCAACTATTGATGTATACAAGTATTTGAGTTTTGAGATTATACCATTTTACAATGTTGGGCCTCTAAATATGTTACTAAAAATATTCTGTTTTATTTTTTTTATAGCTTTGTACAGTGGTCCTAGACTACTACTAAATCCCAATCATTTAGGAATTTTAAAATATTATGGTATTTGACTCCATGAAAGTGTAATGGTGCCAAGCTCCAGCTAGTGAATTGCCACAAAATTAGTAGGAAAGTCGGTGATGTTACAAGCTTTTTATATATCCCTCCAAAAAACTTCTCAAAATGGGAACATATGTACCAATTCAAAATAACTAAATAACTGGAATCAAATGCTATCGAACATAAGTACTCAACAATGAAAATGCCCCTTTTGGCTATACAGCTGCAAGTATACACGAAAAATATGATTTGCCGATTTAACAAAATGAGCAATTCAAGAGTCTAATTTAGATATTTGCAAAGAATTTGGGGTTTTAATCTGAACTGCATGTTAAACCAACGGTTGTACATAATACGTTAATTGGATTTTTCTCGGATGTTTTATTTAGTTTAGGATACGTAATACCAATTGCGCTAGCGCTATTCGTAAAAGTTAGTCGGTAATTACTACTTAATTTGTATCTAGGAATCACGAAACAGAAAAATGTGGAGTTCTTGTTGGATCTTGGTAACCCAAATATAGTAAGTTTCTGAATCCTTATTAGGTTCACGAATCGTTGAACGATAATATTTTTAATCGACATACATCTTAAGATGCTCATTTTCCCTGCACAATAATCCAACATTTCTATTCAACTGTCATAAGGGCTTAGAGTATTATATATTTCTTCTACGCTTAACTACATTAATCAAAATGTTGAGCAACGCTAAAGGAAGTGTCTAAAAAATGGAGGATACCATTTCCTCAGATGAAATAATCAAGAAGAAAATAAGGAGATACGGGGAAAAACAAAGAAAAACTTTCAGTTGAGGAAATTAAAGATAGATAGTATCAAGATGGGTGTAGTTACGAATGTTCAACCGGCTGTTGCAGTTGCAAGCGCATCATTTGACGATCCATCTATTCCCCCTGCTTTTGAAACCCATATATAGATTCATGGAGTAGAAGAAGAAGAGGATGTAGCTATTCTTTAGTTAGTTTTGGAAAATCCGGAGATGAGAATTACAAAGCCGTCATCTTCCGTGCCAATCCAAGGATCTAAGAAGATATTGAGTTTAAAATCCAAAATGCTCTCATATGGTACTCTGGGTACGTAAAAGAAATAACTTTTTGCCAAATGGAACTCTTAGTACAGAAAAGACACAACTTACAATACCTGAAGTTCTTGACAAGGTGTCGGCTGATAAACTTATGGAGTTAGGTTCTCTATGGGGCATAGACTTTCCCCCTTCAAAAATGATCGTGAAGAAATTTTTCGCGACCTCGTGAAAAATCACGACTGTTTAATTATAGAGGATATTGAGGAGTCTACTAATTGTTATTAGGTAGTGGTCTGCTTAATGATTTTAAAGTTGCGGTTTGATTGTCAGATCTACCTGTGTCTTCTGTTGTTGTTCCTTTTTGTGTACTAAGTTTTTTTTTTTTTTTTTTTGGCTCTAGCTTTAGCCTGTTTTGTTGCTATTTGCTTGAGCTTTTTGCTCTCTTTGGGTTGTATCCGCCTGCATACAGCTTATGTGCCTTTTATTTTTTTTACTTTACCCTGTTGAGGAGTACAAATGTTTGATAGCATTTGTTTCCATGAAATTTGCAGTTTTGTTAAATTGGGGAGCCTCAGCAATGCTGAAGATAAATAATGTTGAAACACATTGCGCAATGAGAAAATCTCTACCAACTTAACAGAACTTCAAGTTTCATGGAAACAAATGCTATCAAACATGAGTACGTACTTCTCAACAGGGTAAAGTCCTTTTGCTGCAGCCGAACGTGATAAAGTTAAGGGAGACCGACACACTCCTTACAGTTATTTGCTTATAGAAAAATCTTGTAAGACATGTGAATGAGTAACATTTGATGCCTAATAACCATCTTTCAAAAACGGACAAACCGGGAAAGCAGCCCACATAAGCCTGTAAATACAAGTTCCAGAACCATGAACCTGAGCATAATGGCAAAGGTATAAAGAAAATAGAAAGCTAAACCATGGTGTGCCTTGTGACAGAAAAACTGCCATGTACCTAAAAAATGAAATGAATATTTCTCTGACAATTCGCCAGAACATAACAGATAGCCAAAGTTAGATTCATTGGACCATTATAATCATACATGGTTGGAAGAAGTTTGGAAGTCTTTGCAAATTAACAAGAATTTGAAATTGCAGACTCCAAAAATTTCTGGATCAGACAAAGATATCACAAAATAAGATTACAGACAATGAGCTACAAAGTGAATACATCTTCAACAACGGAAACATACACCAAAGTATAAGACATGAATATTTGCTATAGCAAAGGCCAAATAAGATGCAATTTGTTTCAAAGCTTTCTGGTTCTTCTTTTGTATTAACAAAATTTCCAAAGACATCAACTAACATCTTCTAACTAGAAGAGCACCGAAACATAACAAATTGATGATTGAATAAACATCTGTGAAAGGCTTTAGTTTTCTTCGTTCTCAAAATCTTCTTCTTACTCACCATGACAGTACCATCTCCCGTACCACCGCCATCAGCATCTTGTTTATCTTTAAAATTCACCAGCATGTTCCGTGTGAGGCTTCCCATTGTTCTGGTACTAGATAAGTACCTGTGCCAAGTGTAATTCGGCTCCCCACATAGGCTGCTGCACTGCGAGTGGAAGTCATTGAATCTTCATGGATATCCAAAATCTTGTTCTGTTTTGGTCATATATAACCATATGCAAACAATTATGATCATCCAGGTCTAACCCTAAATAAATTTTCCATTCTTTAACGGCTGTAAGGGTATACAATTGTGAACTTCCCCAAAATGTGTATTAGCTACGGCCTATGAGGTCATTGAGGTGGACTAACTAAGAGTGAGTCCTTATGAGTTAGTACTTCGCAGTGTCATGTCAAATCAAATTGTGGAGATCGAAGCTTTTTCGATTAATTTACCGAGCTGTAATTTTTAATGTACGTAATTTGTTCTTTTTGCATTTCATAATGTTAATTTCCTTAAACATTAAACCATGAAATTTCTTTTTTCTCTAGTTTTTTTTTATCCGTCCGAAGGTTATTGGCCAGAGAATACTTGTTTCAGAAATCTCAACGTCTCATGGCATGGATTTAATCGCGTGTCGTGTGCCAGAAATATTAAAAACTGGTGAATGGCGCCTGGTTTGACAGACATTAGCACCTGATTCTACCCAATAATTTTTTGGGTATACGGTACCGCCCAGGGCTTGTTGGGGTCACTCATATATATGTACAAGTACTGTTAAGAAAATAAAATTTTTACTACGTGTATCGTGTTGCTGAGTGAGGAAACACAACTCGTCAGTGTCGATGGCCCCAACAGATATTCCATCAACCTTGCATATTTTGGGGTTATGTCCTCGGGCCTCTCGTGCACAAGTAACAAGTTGCATGTCTGAGGATATTTTCCTCATACTGTGATACTGATTTCCACGATGCACTTAATTTTTAATTTTACCTCCATTATCACTTAACAGAGTTCGAGACTTAATTATGATGCCTGGAAGTACATACACACTCCTTTAGATAAACTTATGGTGTATCTGTTTGAAGTTAATGTTTTATTGATAGGTTAGTGTGAGTCGTGTGACGTGGTATCCTTTCCATCAAAATTAAATGGATGTTAAGACCAAACATTGTGTCCCAATGGAATCACACTATAAGGATTGTAGACCATGTACCATGTTACACATGTTTTGGCCGGCGGTAAAAAATAAGTATCGGATGAATATCACGTTATATTGAGTTGAGATACTTCGTTTACAATTAGAACTTGAAGAAGTCGACTATAAATGTAGGTGCATTACCACGTTGTGAGAACAAAAACTCAATTATAAGCATATAGATGCGCTAATGCTGTTTTATAACTGGGCGAAACTAAGATGATGGAGAAAACTGAACAACCATGTAAACTGGAGTCCTTTATTCGTAAGGTTTCTTTACAGAACAGGAGTGTCAAATCAAGTTCTCAAGAGCAGTTTGTTCGATATGATTAGACCAATTGGTGAATAATCGAGAGTGAGTTGAGATTTAAGTATATGTGGTCATCAAATATTTAATTCTCCAGTTTGTTTGCAGCACATTAAGATCCGAAAAAGTGTGTATAAATTTGAATAAGATATAAGTTTGCTTTGTTTTACTCAAATATTTTATAATACAAACAACAAACAGAATGGGTTTTTGAGCTTGGACGGTCAGATAACATTTTGAGAGACGAATGTTGGATCCGACCATCCCAGTCTCATCATAGCGAAATACAACCGACGGTCGTCGTTTCTGTAACCCCTCCAATTATGAATTAAAATTTATTAATCTTTAATTACTGCATCACCTCTTAACTCAAGATATTTAAAGAAACATTAAATGAAATCATAATATATCATACATGCACTAATTGGATTTAGTGGTGGCATGATGAATCTAAGGGGAAATGAGATTTATTTGTTTATTCTTCACTAGTGGAGAAGGGGTTTTAATGACCCACATCCTCGACCCTCAATAGCAGTCAACGGACTGTGGACCGGTCAAAGCAGTCCTAGATAGAGAAAATTTTCCGAGCACATATTAGAGCATTAAAAACAGTCGTTGTATAATTTTTTTAATTACGATTATATCCCCGAGTCATCAACCCACATCGCGACTGCGTTACCTAGTTGAATCACTCCTACTTTTCTTAGGCGGGACCCTCCTTTCCTCCGCGACTGCGTTACCTATTGTAAATAAGTGCAATAAATATTATGCAGACTGTGAAAATGACCAGAATACCCTTATTTTAAAAAATAATATATTACGGACTGTGAAAATGACCATATTACCCTTATTGGAAATAAGAGCAATAAATATTATAAAGACTGTGAAAATGACCAGACTATCCTTATCGAAAATAAGTAAAGTAAATACTACACTATTTAAAAATGACCATATTACCATTATTGGAAATAAGTGCAATAAATATTATGGAGACAGTGAAAATAACTAGACTACCCAATTAACGGTAATAAGTAAAGTAAATATTACATACTGAGAAAATGACCATATTACCCTTGTTATAAATAAGTGCAAAAAATATTATGTAGACTGTGAAAATGACCAAACTACTCTTATTGAGAATAAATAAAGTAAATATTACAAACTGTGAAAATGACCATATTACCCTTATTGGAAATAAGTTCAATAAATATTATGGAGACTGTGAAAATGACCAGACTACCCTTAACAAAATAAGTAAACTAATATTATAGACTGTGAAAATGACCATATTACCCTTATTGGAAATAAGTGCAATAAATATTACGGAGACTGTGAAAATGACCAAACTACCCTTATTGTAAATAAATAAAGTAAATATTACATATTATAAAAATGACCATATTACCCTTATTGGAAATAAGTGGAATAAATATTATGGAGACTGTAATATTTACTCTACCTATTTTAGATAAGGGCAGTCTGGTCCTTTTCACAGTTTCCATAATATTTATGGCACTTATTTCCAATAAGGGTAATATGGTCATTTTCACAGTATGTAATATTTACTTTACTTATTTCTGATAAGGGTAGTCTGTTCATTTTCACAGTCTGCACAATATTTATTGCAATAATTTCCAGTAAGGGTAATATGGTCATTTTCACAATTTGTAATATTTACTCAACCTATTTTCGATAAGGGTAGTCTGGTCATTTTCACAGTGTCCGTAATATTTATTCCACTTATTTCCAACAAGGGTAATATGGTCATTTTCACATTTGGTAATATTTACTTTACTTATTTCTGATAAGGGTAGTCTGGTCATTTTCACAGTCGACACAATATTTATTGCAATAATTTCCAGTAAGGGTAATATGGTCATTTTCACAGTCTGTAATATTTACTCTACATATTCCGATAAGGGTAGTCTGGTCATTTTCACTGTCTCCATAATATTTATGGCAGTTATTCCCAATAAGGGTAATATGGTCATTTCCACAGTATGTAATATTTACTTTATTTATTTTCAATAAGGGTAGTTTGGTCATTTTCACAGTCTACATAATATTTATTGCAATAATTTCCAATAAGGGTAATATGGTCATTTTCACAGTTTGTAATATTTACTCTACCTATTTCCGATAAGGGTAGTCTGGTCATTTTCACAGTCTCTATAATATTTATTCCCCTTATTTCCATCAAGGGTAATATGGACATTTTCACAGTATGTAATATATACATTACTTATTTCTGATAAGGGTAGTCTGGTCATTTTCACAGTCTGCACAATATTTATTGCAATAATTTCCAGTAAGGGTAATATGGTCATTTTCACAGTCTGTAATATTTACTTTATTTATTTTCAATAAGGGTAGTTTGGTCATTTTCACAGTCTACATAATATTTATTGCATTAATTTCCAATAAGGGTAATATGGTCATTTTCACAGTTTGTAATATTTATTCTACCTATTTCCAATAAAGGTAGTCTGGTCATTTTCACAGTCACCATAATATTTATTCCACTTATTTCAAACAAGGGTAATATGGTCATTTTCACAATCGGTAATATTTACTTTACTTATTTTCGATAAGGGTAGTTTGGTCATTTTTACAGTCTGCACAATATTTATTGCCATAATTACCAGTAAGGGTAATATGGTCATTTTGACAGTCTGTAAAATTTACTCTACTTATTTCCGTTAATGGTAGTCTGGTCATTTTCACAGTCTACATAATATTTTTTCCACTTATTTCCAGTAAGGGTAATATGGTCATTTTCACAGTTTGTAATATTAACTCTACATATTTCTGATACGGGTAGTCTGGTCATTTTCACAGTCTCCGTAATATTTATTCCACTTATTTCCAATAAGGGTAATATGGTCATTTTCACAGTATGTAAAATTTACTCTACCTTTTTTCCGATAAGGGTAGTCTGGTCATTTTCATTGTCTCCATAATATTTATTCAACTTATTTCCAACAAGGGTAATATGGTCATTTGAACCTGTGATGTCCAATTCTGATATATTTCGTCCTCAGTTCATCCGAACGAGAAACTCAAGTTTAACTTTGGTAATATTTGAACCTGTGATGTTCAATTCTGATATATTTCGTCCTCAGTTCATCCGAACGAGAAACTCAGGTCTAACTTTGGTAATATTTGAACCTGTGATGTTCAATTCTGATATATTTCGTCCTCAGTTCATCCGAACGAGAAACTCGAGTCTAACTTTGGTAATATTTGAACTGTGATGTTCAATTTGATATATTTCGTCCTCAGTTCATCCGAACGAGAAACTCATGTCTAACTCTGGTAATCTTTGAACATGTGATGTTCAATTCTGATATATTTCTTCCTCAGTTAATCCGAACGAGAAACTTAGGACTAACTCTAGTAATATTTGAAACTGTGATGTTCAATTCTGCGGTAATCTTTGATATATTTCATCTCGTTCATCGAACGAGAAACTCATGTCTAACTCTAGTAATATTTGAAATTGTGATGTTCAATTCGATATATTTCTTCCTCAGTTCATCCGAACGAGAAACTCAAGTCTAACTTTGGTAATATTTGAATTGTGATGTTCAATTCTCTGATATATTTTGTCCTCGGTTCATCCGAACGAGAAACTCAGGTCTAACTTTAGTAATATTTGAATATTTGTGATGTTCAATTATGATATATTTCGTCCTCAGTTCATCCGAACGAGAAACTCAGCTCTAACTTTAGTAATATTTGAAACTGTGATGTTCAATTCTGATATATTTCGTCCTCAGTTCATCCGAACGAGAAACTCGTGTCTAACTTTAGTAATATTTGAACCTGTGATGTTCAATTATGATATATTTCGTCCTCAGTTCATCCAAACGAGAAACTCATGTCTAACTTTAGTAATATTTGAACCTGTGATGTTCAATTCTGATATATTTCGTCCTCAGTTCATCCGAACGAGAAACTCAGTCTAACTTTAGTAATATTTGAATTGTGATGTTCAATTATGATATATTCCGTCCTCGTTCATCCGAACGAGAAACTCAAGTCTTACTCTCGTAATATTTAAACCTGTGATGCTCATTTCTGATATATTTCGTCCTCAGTTCATCCGAACAAGAAACTCAGTCTAACTTTAGTAATATTTGAACTCGTGATGTTCAATTATGATATATTTCGTCCTCAGTTCATCCGAACGAGAAACTCATGTCTAACTTAGTAATATTTGAACCTGTGATGTTCAATTTTGATATATTTCGTCCTCAGTTCATCCGAACGAGAAACTTGTCTAACTTTAGTAATATTTGAACCTGTGATGTTCAATTTGATATATATTTCGTCCTCGGTTCATCCGAACGAGAAACTCAAGTCTAACTTTGTGGTAATATTTGAACATGTGATGTTCAATTTGATATATTTCGTCCTAAGTTCATCCGAACGAGAAACTCTCAATCTTTGTCTAACTTTAGTAATATTTGAACCTGTGATGTTCAATCTGATATATTTCGTCCTCAGTTCATCCGAACGAGAAACTCAGGTCTAACTTTAGTAATATTTGAAACTGTGATGTTCAATTCTGATATATTTCGTCCTCAGTTCATCCGAACGAGAAACTCATGTCTAACTCTGGTAATCTTTGAACCCGTGATGTTCAATTCTGATATATTTCTTCCTCAGTTCATCCGAACGAGAAACTCAAGTCTAACTTTAGTAATATTTGAACATGTGATGTTCAATTCTGATATATTTTGTCCTCAGTTCATCCGAACGAGAAACTCAGCTCTAACTTTAGTAATATTTGAACCTGTGATGTTCAATTATGATATATTTCGTCTTCAGTTCATCCGAACGAGAAACTGTGAGTCTAACTCTAGTAATATTTGAAATTGTGATGTTCAATTCTGATATATTTCGTCCTTAGTTCATCCGAACGAGAAACTCAAGTCTAACTCTGGTAATATTTGAACCTGTGATGTTCAATTATGATATATTTCGTCCTCAGTTCATCCGAACGAGAAACTCAGGTCTAACTTTAGTAATATTTGAACCTGTGATGTTCAATTGAACTTGTGATGTTCAATTATGATATATTTCGTCCTCGTTCATCCGAACGAGAAACTCAGCTCTAACTTTAGTAATATTTGAACCTGTGATGTTCAATTATGATATATTTCGTCCTCAGTTCATCCGAACGAGAAACTCAGCTCTAACTTTAGTAATATTTGAAACTGTGATGTTCAATTATGATATATTTCGTCCTCAGTTCATCCGAACGAGAAACTCAGGTCTAACTTTAGTAATATTTGAAACTGTGATGTTCAATTATGATATATTTCGTCCTCAGTTCATCCGAACGAGAAACTCAAGTTTAACTCTGGTAATCTTTGAAATTGTGATGTTCAATTCTGATATATTTCGTCCTCAGTTCATCCGAACGAGAAACTCAAGTCTAACTTTAGTAATATTTGAACCTGTGATGTTCAATTCTGATATATTTCGTCCTCAGTTCATCCGAACGAGAAACTCAAGTCTAACTTTAGTAATATTTGAACCTGTGATGTTCAATTCTGATATATTTTGTCCTCAGTTCATCCGAACGAGAAACTCAGGTCTAACTCTGGTAATATTTGAACCTGTGATGTTCAATTCTGATATATTTCGTCCTCAGTTCATCCGAACGAGAAACTCAGTCTAACTCTAGTAATATTTTCAACTGTGATGTTCAATTCTGATATATTTCGTCCTTAGTTCATCCGAACGAGAAACTCATGTCTAACTTTAGTAATATTTGAACCTGTGATGTTCAATTATGATATATTTCTTCCTCAGTTCATCCGAACGAGAAACTCAAGTCTAACTTTAGTAATATTTGAACCTGTGATGTTCAATTATGATATATTTCGTCCTCAGTTCATCCGAACGAGAAACTCATGTCTAACTTTAGTAATATTTGAACATGTGATGTTCAATTATGATATATTTCGTCCTCAGTTCATCCGAACGAGAAACTCATGTCTAACTCTAGTAATATTTGAACCTGTGATGTTCAATTCTGATATATTTCGTCCTCAGTTCATCCGAACGAGAAACTCATGTCTAACTTTAGTAATATTTGAACCTGTGATGTTCAATTCTGATATTTTCGTCCTCAGTTCATCCGAACGAGAAACTCATGTCTAACTTTAGTAATATTTGAACCTGTGATGTTCAATTCTGATATATTTCGTCTCCAGTTCATCCGAACGAGAAACTCAGGTCTAACTTTAGTAATATTTGAACCTGTGATGTTCAATTATGATATATTTCGTCCCCAGTTCATCCGAACGAGAAACTCAAGTCTAACTTTAGTAATATTTGAACCTGTGATGTTCAATTCTGATATATTTCGTCCTCAGTTCATCCGAACGAGAAACTCAGGTCTAACTTTAGTAATATTTGAACCTGTGATGTTCAATTATGATATATTTCGTCCTCAGTTCATCCGAACGAGAAACTCATGTCTAACTCTGGTAATCTTTGAAATTGTGATGTTCAATTCTGATATATTTCGTCCTCAGTTCATCCGAACGAGAAACTCAAGTCTAACTTTAGTAATATTTGAACCTGTGATGTTCAATTCTGATATATTTCGTCCTCAGTTCATCCGAACGAGAAACTCAGGTCTAACTCTAGTAATATTTGAACCTGTGATGTTCAATTCTGATATATTTCGTCCTCAGTTCATCCGAACGAGAAACTCATGTCTAACTTTAGTAATATTTGAACTTGTGATGTTCAATTATGATATATTTCGTCTCCAGTTCATCCGAACGAGAAACTCAAGTCTAACTTTAGTAATATTTGAACCCGTGATGTTCAATTTTGATATATTTCGTCCTCAGTTCATCCGAACGAGAAACTCAGGTCTAACTTTAGTAATATTTGAACCTGTGATGTTCAATTATGATATTTTTCGTCCTCAGTTCATCCGAACGAGAAACTCAGGTCTAACTTTAGTAATATTTGAAATTGTGATGTTCAATTATGATATATTTCGTCCTCAGTTCATCCGAACGAGAAACTCAGGTCTAACATTAGTAATATTTGAACATGTGATGTTCAATTATGATATATTTCGTCCTCAGTTCATCCGAACGAGAAACTCAGGTCTAACACTGGTAATATTTGAACATGTGATGTTCAATTCTGATATATTTCGTCCTCAGTTCATCCGAACGAGAAACTCATGTCTAACTCTGGTAATATTTGAACCTGTGATGTTCAATTCTGATATATTTCTTCCTCAGTTCATCCGAACGAGAAACTCGGGTCTAACTTTAGTAATATTTGAACCTGTGATGTTCAATTATGATATATTTCGTCCTAAGTTCATCCGAACGAGAAACTCAGGTCTAACTTTAGTAATATTTGAACCTGTGATGTTCAATTCTGATATATTTCGTCCTCAGTTCATCCGAACGAGAAACTCAGGTCTAACTTTAGTAATATTTGAACCTGTGATGTTCAATTTCGATATATTTCGTCCTCAGTTCATCCGAACGAGAAACTCAGGTCTAACTTTAGTAATATTTGAACCTGTGATGTTCAATTCTGATATATTTCGTCCTCAGTTCATCCGAACGAGAAACTCAGGTCTAACTCTAGTAATATTTGAACCTGTGATGTTCAATTCTGATATATTTCATCCTCAGTTCATCCGAACGAGAAACTCATGTCTAACTCTAGTAATATTTGAAATGTGATGTTCAATTTATGATATATTTCGTCCTCAGTTCATCCGAACGAGAAACTCAAGTCTAACTTAGTAATATTTGAACCCGTGATGTTCAATTCTGATATATTTCGTCCTCAGTTCATCCGAACGAGAAACTCATGTCTAACTTTAGTAATATTTGAACCTGTGATGTTCAATTATGATATATTTCGTCCTCAGTTCATCCGAACGAGAAACTCATGTCTAACTTTAGTAATATTTGAACCTGTGATGTTCAATTATGATATATTTTTGTCTTCAGTTCATTCGAACGAGAAACTCATGTCTAACTCTTGTAATATTTGAACCTGTGATGTTCAATTCTCATATATTTCGTCCTCAGTTCATCCGAACGAGAAACTCATGTCTAACTTTAGTAATATTTGAACCCGTGATGTTCAATTTCGATATATTTCGTCCTCGTTCATCCGAACGAGAAACTCATGTCTAACTTAGTAATATTTGAACCTGTGATGTTCAATTTTGATATATTTTGTCCTCAGTTCATCCGAACGAGAAACTGAGGTCCAACTTTAGTAATATTTGAACTGTGATGTTCAATTCTGATATATTTCGTCCTCAGTTCATCCGAACGAGAAACTCGTGTCTAACTTTAGTAATATTGGAACCTGTGATGTTCAATTCTGATATATTTCGTCCTCAGTTCATCCGAACGAGAAACTCAGGTCTAACTTTAGTAATATTTGAACCTGTGATGTTCAATTATGATATATTTCGTCCTTAGTTCATCCGAACGAGAAACTCAAGTCTAACTTTAGTAATATTTGAAACTGTGATGTTCAATTTGATATATTTCATCCTCAGTTCATCCGAACGAGAAACTCAGGTCTAACTTTGGTAATATTTGAACTGTGATGTTCAATTCTGATATATTTTGTCCTCAGTTCATCCGAACGAGAAACTCATGTCTAACTTTAGTAATATTTGAACCCGTGATGTTCAATTCTGATATATTTCGTCCTCGGTTCATCCGAACGAGAAACTCAGGTCTAACTTTAGTAATATTTGAACATGTGATGTTCAATTCTGATATATTTCGTCCTCAGTTCATCCGAACGAGAAACTCATGTCTAACTTTAGTAATATTTGAACCTGTGATGTTCAATTATGATATATTTTTTTCTTCAGTTCATCCGAACGAGAAACTCAGGTCTAACTCTTGTAATATTTGAACCTGGGATGTTCAATTTCGATATATTTTGTCCTCGTTCATCCGAACGAGAAACTCAGTCTAACTTTAGTAATATTTGAACCCATGATGTTCAATTCTGATATATTTCTTCCTCAGTTCATCCGAACGAGAAACTCAAGTCTAACTCTAGTAATATTTGAAACTGTGATGTTCAATTCTGATATATTTTGTCCTCAGTTCATCCGAACGAGAAACTCAGGTCTAACTTTAGTAATATTTGAAACTGTGATGTTCAATTATGATATATTTCGTCCTCAGTTCATCCGAACGAGAAACTCGGGTCTAACTTTAGTAATATTTGAACCTGTGATGTTCAATTATGATATATTTCGTCCTAAGTTCATCCGAACGAGAAACTCATGTCTAACTTTAGTAATATTTGAACCTGTGATGTTCAATTATGATATATTTCGTCCTCAGTTCATCCGAACGAGAAACTCAAGTCTAACTTTAGTAATATTTGAACCCGTGATGTTCAATTATGATATATTTTGTCCTCGCTTCATCCGAACGAGAAACTCAGGTCCAACTTTAGTAATATTTGAACCTGTGATGTTCAATTATGATATATTTCGTCCTCAGTTCATCCGAACGAGAAACTCAGGTTTAACTTTGGTAATATTTGAAATTGTGATGTTAAATTATGATATATTTCGTCCTCAGTTCATCCGAACGAGAAACTCAGGACTAACTCTAGTAATATTTGAAACTGTGATGTTCAATTCTGATATATTTCGTCCTCAGTTCATCCGAACGAGAAACTCATGTCTAACTCTAGTAATATTTGAACCCGTGATGTTCAATTCTGATATATTTCGTCCTCAGTTCATCCGAACGAGAAACTCAAGTCTAACTTTAGTAATATTTGAACCTGTGATGTTCAATTCTGATATATTTTGTCCTCAGTTCATCCGAACGAGAAACTCGGGTCTAACTCTGGTAATATTTGAACCAGTGATGTTCAATTTTGATATATTTCGTCCTCAGTTCATCCGAACGAGAAACTCATGTCTAACTCTGGTAATATTTGAACCCGTGATGTTCAATTTTGATATATTTCGTCCTCAGTTCATCCGAACGAGAAACTCAAGTCTAACTTTAGTAATATTTGAACCTGTGATGTTCAATTCTGATATATTTCGTCCTCAGTTCATCCGAACGAGAAACTCAGGTCTAACTTTAGTAATATTTGAACTGTGATGTTCAATTTGATATATTTCGTCCTCAGTTCATCCGAACGAGAAACTCATGTCTAACTTTAGTAATATTTGAACCTGTGATGTTCAATTCTGATATATTTCGTCCTCAGTTCATCCGAACGAGAAACTCAGGTCTAACTTTAGTAATATTTGAACCTGTGATGTTCAATTCTGATATATTTCGTCCTCGTTCATCCGAACGAGAAACTCAGGTCTAACTCTAGTAATATTTGAAATTGTGATGTTCAATTCTGATATATTTCGTCCTCAGTTCATCCGAACGAGAAACTCAAGTCTAACATTAGTAATATTTGAACATGTGATGTTCAATTCTGATATATTTCGTCCTCAGTTCATCCGAACGAGAAACTCAGGTCTAACTTTGGTAATATTTGAACATGTGATGTTCAATTCTGATATATTTCGTCCTCAGTTCATCCGAACGAGAAACTCAGGTCTAACTCTAGTAATATTTGAACCAGTGATGTTCAATTCTGATATATTTCATCCTTAGTTCATCCGAACGAGAAACTCAGCTCTAACTTTAGTAATATTTGAACCCGTGATGTTCAATTCTTATATATTTCTTCCTCAGTTCATCCGAACGAGAAACTCAAGTCTAACTTTGGTAATATTTGAACATGTGATGTTCAATTATGATATATTTCGTCCTCAGTTCATCCGAACGAGAAACTCAGGTCTAACTTTAGTAATATTTGAACCTGTGATGTTCAATTCTGATATATATTTCGTCCTCAGTTCATCCGAACGAGAAACTCAGGTCTAACTTTAGTAATATTTGAACATGTGATGTTCAATTCTGATATTTTTCGTCCTCAGTTCATCCGAACGAGAAACTCATGTCTAACACTAGTAATATTTGAACATGTGATGTTCAATTCTGATATTTTTCGTCCTCAGTTCATCCGAACGAGAAACTCAGGTCTAACACTGGTAATATTTGAACCTGTGATGTTCAATTCTGATATATTTCATCCTCAGTTCATCCGAACGAGAAACTCATGTCTAACTTTGGTAATATTGAACCTGTGATGTTCAATTCGGGTATATTTCGTCCTCAGTTCATCCGAACCAGAAACTCGGGTCTAACTTTGGTAATATTTGAACCTGTGATTTTCAATTATGATATATTTCGTCATCAGTTCATCCGAACGAGAAACTCAGGTCTAACTTTGGTAATATTTGAACATGTGATGTTCAATTCTGATATATTTCGTCCTCAGTTCATCCGAACGAGAAACTCAGGTCTAACTTTGGTAATGTTTGAACATGTGATGTTCAATTCTGATATATTTCGTCCTCAGTTCATCCGAACGAGAAACTCAAGTCTAACTTTGGTAATATTTGAACATGTGATGTTCAATTCTGATATATTTCGTCCTCAGTTCATCCGAACGAGAAACTCAGCTCTAACTTTAGTAATATTTGAACATGTGATGTTCAATTCTGATATATTTCGACCTCGGTTCTTCCGAACGAGAAACTCATGTCTAACTCTGGTAATCTTTGAACCTGTGAATTTCAATTCTGATATATTTCATCCTCAGTTCATCCGAACGAGAAACTCAGGTCTAACTCTGGTAATCTTTGAACCTGAGATGTTCAATTCTGATATATTTCGTCCTCAGTTCATCCGAACGAGAAACTCAAGTCTAACTCTGGTAATCTTTGAACCTGTGATGTTCAATTATGATAAATTTCAACGGATTGAGAAACTCGTGTCTATCTCTAGTAATCTGGCAACCTAAGTTTGTAAATTCCGATATTTGACAACTTTAGTTTATTAGAATGATAAACTCGGGGCTATCTCTAGTAATCTGGCAACTTGAGTTCGTAAATGCTGATACTTTATAATTTTAGTTCAACTTCTGATTTCTCGAGATTAATTACTCGTTCTTCTGATTTGTTTTCGTTATTCAGATTCATACTTTTTCTTATATATTATTTGGTGTGATATATGCGTCAAGATATTCGTAAACTACTATATTTTTCTTCCCAAAATTACGGGCCCTATGTTACGATGTCACAATGTTCGGTAAGTGATAAGCAATAAAATTCACCACCTAATTTAAAACAAGTCACTACACCATATGGCCAGATTTGAGACATATTGATTTTTGGATTCGAGACACATATATATGTCTTTAGTGCTTCCACTCATATAAGTGTCCCAAATTAAAAATATGAGTTGCTTTATTTCTGATTTTTCAACTACTCTTACAAGTGTCTTAAAAGTTTATTATTTTGCAAGACCATTTAGTAACTTCAATATATATCTAATTTATAATTCCTTTTATTTTATTTTATATCCTTCTAAAAACCCATATTTTTTTGTACTTTCCGATCTAGAGGAAGGGTGGAAATGTCATCCGGATATTTCTGAGTGAAATAATTTCTTTTTTTCTCTCTTTTTCTCCAACCTCTTCTCTTTTCTCTTCTCCTTCTCCTCTTTTACAGACACAGTGAGCTACTTCCTCAACTCCGTCAACAAAAACAACAAATACAACTCACAAAAAAGGTTAGATTTTTGCTAAATGTTATGGATCTTGAACTTGGTACTATGGATTCACTTAGATGTGGTCTTTTTGGTTAGATCTTTGGACTTGATAACTCTGTTTTCGGTCAATTTGGTGCTGGTAATAACTAGGCTAAACGTCAGTATACTGAAGGGTGAAGATTTTCTGGTATAATTTTATTTCAAAATTATTTGATTTTTTTCTGTTAGGGTTTTTGTTTGTATGAATTCTAGAATTTCTGTTTTGATTCTAGGGTTTCTTTTGTTTTTCTATTCTTTGTTTACTGTGTTACCCACTTAATCAAACCATATATTTCTCTATTTCTAGGTTTTACTTTTTTTCTTCTTCTTTTACTTCATTTTTGTGCATCACATCCCATAATCAGGAAGCTATTTATCTTTCTTGTTGTTAAAGGTGGTGTGGGTTGAGATCTATTATATCTATTACTTACTCGCATATGTAGAAATTGAGTTTTTTTTTTTTTGGGTGGGAAGGTGTTTGATATAATGCTTCACTGAGGTTGTAATACTAGTAAGGCGTTTTTTCCTTGTTGAGAAAATTATTGTTGGTAAATTGTTTGATCTAATGCTTCAATGATCGTGGGTTGATTTTAATGTTTTTGTTTTATTTTTGATGGATGATAACAGCTGGTCAGTTGGAGAAATTGAAAGTGGAACAATGTAAAGTTTATTTGAGGAAGAAGGGTTTGAGGTTAACGGTGAAGAAATACGTTCTTTTTGAACATATCAGGGAACATCTTGGGTAATGGTGACATGGTATCTAATTTTACCTTTTGTTGTTGTTGTTTCGATCTGATTTAGTTATCGACTGTGTGGAATTTCAGGGTCATAAATGGTAGTGGAGAACGGAAGTGTACTGTATCCATCTTTGTGTATTGGACAAAGGTGAACTTCTCAAGTCTGTCCTGCTTGTCAACAATAACGTCTTGGGTTTTGTTTGAAAGTCCCAACGCTCAAAATATGAATCAAGTTTGTTTTTGTTTTTGCCGTTTCTTGATTTATTTGAAGCTATTTAGTATTTAGCCTTTAGTAGTACACATAGTTGCTGCTACACAAAAGTAGGAGATGACTTTACAAGTTCTCATAAATTCTTAGTTTTTGTGATTATCTCCAAGGAGTATTATGCTTGGCTAATGGAGTCGGAAAGTGGTGGATGACCCCATCACCAATATGGTCGTTATTACGCGTCATACAAGAAAAGGGAAATACAATATAAATTGCAATTTGGTGTTTGTGTTGGCTACGGGCATGTTCATCACCTCCTCAATCATCCCATTTGGTCTTATTTAACGTTTTCATTTTTCTTAAAAAATTTTGATTAGTAAATTATTTTATGACAAGGAGAACAGTTCCAGTTTGCAGTTTCTATTTTGAATGTTGGAAAGTTGCTTGTTTATTCTACTATAGTGGATCTGAAGTTGACATCTATGTGTTTGTCACTGTTGCTTGTTTTTCAGTAAGGAAGGGATGTTAGACTTGGTTGACTACAATGCGAAGAAGATGTTTGATGCCAAAATGAAGGAGATGAAATCTGCATTGAAAACTCAGATAACATAGGAGACTGAGATATCCGAGGTCATTGAAACTGTTAAACAACGGAGCCATTTTCGAAGGAAAATGCTTGAAAGCACTTATTGTTGGTGCTAGTTTGATCAGGTACCATCATTAACTCATGTTCTGTAGTTTTAAATGCCTGATTGTTCAATAATATTCATGTTTATTCTACTATAGTGGATCTTAAGTTGACATCTATGTGTTTGTCACTGTTGCTTATTTTTCAGCAAGGAATGGATGTTAGATTTGGTTAACTACAATGCGAAGAAGATGTTTGATGTCAAACTGAAGGATATGAAATCTGCATTGACAACTCAGATAGCAGAGGAGACTGAGATACCCGAGGTCATTGAAACGGTTACACAACAGATCCATTTTCGAAGGAAAATGCTTGAAAGCACTTATTGTTGGTGCTTCTTCATCAATTTCTTTACTTATTACCTTTTTCACTTTGATTTTATTTGATTTGATCCAGTTCAGAATTGATGTTTGGTTTATGATTGTTAATTCTGTAGACGAGCGAAACTGTACCGATTTGATAAATATGGAAATAAGTGGTAAAAAAGATGAAATGGCTTTATTAAGCTTCTTAAACATAAATAAACTAAGGAATTTCGTTTGGTTATGAGACAATCTGGAACACTGGAGGTTATTGCTAATCATCCAGGTTCGTTTTTGTTTTTGAATTGATTTGGTTTGGTTTTTTTTTTTTTGAAGTTTGGATTTGATATGAGAGATTTGATTTAGGTTTTTTTGTTTTGATTTTTTTTTTGGGTAGTTCTTGCTGCAATTTTGGTTCAACAACATACTGGGAATGGGAGTCAGATATCATGTTTTTTGCATGCTACTGATTTTTCTGATGGTGAATTGAAAGAAGAGGTGTTCTGTGCTCGATTTGTATACATGGAGGGTAAGTATTTTCTTAAGAGTTTCATTGACTTTTATTTACTAAATGGATATATTGTGAAGAGATTCAACTTCTTCCTGATTTTTTACTAATGCAGTTGAGAGATTGTGACTTGAGTTTATAGTATTATGATGTTAACTTTTTTGAGTTAACTTAGTTGAAATTTAGCTTACCGATTCAATCTTAGTAATAAAGGGCTAGGATATACATGATGCGTGAATGTTATGTATAGGTGTGTCACTGTCCTTGTAAATTATAGATTGAATATTGCTCTTCGAAATACAAAAATGGACAAAATTGGCAAACCCATAGCGAACTTTTAAAGTTTGTTGTTGTTATCTTATTGCCAGCAAGGACGATGTGACATTAAGTTTGTATTCTTTATAAATGATAAGATTCTTATGGTGATGCAAAATTTATACCAAAAGTGCAAACTGATGCATGGAGATTTGAGTGAATATTTGCAGTATTTTCTAGTTTTTTTTTATGGAATTGTATATGATTGTGTTTTGCAGGTGGCAACTGAATTGGAGATAAAGAAGTTATCGTACATTGGTATAGATTCTTTCTTTTTCTTAGTGCTTTTACGTTAGATTCGGGTTTATATTTGAGTTTTTTGTTCGATTAGCATATAAGTGAAAATGTACGTTCTTTTAGTTCTTTGAAATTTTCCTCTATTGTTTTCAATTATCTCGTGCCATGAGTTTGTTTAAAAAGGGAATCCGAGTTAGGTTATGGTCTTGTAGCTGATGGAGTAGAATACTACCTTTGAGATGAATGAGATACTTTGCCTCCATGGAGGCCCGACCTGTAAACAAAAAGATCCCGGAAGCTCCTACTTTACCAGCATTACCAAGAAGTACCCCTCATCTACCAGAGTTTCAGGTATATATTTTGACAGTGAATGACTAGATGATATGGTTCCTTGTGCTAACTACACTGTTGATTTATTCAGGAGTTTCATTTGGAAATGTCAGAGATGGCTAATCAGCATGCTTAAACTCAATAGTTGTAACATCAACTGAATCTTCACATCAGGTGGATAGCCTTCTAGTAATTACTCGACTCTCGTTGTTTAATTGCTATTACTTAGGTCTCTGACTGTAGAAACTGCATTCCAAGTTCGAGTTTTACTACCATGATCATTCAATTGATATTTTCGATGTTATCTAATACAGTTGATAATTTATGTTATCATTAGCTCAAGCTGCTGATGTTGCTGACACTCCAAGGGTTAGAAAACTTGATTCTTTCCAACGCAAAGCTCTTGCACATGCGTTATTTCAAGGGGATGTATTGTTACAGGTTGTATTAGTCTTAACTTAGTTTGTTGAGATAGTTGAGAGAGTTGTGTACAACACTTGTTCCTTTTACCAAACCTAAAATTGGGATGTTGTTAACTTAACTTGACCAGTTAATATGCTTACTGCATAGAGTTTTTAGGGATTTTTGAGAATTATTCTCACTTCATGTAACTGTCATGTAGCTCATCTTCTAAATATCCCCAGTCAACAAAAGAAATCAGAATCCATTCACTCTATGTTATCCTAGGTTATTTAAGTTTGAGTCTAATTAAGTACATAACATTGAAATGCAGGAAACACTACTCAACTTGCTACTTCGCAATTACTTCGATCATAACACTTCATAATGGTGCCACCTGCATTCCAAGTACGAGCTGTATAGGCATGACCTTGTCAATTCATTAGTTAATTCTTGTGACTCTTCTCGGTGCTTTGTATTTCTCTGTTTTTTTTTTTAGTTTCGCTTCAAGTCCTCATTGTCTACTTTATCTTTCGATTTTGCTATTACATATGGCTCAAAGTAGCTTGCGCTGGTAATTAATCCCAAATCTACGAACTTCCCTCCTATATAATGTTACTAGCACACACATTGGTTCTGGTCTGGACTGTTTCTTTTTGTTGGATTCATGATTGTTAAGAAAAGATGTTTGCTCCGAAAAGGGGAAGGTAAACGCAGCAATGGTGTAAACACCAACTTCTTATTCAGACTGCAACAGTTCAAAGTTCAGACTGCCTTTTTCTGGAAAAGTGTAAAACTCTTGATCGTGTCTGGCAATACAACTTGAGTCAACTAAGCAAAACTCCCTCGAAGGCTTTTATCTTAGGTTTATATGTAGGTCCCAATTGTATATACAAGGGACTGTGTTCTTTTATTCAATTTTCCAATGGAAAATTTTGTTTCTGTTGTAAATTTCAGGTAATATTATATTATCTTCTTAGTTGTTTAGTGCAGAAAGTGCTAAATTGCTATCACTAGTTTTTGGGTATATCTCCATGCATCTGTCTTATGGTAAAGAGATTCATATTGTGACCTCCCACATTAATCAGCTGATGGATTTTGCTGTGTAGGTACACCATTATGAAGTAGGAACAAGTTCTTCATCACCGGAGTTTATATTTTACTGTTTTAGTTCATCATTTTGTATACATGTCTTGTAACTCAGTTACTTTTCTTATAAGGTTACACTGGTCAGAACTCCAGATTTTAATCTTTTTGTGTAATTCAAACCAATGAATCAATGATTGTTAAATTGAATGATTATTGGTGTGCAAGTTTAATTTGTTCTCATTTTAATTTGATTCTCATTTGAATTCAAATTTGAGTTTCATTTGAATTTGGTTTTCATTTGAATCTCATTTGAATTCAAATTTGAGTTTCATTTGAATTCAAATTTGAGTTTCATTTGAATTCAAATTTGAGTTTCAATTCTGTTTAATTTCAGATTTAGTCAGATTCAGTCAGGCCAGACAGCAATCTGAATCTTCTTTTTTTTTATATTAAGAATTATATCCACGACTGATTGAAGACAGTCATAAAATTTTGACCGTTATAATCGGTCGTTCATATAAGATTTTAAACGACCCCCAGAGACACGTCATAGTTAAAAAAGACGCTCAAACAGCGACCCTTTTTTCGACCGACAAAGCAAGTCATAGATACGAGTTAAATGACTTGCTTTGACAGTCGCGAAACTGCTGATTTCCACTAGTGCTTATTCATAACTCATAAGTGAGATATGCATACACACTATTACTTAAATGATTTTGTGTTAGTTTTTGGATAATGTATATGAATAATTTTACAATGTACTTATAGACATTATTTTCGTTTAAAACAAAATAAAAAACTATTTTCCAAAGAAACACTATTTAATTTAAAGTCCGGAAAAAGAAAAATTACACGTGTAAGATATCATATTAAAGAAGTGTCGTTACGATACGTGCTATCCCTAAATATTTATTAGAACTCTCTGTTAATCTCATACCATACCGTTGCATTGGCATACTTGGTTATTTCTAGTCAAGATTTACATAATTCCAAACTTCAAATCAAGATTTATAAAGATTTTTTTTCCAGGCAAAATACAATTATAAAATTAGTATTTATATTCTTGTGGAAGGACAATAATCCCGCATTGCTTGTTTAACCTTAATTATCTTAAATATAATATGGAAGGGCCACTCTATTCCGCAAACTTTAACATGGTATTAGAGCTAGACCCGTACGCGGGATGTAAGCCCAATTTTGACCATTATTTATTCGGTGACCGAATTTGTCACTTGTACCCCCATGACCCGACTTTGGTCATTACATACATGGTTCATGTGTTAAGACCGACTTACTAGCCTTACACGTGAGGGGGTGTGTGTGAAAATGCGAGGGTACCCAAAATATACCTCAAGCTATAACTTTCCCTTCCTATAAGTCCTTTCCCCGAAAGTGATTGTCTATGGACTGAGTCGAGACAATATAACAAATCAGTTCACACTTTGTGTGATCGTCTATGGATACTAGATCGAAACAATACAACAACAAAGTTTGTTTACTTGATACAAAGGTTCGGACCTAACCAAACTCAATAGGATTCACGTATCAAGTAAATAGGAATTAACGTTTGTGCAATTTACTTTAATTATAATAACAATAATTATAATGCGGAAATATAAAGTAAATGACACAGCAAGATTTTGTTAACGAGGAAACCGCAAATGCAGAAAAACCCCGAGACCTAGTCCAGAATTAAATACTCTCAGAATTAAGCCACTATACAGAATAAGACAACTTCGTACAGTTGAGACCAAGAAACTAAACCTATAGTTCACCTAGTTCCCTCAGTATTCCCACTCATCCAACCTGTAAACAAATCGCGTACTTGGACCAATTCCTTTGGTTCGTATTCCAAACAGTAAAGGAACAACAAATTTGTTTGGTATCAACTCTTTTCAACCAAGTGATACGAGTTGCGCAAAGGTTCCCTTGTTTATCTTAACATAAACTTCTTTGCCAGGTTCCAAGATATATCTTACGTTAAATCACCCAAAGGCAATCACTAAGATTAAGTCAACAACACTCTTCAACCAATTGATATGTGTTGTGCCGATCTTCCTCAATTAATAAATCCAATCTACCATAAGGATAAAACGATTATTAATTGGATCCTCGTTTTCCCAAACAAGTATTGTGCACACCAAAGATTATAAAATCAACCAAGTAAGAAATCTTCAATATCTTCTTTGTCTTCAAATCTTCTTAGATCTTCAATAAACACCTGCACACAATCACTTCAATCTCTTGTGATAAATCACGCACATAACAGAGTCTGTTAATAATGGATTATCACACGATCGTCTTTAGATCTAACAACAGTCTAAAGATCCATGTCGAAACCTTGAACTAGTTTGAGTGAATCTTATATCAGAAGAGAAGATTCTCAAGCATAAACAAACTAGGTGAAATCAAGATTCAACCTCCGTTAGTCAATCAAATCAATACGAAAACTAAATATAAACCGCAATATCTAGTTTCCCAACAACGGGTCACGCTAGAGCTTCTCAATCCCAAAGAAGACTTTAAACTGAGTGTCCGTAAGAGATTTCACCTAATTAGATTACTCTCCTCTCCGATAGGCGCCTCACCAGTAACAAAGACAAAAGAGGAAGTCTATGTCACGCAGGATTAGTTTGCTATAAATGCAAACTCAAAATATTTATAGACAAGGAAGTTTGGAAACCAAAGAAATTCCAAAACCAAAAATATACTCATGATATTTTTCCATAATTACCCAAATTTGGTTTTCAAATTCCTGTGAAATGCACTGTCCAAAAATATGATCGAAATCTCCTTGGAAAATCTTTAATTAGCAAATGCACATTACTAATTCGTATTTTCCATATATAATTAAAATCCCTTAATTAAAAATATTCTTAACTTATTTAAATTCGATCTTGGGATTTACTTCCTTCTTAGACATTAAGGAATATCTTTGAACAAAATAGAATAAGCATTAATGCACCGTGTTCAAAGAGTGACGACATCTTTCTCTTGCAAGTCTTTACCATGCTTTCTCAGTTGAAACCGATTTACCACACTTCCAAACAAGTTTAGAATTGATTCATCTGACTTTCAAGAACTATGTGATTGATCAAGTTCCACTCAATCACACTTCATGGGTTTCCATGCGAGTATTGTGCATATTTACACTAGGTTACCAAAGAAACGGCTGACTAGGTACTAGGATCGGTTCCCCACATATTTATGGTATCTAACTTGTATGCATTGCACATGTCCATAGGATCGGTTCCCCCTTCCTAAAACTTTTCCGCACATGTTCATAGGATCGGTTACCCTTTCTTCCATAAACCTTCTACATACATACAAGGATCGGTTCCCCCTTGTGATGCACTGCACCTCTTACTAGGATCGGTTCCCCTCTTCCTAGTAATAAGTTCAGACATACACAACATGATCATACCTCAGCTGATTACTTAATATTGGTTTTACTAATAAAAGTTATACCAATACAAAAGTCAGGCCTTATGTGAACAGTTTTACCAAGAACACACACAAGTTGTGAACGGTTATACACATCACACATATTGGTCGTTCATAATATATACAATGAATAACAACCCCAATAACGGCTGGAGATTTCCCTTTCGGTTCACAACACGTATCATGAACTTAGTTCCTTAGAACACATGTAAACATTGTTCCCTAGGATGAAATCCTCACCTCATACCCATACATAATCACAATAGCATTCATACAATTATGTCGATGTCATATTGTTTCTGGGAGAAAATCGCCTTTGCCGAATTCGGTAAATTCGATGATGCAGAGACTGGTTTAAACCCTTAAACAAATGTGCTGCACGTGAGCACTTTTGATTCAAGATTTCAATTTGTACAACTCTGGCCTAAACCAAGAAGATGTCCGTTCCAGATTTGCTTCGGTCACAATGTAGGAGAAGGGTTGATTTGTGGAGGATAGAGAAAAAGGGTGATGAGACCAGAGAGTTATGGATAGGTAGTATCTCGACTTGTATCATAAGTGTAGAATCTTGTGGAAGCTTGCTAGTGATGGAATCTTTTGAGAGATCTTGCAAAGTTGCTATCTGATAGTGTTGTATTTTGCCTGACCAAGACTTGTGTGTTTTGGCAGAATAGGTGAAACCTATTTATACAAGTGAGATTGAACGTATCTTGGCCTCATTAAGGAATTGATTAAATGTTTCAATTAAAACATAGGAGGTGGAAACCGTTGGCTTTATGGTGAAAAACGTTTTCGGAATAAATTTCCTTATTTAATTGAGGGTATTCATTCCTTCCACGCCTTACTTTATTGAGAGCGTAGTGTACGATGCATGCTGTGAATGCCAAACCAAAACCTCAAGAAAGCATCTACCAGTTTGTGTTGATATCTCGAGAGTTGGGCTCAAGTGGCAATGCCAAAGTTTCTAGTGAAGCGTTGTGGCATGTACCAATGAAATGTGCGGGATGTATCGACCGAGAGTTGTACTTTGAGTGAAGATGGCAATGCCAAAGTCGCTTAGTAGAGCATTTGGAATATGCGGAATGCCTTGGCCGCGATTTTTACTTTGAGTGCGGATGGCAATGCCAAAGTCGCTTAGTGGAGCATTTGGCATGTGAGGAATGCCTTGGCCGCAAGTTGCACTTTGAGTGCGGATGGAAATCCCAAAGTCGCTTAGTGGAGCATGTGGCATGTGCCAATGGCATGCGTGAAATGCCTTGGAAAATAAAGTGGCTAGTGGTAACGTGTTTGGCATGTGCCAATGGCACGTACGACCACTTTGGCCAAGTTGCGGGCGCTACTTTGGCATGTGCAGATGAAATAGCGGATTGGAATGGGGATTGTCTAGTGGTTGTGTGTTGGCATGTGCCAATGGCATGCACTGACACTTTGGCCGAGTTACGGGCGCTACTTTGGCATGTGCCAATGGCATAGAGGCTTGGAATAGAAAGTGGCTAGTGGTTTGTGTGTTGGCTTGTGCCAATGGCACACACGACCACTTGGGACTTGAGTTTTGGGCTTGGTAGCGATTTAGAAAATGGCTAGTGGTGCGTGTTTGGCATGTGCCAATGGTACGCACGGCCATGTTGACCTAGTTGCACGGTTTGAAAGCCTAGGGCGCTATTTGTGGCATGTGCCAAACGTCATAGCGACTTGGGAAATCGGCTAGTGGTGGGTGTTGGCATGTGCCAATGGAACGCACGCCCAAGTGGACCTAGTTGCACAGTTTGCAAACCTAGGGCGCTATTTTTGGCATGTGCCCAACGGCATAGCGACTTGGAAATTGTCTAGTGGTGCGTGTTAGCATGTGCCAATGGCATGCACGGCCAAGTTGACCTAGTTGCACGGTTTGCAAGCCTAGGGCGCTATTTTTGGCATGTGCCAAACGGTATATCGACTTGGAAATTGGCTAGTAGTGCGTGTTGGCATGTGCCAATGGCACGCACGGCCAAGTTGACCTAGTTGCACGGTTTGCAAGCCTAGGGCGCTATTTGTGGCATGTGCCAAACGTCATAGCGACTTGGAAATTGTCTAGTGGTGCGTGTTGGCATGTGCCAATGGCACGCATGGCCAAGTTGACCTAGTTGCACGGTTTGCAAGCCTAGGGCGCTATTTTTGGCATGTTCCAAACGGCATAGCGACTTGGAAATTGGCTAGTGGTGCATGTTGGCATGTGCCAATGGCACGCACGGCCAAGTTGACCTAATTGCACGGTTTGCAAGCCTAAGGCGCTATTTGTGGCATGTGCCAAACGTCATAGCGACTTGTAAATTGGCTAGTGGTGCGTGTTGGCATGTGCCAATGGCACGCACGGCCATGTTGACCTAGTTGCACGGTTTACAAGCCTAGGGCGCTATTTTTGGCATGTGCCAAACGGCATAGAGACTTAGAAATTGGCTAGTGGTGCGTGTTGGCATGTGCCAATGGCACGCATGGCCAAGTTGACCTAGTTGCACGGTTTCCAATCCTAGGGCGCTATATGTGGCATGTGCCAAACGGCATAGCGGCTTAGTTTGGCATGGTTGCCTGTGGGTGCAGTATGTGGTTTGTTTTTGGCATCGTTGCCATGGTGCGCAGTATGCGGCTTGGTTTTGGCGTCATTTCCATGGTGCGCAATATGTGGCTTGGTTTTGGCGTCGTTGCCATGGTGCGCAGTATGCGGCTTGGTTTTGGCGTCGTTTCCATGGTGCGCAGTATGCGGCTTAGTTTTAGCGTCGTTGCCATGGTGCGCAGTATACAACTTGGTTTAGGGGTCATTTCCATGGTTCGCAGTATGCGGCTTGGTTTTAGCGTCGTTGCCATGGTGCGCAGTATGCGGCTTGGTTTTGGCGTAGTTTCCATGGTACGCAGTTTGCGGCTTTGGTTTGGCGTAGTTGCCTTGGTGCGCAATATGCGGCTTGGTTTGGGATTAGGGTTCTGTGTCGAAAACCCTAATCCGGTATTTTGAAAAAATACCCCTATTAATTATTTACATCTGAATTAAATGCACTTAGTTAATGTGTTGCGGGGAAAATTAGGTCATGGGGTTTTACGATTTTACCCCTTGTCTAAAATCCACCATCAACATTAAGTCCCCTGCTTAACTCGGAACAGGAGCTTTGTTGCAAGGTAAGCATAAGATGGTGTCAAGGTAAAATATGAAAGAGAAGTGAGGAGATTTATCTGACCTTTTTTTTTATGAGAATCGAATTGGATTCGGAATCCTTGTCCTTGGCATTTTTGCGCGAATTGGGAGGTTGGCACAAATTAGAAGTTGGGAAGTATTGAGCTTCCAACGCGAGTTGAAAAGCTGGTGCGGTGGGACCGGCGCAGAGTGAGCGGGCTGGCCCGGAGAGTTGGGCGTTGAGCGCAAGTTTGGGGAGGGCGCTTGGTGGGACTGGCATGCTTGGAAGGCATTGGCGTTGGAGGCTTGAGCGGCTATTGAGAAGTTGGGAACCCTTGTAGGCCCAAACTTCCCTTAGACGCGTAGCTTTTGGGAGAAAAAAGGGGAATCCTTCCTTATTGTGGAAACCGCCCGCATATATATACATGAAGTTTTTTCTTTTACCTTGTGCTTTGTTCCTTCCTTCTTTCTTGCTAAGGATAAAGTGATAAAGGAGAAACCGGCTATCCAGGTGTGTCTTCTAATACTTCTCTTGTTTTCCCTTGTAGGTGCAAACCCTAGCAGTAGGTGATATCGGGCACATGATTGGTTGGCGAGCTTCTTGTAGAGAATATTGTATATATATGATTTGATTCCATAGAAAATACTGCACATATGATTTCGGACCCGTAGAGAATGCCGGCATAATTTTGAACCCGAAGAAAGATTCTGTATATGTATTTGAACCCGAGAAATATACTGCGCATGTAATTTCGAACCTGAATTAGGATACTGTATATGCACTTGAACCTGAGAAAATACTGCACATGAATTCCAAAGAAGAATACTGTATACGTGCTTCATATGAACCCGAAAGAATTACTGTATATGAATCCCGAAGAAGAATACTTTATATGTGCTTCATATGAACCCTAAAGAATTACTGTTTATGAATCTCGAAGAATAATACTGTATATGTGCTTTATATGAACCCAAAAGAATTACTGTATATGAATCCCGAAGAAGAATACTATATATGTGCTTCATATGAACCCGAAAGAATTACTGTATATGAATCCCGAAGAAGAATACTGTATATGTACTTCATATGAACCCGAAAGAATTACTGTATATGAATCCCAAAGAAGAATACAGTATATGTGCTTCATATGAACCCGAAAGAATTATTGTATATACTCTTGAACCCAGAAAATATAATACGCATATAATTTTGAACCCGAAGTAGGATACTGCATATGTATTTCGAAATCATAGAAAATACTATTCTCCCATGTGTCAAGGATTTTTCTCTTGTCGAGCGCGTTTTTGTGTTTGGGAGATAATTTCTCTGTTTTGTTTTGTGCTGATATCTTGTTGCTAAGCGAGGAAAACCGACAAGATGTTACCTGAACAAGGCTCCATTTCGTCGAAAGATGTTGATAGTTCGAAACCAAACATAGATGATGAGTTCTTTACCAAACCCTTTGTTCCTGCTCGGAGGAATTTTCCAGACTTCGTGCTAACTTTATTGACTGATGGTGAAAATGAAAATAAGACACGCACAGTTCTGCCGGAGCATACCATACGGTTTTGTCTTCATAAAGGAGTGTATGCTTCTTCCAGTATTTATTTCAGGATGTGTCAAAACCCATTGCGTTCTTTTGATGTCTAGGTCGAATTTATGGTGAGTAGGGAGCATATAAATTTCAACTTGACTCAAGCGTGGATTATTAATGCCGTCAGAGCTTCAGTAAGTCTCCAGATTAGGAAATATTTCCCGTTCTTGGTTGCTTTCCTCTCTAGGTGGTGCTCGGACACTCACACAATTATATGTAGATGGGGAAAAATAGCTTTCACCTTGGAGAGCGTGGCTCTCTTGTTGAATCTTTCGGTAACCGGGGATCTTAACATCCAATTATCAAAAGATAAGAAGAAGATGTGAAATGACCTTGCTGCTAAGTTGGGAGATTTTTCCCGAAAATACTCTACTGCGAAGTCTAAGGATTCCGTCCGGAAAGAGGATGAAAGGTGATTTTACAGCTGGTGGATATCTCAGTGGTTTCCGGAAGAGTTGGAGGCTAGACAGAAAAGTAGCGATCTCCACGTTGCAACATTTTTGGCCCTCTGGTTGTCTAGAGACATTCTTGACGACGGTTCCGTCAAGAAGGAGATAAGGCCAGAGCTTCTACCAATTGCTTTGAAGTTGGAGAAAGGTGAAGTTCTCCCAATTGGCAAGCTATTCCTTGGATCCTTGTACGCGCATCTAGATCACTTAATCGCGAATATGCGAGTTTCGAATGGTTTTATGAAAGTGGATTCATATGTGCACATCATTTTTCTGCAAGCATGGCTATGGGAGAATTTTTAAAACTATGCTTCAAAGTCGTTGCCTATGATTCCTGAGAGTTGGGGTGGCTCACGAATTCTTCGATGGGCGCATAAGCGTCCAAGAGTTGGTGTGAGCTTGGTTAGCCTTCTTGATAAATCGCACGAGATCAATTTTCACCCGTGGGAGCCAGTTCATAGGTCCGTGACTCAAATTGACACTTTTTCTTCTGCTCCGGATGTGATTTTGTCTTCAGATGACGACTTGAGCATTGGTAAAAACTTTTTTATTCAAAGTTGCATCCCAGGTCACATGTTGTCTTTCTTTAGAGGGGCTTTCGATATTGCTGAGTACAACATTGATCGCGCGGCTCATCACATAGGTTTCGATCAGGGGGTGCCCCTTGCTTTCCTGCTAGAGCTTCTTAATAATTCATTGCATGTTGCCCTCGATTCCAAAGACTTGGGCCGGGTATCCATCTTCCCTTCTTTAAACCGGAAATAGCACCCTTGATGACCTTTAGTTACAACGAGTTCTGGTGCCGTGAGCGTCTTATGATTCGCAAGTTTGTGGATGACTCGGTGGAGAATGTTCGTGGTAAGCCTTCCCAAGAAGTTTTGAAGAAGTACCTAATGTTGAGAGATTTCAAGCGAAAGTCGTCTGGCAATTCTGAAAGTCCCCAAGTGAAAGAGAAGAGGACGAAAACCGTGTTGGTGGGTTTCAGACGGTTTCAAAGGCTCCTCCTGCTGCCCTTGTGTCTATCAGTTCCTCCAATAACCAGGTATGTGTCGCCTCTTTGCTGGTTTGTTTCCAAATGCGTGAATTTCTGCTGAAGGTATGTGTCTCGTTTCTTCCAGGGCTTTGGTAGTGTTAATGCTTTTGCTGCTCTTGCTCGCTGTCGGGAGACGGTAACTCCTTTGAGTAATTCTGGTGGTATCGAGCCTTTTCATAACGGTGATACGCCGGAGAAAGAATAAACTTTGGCAGAGAAAGAAGAAAGTTCGGGAAGTGAAGGTGATTCTTCCGATAGCAGCGCTGGATCCCTTTCAGAAAGTGGCTCGGTAGGCTTCGCGCCTCTTTTTCTTCTTTCTCCCTTTGAAAACATCTAAATCAAATCTTGCAGGAGAAAACGTCTAACTCCGATCTGAGGTGGAGGCACATGAAGACTTTCCATTGGTGACAACAACCTTCAGTGATGACCCGGAGATGGAAGTTGAAAATACACCTGTAGGGATTGTGACAGCTGATGATGGCTTGGAGACGGAATTTGATCAATCACAAAGCATGAATGCAGATCGATTGGGAAATGATTCTCTGGTTGCTGGCGCAGATGCGGAAGGAACCTTCGCAAATTGCGGATCTGGTTGCATGTGCTATTTTCGATCCTCCGTACTTGGTTCCTTACCCAGGTCACGTGTTGGTCGACGGTTTCATCGTGCTGGCCAAATATGCGGCGCTGTATACCAAAATATGGAAGAAGTATGGACATATGGATACGACCAGGAAGGTCACTAGTCGTATTGCGTTGGTTAAACGTGTGGAAGAAGCTTTATCTTCTATTGATGACATGTGCGGGGTGACTGGCTACACCGTTTCTGAATACGTCATTGCTAACTAGGAACATCACCGCAATGTGTGTAGAGAAGGAATTCAATGCTTCATGGTTCGTCGAAATCTTTCTGAGATTCGAAAATTGAAGGATACAATATTCGAAATCCCTTCAAGTAGGAGATCACACGCTAAGAAGCGGAAGCTGAGGAGTTATCCAAGGTGTTAGCTATGAAGAGAGCGGCTATTGAAGATGCGAAGGACCGTCTTGCTATGAAGAGTAAACCGCTGCTGGACAACTTCCCTTGAATGTTTCTCCTTTAGATTCTCTTTTGTTTATTTCGAGGAACACTTTGGGTGCTTGATTTCAGAGTCTGACTGATTTTGGTAGTTGGTTGATGTTTTTTGAGATGTTGGATTATTTTCTGGGATGAATGGTTTTAATATATAACTTTGATTATGCCTTGCGAAGGGAATATTGTTTTTATGAAAGTGTGTGCTAGCAATAACACAAGAATTAATGGTATGATGGTTTTACTGAGAACCCAAAAACAGATCAGATATCTTTCAGGCTAGACTTACTTGATGTATGGATCTTTCGTCGCAAATATGCCTATTTTCGTATAAGAAGTGGTTTTTCCGGTGACTTTTCCAATAAGTCTCCAGTTGCTGGTAACATCTTTTCCGAAAAAGCCGTCAGCCAGTCCCCAAATCGGAGTCCCCAGGTTTCATGTAGTTTTTACTACCGGGCAACTGGGTTGTCTGTTAGTTGAGTCGCAAATCTCCAAACCGATTGGCTGCTTCTGCTGTTTGTGCTTGTATCGAGACGTGAGATCGATTTTTAGAAGTAGATATTGTAACCGAGAGATTAAAACTTCCGCTGTGGTCGCCAATTGTTTATGAGAGAAAATCGCCTCTGCCGAATTTGGTAAATTCGATGATGGGGAGATTGGTTTAAACCCTTAAACAAATGTGCTGCATGTGAGCGCTTTTGATTCGAGATATCAATCTGTACAACTCTGGCCTAAACCAAGAAGATGGCCGTTTCATATTTGCTTCGGACACAAAGTGGAGGAGAAGGGTTGATTTTGGGAGGATAGCGAAGAAGGGTGATGAGACCAGAGAGTTCTGGCTAGGTAGTATCTCGACTTGTATGAAGTGTAGAAGGTTGCGGAAGCTTGCCGTGATGGAAGCTTTTGAGAGAGCTTGCCAAAGTTGTTATCGATAGTGTTGTATTTTGCCCGACCAAGACTTGTGTGTTTTAGCGTAATAGGTGAAACCTATTTATACAAGTGAGATTGAACGCATTCTGGCCTTATTAAGGAATTGAGTAAGTGTGCCAATTAAAACAGAGGAGGTGGAAACCATTGGCTTTATGGTGAAAACGTTTTCACCATAAATTTCCTTATTTAATTGACCGTATTCATTCCTTGCACACCTTGATTTATTGCGAGCATAGTGTACGCTGCACACTGTGACCGCCAAACCAAAACCCCAAGAAAGCATCCCCCAGTTTATGCTGATGTCTCGAGAGTTGGGCGCAAGTGGCAATGCCAAAGTTACTAGTGAAGCGTTGCGGAATGTACCAATGACATGTGCGGGATGTCTCTACCGCGAGTTGTACTTTGAGTGCGGATGGAGATTCCAAAGTCGGTTAGGGGAGAATTTGGCATGTGCCAATAGCATGTGCGGAATGCCTTGGCCGCGAGTTGTACTTTGAGTGCGGATAGCAATGCCAAAGTCGCTTAGTGGACCATTTGGCATGTGCGGAATGCCTTGGCCGCAAGTTGCACTTTGAGAGCGGATGAAAATGCCAAACTCGCTTAGTGGAGCATGTGGCATGTGCCAATGGCATGCGCGGAATGCCTTGGAATAGAAAGTGGATAGGGTTAAAATGTTTGGCATGTGCCAATGAAACGTACGGCCACTTTTGCCAAGTTGCGGGCACTACTTTTGCATGTGTCGATGGCATAGCGGCTTGGAATGGGGATTTGCTAGTGGTTGCGTGTTGTCATGTGCCAATGGCACGCACGGCCACTTTGGCCGAGTTGCGGGCGCTACTTTGGCATGTGCGAATGGCATAGCGGCTTGGAATAAAAAGTGGTTTGTGTTTTGGCATGTGCCAATGGCACACACGGCCACTTGGGACTTGGGTTTTGGGCTTGGTAGAGGTTTAGAAAATGGCTAGTGGTGCGTGCTTGGCATGTGCTAATGGAACGCACGGCCATGTTGATCTAGTTGCACGGTTTGCAAGCCTAGGGCGCTATTTGTGGCATGTGCCAAACGTCATAGCGACTTTGGAAATTGGATAGTGGTGCGTGTTGGCATGTGCCAATGGAACGCACGTCCAAGTTGACCTAGTTGCATGGTTTGCAAGCCTAGGGCGCTATTTTTGGCATGTGCCAAACGGCATAGCGACTTGGAAATTGGCTAATGGTGCGTGTTGGCATGTGCCAATGGCACGCACGGCCAAGTTGACCTATTTTCACGGTTTGCAAGCCTAGGGCGCTATTTTTGGCATGTGCCAAACATCATAGCGACTTGGAAATTGGATAGTGGAGCGTGTTGGCAAGTGCCAATGGCCCGAACGACCAAGTTGACCTAGTTGCACGGTTTTCAAGCCTATGGCGTTATCTCATGTGCCAAACGGCATAGCGACTTGGAAATTGGCTAGTGGTGCGTGTTGGCATGTGCCAATGGAACGCACGGCCAAGTTGATCTAGTTGCACGGTTTAATCCTAGGGGCGCTATTTTTGGCATGTGCCAAACGACATAGCGACTTGGAAATTGGCTAGTGGTGCGTGTTGGCATGTACCAATGGCACGCACGGCCAAGTTGACCTAGTTGCACGGTTTCCAAGCCTAAGGAACTATTTTTGGCATGTGCCAACTAAAGATAGCGACTTGGAAATTGGCTAGTGGTGCGTGTTGGCATGTGCCAATGGCACGCACAGCCAAGTTTACCTAGTTGCATGGTTTGCAAGCCTAGGGCGCTATTTGTGGCATGTGCCAAACGTCAGAGCGACTTTGGAAATTGGCTAGTGGTGCGTGTTGGCATGTGCCAATGGAACGCACGGCCAAGTCAACCTAGTTGCACGGTTTTTCAAGCCTAGGGCGCTATTTTTGGCATGTGCCAAACGGCATAACGACTTGGAAATTGGCTAGTGGCGTGTTGAAATGTTCCAATGGCACTAATGACCAAGTTGACCTAGTTGCATGGTTTTCAAGTCTAGGGCGCTATCTCATGTGCCTAACGGCATAGAGACTTGGAAATTGGCTAGTGGTGCGTGGTTTTTGCGATGTGCCAATGGCACACACGGCCAAGTTAACCTAGTTGCACGGCTTGCAATCCTAGGGCGCTATTTTTGGCATGTGCCAAACGGCATAGAGACTTGGAAATTGGCTAGTGGTGCGTGTTGGCATGTGCCAATGGCACGCACGTCCAAGTTGACCTAGTTGCATGGTTTGGAAGCCTAGGGAGCTATTTGTGGCATGTGCCAAACGTCATAACGACTTGGAAATTGGATAGTGGTGCGTGTTGGCATGTACCAATGGCACGACACGGTCAATTTGACCTAGTTTCACGATTTCCAAGCCTAAGGAGCTATTTTTGGCATGTGCCAAACGGCATAGCGATTGGAAATTGGATAGTGGTGCGTGTTGGCATGTGCCAATGGCACGACGCCAAGTTGACCTAGTTGCATGGTTTCCAAGCCTAGGGCTTATTTGTGGCATGTGCCAAACATCATAGCGACTTGGAATTGGCTAGTGGTGCGTGTTGGCATGTGCCAATGGCACGCACGTCCAAGTTGACCTACTTACAGTTTACAAGCCTAGGAGCTATCTTTGTTTTGTGCCACACGGCATAGCGACTTGGAAATTGGCTGATCACGATTATCATCAAATATTGAACTTAAACATTCAAACCCATAAATCCTATCCATAGTAATCTCACATACTTCTTTTAAGAACCCCTCAACAAAATTCCTTACCCTGGTTTGACATTAAATTCTTACCCTGGCTTGACATACTGTGTAGCTGGGCTCGAGCAAATTAAGCAATCATTTACGACCTACTACCTTCAAAAAAAAAAAAATTTAATTGACCTCTGGCTTCATCCAGGGGAAGCCTGTGCATACATCCTCCCCTGCACCTAACTAAAAGCCAAAAGTATAGTTTAGTTTGTTGAATTACATGGCATAACACAACTAAGTTCCAAACCCCATATTAATAACAAACCTGATTCATTGTTCTTTGTGAAATCAATGTCGACAATAAAATTTGACGACTCAAGTCAGCAACCAAGTAAGAACAAAAAAAACAAATGAGCAAAAAAATAATCACATCTTAATTAAACAACAACAAAAATCAACAAATAAATAACAATGTGATTATGGGAGAAAATCGCCTCTGCCGAATTTGGTAAATTGATGGTGGAGACTGATTTAAACCCTTAAAAAATGTGCTGCACGTGAGCACTTTTGATTCGAGATATCAATGTGTAAAACTCGGCCTAAACCAAGAAGATGGCCGTTCCAGTTTGCTTCGATCCACAAAGTGGAGGAGAAGGGTTGATTTGGGGAGGATAGCGAAGAAGGGTGATGAGACTGAAGAGTTCTGGCTAGGTAGTATCTCAACTTGTATCGAGAAGTGTAGAAGCTTGCTAGTGATGGAAGCTTTTGAGAGAGCTTGCAAAGTTGCTATCTGATAGTGTAGTATTTTTCCTGACCAAGACTTGTTGTGTTTTGGCAGAATAGGTGAAACCTATTTATACAAGTGAGATTGAACGTACCCTGGCCTCATTAAGGAATTGAGTAAATGGGTCAATTAAAACAGAGGAGGTGGAAACCGTTGGACTAATGGTGAGAAACGTTTTCACCATAAATTTCCTTATTTAATTGACCGTATTCATTCCTTGCACGCCTTGATTTATTGCGAGCGTAGTGTACTCTGCAAGATGTGACCGCCAAACCAAAACCCTAAGAAAGCATCCCCCAGTTTGTGTTTATGTATCGAGAGTTTGGCGCAAGAGGCAATGCCAAATTTGCTAGTAAAGCGTAGCAGCATGCGCCAATGGCATGACCGTGAGTTGTGCTTTGAGTGCGGATGGCAATGCCAAAGTCGCTTAGTGGAGCATTTGGCATGTGCGGAATGCCTTGGTCGCGAGTTGTACTTTGAGTGCGGATGGCAATGCCAAAGTCTCTTAGTAGAGCATTTGGCATGAGCCAATGGCATGTGTGAATTCCTTGGTCGCATATGTTGCACTCACGAACAGCGGATGGAAATGCCAAAGTCAGCATAGTAGAGCATGTGGACATGTGCCAATGGCATGCTTGTGAATGCCTTGGAATAGAAAGTGGCTAGTGGTAACGTGTTTGGCATGTGCCAATGGCACGTATGCCACTTTGGCTAGTTATAGCGCTACTTTGGCATGTGCCAATGTCATAGCGACTTGGAATGGGGATTGGCTGCTGCATGTTGGCATGCGCAAATGGCGCTACTTGGCCACTTGCTGGCTAGTTATGGCTTGCATCGAATCGCGATAGCGACTTGGAATAGAAAGCGGCTAGTGGTTGTGTGTTGGCATGTGCTAATGGCACACGTGCCAATTGGGCCTTGATTTTTGGGCTTGGTAGCAGCTTGGAAAATGGCTAGTGGTGCATGTTTGGCATGTGCCAATGGCACGCACGGCCATGTTGACCTAATTGCACGGTTTGCAAGCCTAGGGAGATATTTGTGGCATGTGCCAAACGGCATAGCGACTTTAGAAATTGGCTAGTGGTGCATGTTGGCATGTGCCAATGGCACGCATGACCAAGTTGACCTAGTTGCACGGTTTGCAATCCTAGGGCGCTATTTTTGTCATGTGCCAAATGGCATAGCAGCTTAGAAATTGGCTAGTGGTGCGTGTTGGCATGTGCCAATGGCACGCACGGCCAAGTTGACCTAGTTGCACGGTATGCAAGCCTAGGGCACTATGTTTGGCATGTGCACACCGCATAGCGGCTTGGAAATTGGATAGTGGTGCGTGTTGGCATGTGCCAAGGGCACGCACTGACCAGGATCGACCTAGCCGCACGGTTTGCAAGCCTAGGGCACTATTTGTTGTCATGTGCCAAACGGCATAAGCGGCTTAGAAATTGGCTAGTGGTGCGTGTTGGCATGTGCCAATGGCACGCCACTGACCAAGTTGACCAAGTTGCGGTTTGCAAGCCTAGGCGCTAATTTTGGCATGTGCCAAATGGCATAGCAGCTTAGAAATCTGAGCTAGTGGTGCTTGCGGCATGTGCCAATGGTACGCACGTCAAGTTGACCTAGTTGCATGGTTTTAAAACCTAGGAGCGCTATTTTTGGCATGTGCCAAACGACATAGCGACTTGAAATTGGCTGATAGTGCGTGTTGGCATGTGCCATGGCACGCACGGCGTGAGTTGACCTAGTTGCACGGTTTGCAAGCCTAGGCGCTATTTTTGGCATGTGCAAATGGCATAACGACTTGGAAATTGGCTAGTGGTGCGTGTTGGCATGTGCCAATGGCACACATGATCCAAGTTGACCTTGTTGCCTCGTTTGCAAGCCTAGAGGCGCTATTTTTGGCATGTGCCAAGCGAGCATAGCGACTTAGTTTGCATGGCGCCGTGGGTGCAGTATGGGTTTGGTTTGGTGTCGTTATTATGATCGTGAAGACGGCTTGGTTTTGGCATCGTTGCTATGGTGCGCAATATCGCGCTTGGTTTTGCCGCCGTTGCGTAGCGCAGATGCGCTTGGTTTTAGGCGCCGTTACCTTGGTGGCAGTATGCGGCTTGGTTTTGGCGTCGACCATGGTGCGCAGTAATGCGGCTTGGTTTTGGCATCGTTGCCATGGTGCGCAATATGCGGCTTGGTTTTGGCGTTGTTGCCATGGTGCGATATATGCGGCTTAGTTTAGAATTAGGGTTCTGTGTCGAAAACCCTAATCCGGTTTTTTGAAAAAATACCCCTATTAATTATTTTCACCTGAATTAAATGCTCTCAGTTAATGTGTTGCGGGTAATATTAGTTCATGGGGTTTTACGATTTTACCCCTGTCTAAAATCCACCATCAACATTAAGTCCCCCCTAGCTCGGAGCAGGAGCTTGTTGCGAGGTAAGCATAAGGTGGTGCCAAGAAAAATTTAGCAGAGAGAGAAGCGGGAGATTTATCGACCTTTTTCTAGCGAGATGTGAATTGGATTTGGAATCCTTGTCCTTGGAAGTTTTTGCACGAATCGGGAGGTTGGCACAAATTGGGAGAAATGGACGGTGGGAAGCATTGAGGCCTGCCGACGAGTTGAGAAAACTGAGTGTCGTGCTGGCTGGTGGCGGCCGGGAGATGGACGGATAGGCAGCTGGTGCAACTTGGGCAGCATTGACAGGTCGGCGCGATTAGTGGG
>JAJJWX010002362.1:0-80796 GCA_023529315.1 Papaver bracteatum
GGTGACCAAATGTTATGAATGTACTGAAATGCCCTTTGGTTAATTAAAAATGTTTATGAAAAGACCGTTATACCCTTTCCCCAAAAACATTAAAACCAAAATCCAAAACATATATCCCCCATTTGTATTTGTTTTCCGGCAGAGACTTAGGTTTATGTTTCGCAATTTTTTTTTCTTCATCGTTCTTCGTCGATTCCAAAAAAAATCATCGATTATCTTACCCGAATCATAACAACAAGAAGAATAAGCAACGCTGTTAGATAATCAACCACTCGCAAAGATGGCTTCTGTTAGAAGGTAGGTGATTTTGAACTCATTTATGAGTGTTTGAATCAATTTATAGCAATGGATTTAGGTTAAAATCGCGAATAATGAACGAAACAGTTGAGTTTCAGTTAATTCCGGCATTAAATTGAGTATGAGCACTATGCCGGTATTTATTTATGGCATTCTATAGAGGTTAAATTCAGTGCCGGATTTTAGTTACGGCTTATATGTTATGATGAATGCAATGCCGGTTTCAAACCATAAAACACAATATTATGTACCGGCATATATATATGTGTTGAATAATATGCCGTTTTTAAATTACGGCATTGATTAATGATAATTTGTGTATACCGGTACAAGACTTAAAACTTACAGGAACATCTATAAATTTGTCACCCATGACGGCATAGATATTTGGGTTGCACTGTATGCCGGTACTTAGTTACGGCATGGTTTGATTTATTTCGAAAGTGCCGGTAGTAATATTTTGGTAACCAGGAGAATTAAAAATTAGTACCGGCACTGTCGATTGTTAAAGTTCAATGCCGGTATTTCATACCGGCAATAAATGTTTACTATGTTTTTATGCCGGTATTAAAACTAAAAATGAGATATCTTGTATTCGTTTTGTGTGCTTATGATATAGGTCAAAAGCCAAAGAATCTAAGAAAATAAAAAGTAAAGATAATGTGTCTAATAGAAGGAGGAAGGACGGTCTTGATACTCCAAAGACTCTACCTCCCCGGGGCAAAGAAGAAGGTCGCAGAAAGCGTTTGGGGATGCTTGTAGAGGGATAACTTGGGAGAGTGGTTGTGACCGAAGTCGACTTGTAATCAATGAACCTACTGCAACAGTTGAGTATTATAAGCAAGATGAAAAGGAAAGTGAGGATGAAGATAATGAGGTTCATCCAAGTCAATTTACAAGCCAAGGAAAAGTTGGTGGGCCAAGTGAACAACCGACACAAGGAAAATCCAAAGCCAATGGCAAAGTAAAAGTTAAAGGTTCCCACCTTCCTCATGTTGATGACATGATACCTGACCTTGATCGTGGTGGAATTTGGGGTGAAGCTCACGATCCGAGAATTCTATTTGGCTACAAGCACTCTTGGGCTTGTGATGAGTGCCAAATATTGCATATTCATACACCTTTTCATTGGCACTTAACTCATCTTTCGCGCTTCAAAGTCATATATTATCCCAAATTCTGCATTTTTACCATTTTCAAGAATAAATATTTGTATTAATTAATTTTGTGTTTTTAAGTACTAAATAAAGCTTGGAAGAATTGAGAAGACAAGAGAGAAGAAAGTTGGAAGCGTTGCACCAGCTCACAAGCAGATCGGTGGCAACTTTGTTTACAAATTCATGGGATTAAACAACCCATGATCCAAAACCCAAGACCCAAATCCATTTCCACCTCACCCCATTGGATTCTTTCCAAAACATCCACCTCACCCCCATTCTCTCACTCAATCACTCCCAATTTGTTTCCCACAACCAAATATATTCCATCAATTAAGAAAACATGTTTTGTTGAGTGGATGAGTGCCAAAATTCGGATCCAAGTGCTTGAGGGAATTTTGTGTATAAATAGAGAGGGTTGTTGTGTTGAAAAACCATCCAAGAATAGCTTGTTCATGTTAGTTTATCAAATTTCAATTTTGTTGTAATGTTCTTCATGTTCTAATTTCATTTACTAGGGTTTAGATGAAGCCCTAATCTCATTGGTATGTATTCATATCTTGTATATTGTTCTTGAAAGTTTAGAATTGTTTAAAGATATAATTTAATCCAAGTTTTTCAACATCTTGCTCTCACAATGTATGCCATGTATCCATTGTAGTTAGAATATCTCTATGTTGATTATGCTACAACTCATGCTTAACCAAATATTGATCTTTAGATTAGTTGTGCTTAATTAGACAATTAATGCTTTGGAGAAATACTTTAGTTGTGATTAAATTATCTATTGGTGAAACACCTTAGTTATACGGTAGACTTGAATCTACTATAAGGACAAGAATAATATTACAAGTTGAATGCATATCATAGGTTATTGGTGGATTTGAATACCCTAGTATCCATATTATCATTGTTTACATATCTTGTTATTTGCATCTTTTACTTTTATTATTTGGTCACTTGAAAATCATATCGTCAGATCGACAAAATCAAACCCCTTTTGGTTACTCTCAATCGGGATTTAGAATCAACTTACACTCTCCAAGTCTCTGTGGTTGACCGTGCTTGCCCTGTGTTGCTTGTCGACACTGTGCACTTGCAGATACACAATAGTAGGTATATTTCCGATCCTACCAAGTTTTGGCGATTCTTGTCGGATCAGTAGCGGTGTAGTTGAAATTTCTCTCCAATCACTTTGTTCATAAATTGTCTCCTGGAACGTAGCATATTACCGTAGCTAAAACACTGTACTAATGTCGCTGTTATTCTGTAGCATATTCAAGAACAAAAAAAAAAAAAAACCAAAGGCACGCCAGAAACAGCAGAGCTTGCAGTTGTCGTTTGTGAACAGCAGATATCGCGGTGTCGTTGGTGAGAACCGAGCAGAGCGCAGTGTCATTTGTGAACAACAGAAACGCAGTATCGTTTACAACAACACGAGCCTTATATCGTTTAATGCAGAATAATTGTGCCTGCAAGGTTGTAGTGGAAGTCAAGGCGGAGCGAAAAAAAAAAAAAAAAAAAAAGAGTGTATTTTATTTATTTATTTTTTAGATTGTATTAGGATTTCTCTATTATTGTAATTTTCTATTTCTTTTTTTTTTTTTTTTTTTTTGGACTTTGGACTTGGACATTCTATTTTTATTTTTAAACCCTACGAAAGGGTATTATTAAATATCAATTGTTTGCAGAGAAGGACAGTGATTACAATATCACCTCGGCCCCTCGGGTTCGTTTCATGACATAGAGTCGTGGCCCGAGTCGACAACAACGGTTCATCCCCCGTATGGAACGGGAGGTAAGTTTGTCGAAACACTCGCGAATCCCTTGTTAGCGAGTTACTGTATTCCTTCGTTTGCATATATGTTGAGGAATTGAATACGGCTGCTTTATTTTCCTAGTAAAGGGCAAGGACTGGCCATACAAGATAAGGGTTCGGATTTCATCACCGTTCTCTTCTTTCCCGCCTTAGGAAAACGATACATACGCGAACCTAAGGTTTAAAATTTTGAATAGAACAAGACCTATAAGGTAACGAGCTTAGTAGGAAAGTCATTTGAAAAATATTGGTTACTCTTTAAGCATACTTCGAAGTTCATGACGGTTTATGTAAATTGAATGCGTGATCGCGCGCCTTGTAATACGGTGAGGCCTTGGGTATCAAAGCTCTAGCAGCTTCCTCGCCTCTATTCAATTTACTTAAACTCGGATTGATTCCAGAGGGGTTTGCTCAGTTGTAACGAATTCCATTTCGAAGGATTAGAAGCTGGTCTAGAAAACAATCTAAGTGGAGCCATCATGCTTTTTGTTTGCTAGAAATCGCAGGTTTCTTGTGGTGGAGTCATCCTTGTTTGTGATTGCATAGAACTTGCCTTCTAGGTGAATGGTTAACATGCTTGATGTGCTAGCTAGGATATGATTGTGTCTTTTAGAGACCATACACGCCGACTAGTTAGAATCAGTCAAGAAGAGTTAATTGAAATATATAGTTCTAAGGCAGACAGTCCAAACCCATCCGAAACAATGGGAGAACCAGTAAACCCAGTCCGTAGTCTAAAGGACTACATGTACCCAACGAGGACTACCCAGTCCTCATGCATTGTCTTACCAGCTATTGATGGACAATTTGAGCTAAAGGCAAGTATCCTCAATATGTTGCCTAAATTTAAAGGGGTTGAAGCTGAAAATCCCTACCACCATGTGAGAGAGTTCGAGGAAATTTGTGGGACTCTTCGGATCAACCAAATGACGGATGAGCACCTCAAAATGAAACTTTTTCCTTTTTCTTTGATAGACAAAGCCAAGACTTGGCTGTGTGCTCAACATCCACAGTCATTTCATACATGGGATACTCTTACGAAAGAGTTCTTCAAAAATTTCTTCCCAAACCATAAGACTACGACAATTCGTCAAAGTCTGAATAGTTTTGTGAAATTAGAGGAGGAAACTTTGGAAAAATATTTGGAGAGATTCAATGAATTATTGCTCCAATGTCCTCACCATGGTTTTGAAAAATGGAGACTTGTGCAAATTTTGTATGAAGGCTTAGATGTCAAGAACCGAACTACAGTTGAGACCATGTGCAATGGTCAATTTATTGAAAAAAGTGTTGATGAGTCTTGGGATTTCTTAATCTAAGTCGCTGAAAAGACTCAGCAGTGGGAATCCCCTCGTGAACCAAATAGGATTACCCTTGCATCCAATGTTCATAGAATTGACTCTGACTTCGAAGGAAGTGCAAAGATGGCATCCTTGGCCAGGAGAATAGAAAAGCTAGAACTAGAAAAGAATGGAAAAACTAATATCCCTACTCTCTGTAGTCAAATTGAAATGGCCACTTGTGCCGCATGCCATAGTTCAGACCATCTAGTGGAAACTTGTCCTGACCTCCATGCATTTCAAGAGTCTAAAACCGAGCAAGCCAATGTTTTGTACCAAAGGCAAGAGAACAACCCATATTCTCAGACCTACAACCCAGGGTGGAGAAATCACCCTAACCTTTCATGGTCTAAGGGACCTGTACAAGGGGGAACATCAAATAATAACCAAGGATACCCTTATCCTAGAAACCCCAAGTGCAACCACATGTGCAAAGTAGACTGTAGAGAGAAAAATCCTAGCTTCGAAGAAAGTTTCGATTTGTTGACCCAAAATTTGGTACAACTCCAAAAGACCACAGACCAACGTTTTACAAGTCTGGAACTTAAAATGGGTCAAATTTGTGAAGCATTGAATGAAAGAGACAAAGGAAAACTCCCTAGTCAGCCCCAACAAAATCCAAAAACTATATATCAGGCAGAAAATTCAACTCGAAATGAGGCCTCCCAAGTAAATGCTGTCACCACTCTTCGTAGTGGTAAAATTGTTGAAAACAATGTAGGTGAACCACAGTCGAGTGAGTCTAAATCGGACTCACCAGTGCATACAACTCCACATAAAACACCTATTGTTGAAAACAAATCTGAGCAACATAAGAATTCCCATAATTCTAATATCTCTGCACCATCTCATGTACCTGTTGCTCCATTCCCATAAAGATTGGTGCAAAGAAAAGAGAGTATACAAGATAACGATATTTTAGAAATGTTCAAACGAGTTAACATCAACATTCCATTTCTTGATGCAATCAAGCAAGTCCCTGCTTATGCTAAATTCCTTAAGGATCTGTGCACACAAAAGCGAAAGCTTCATGTGCATAAGCGTGCTTTTCTCACTGAGCAAGTGAGTGCAATCATTCAAAGCAACACACCTCCTAAGTTTAAAGACCCAGGTAGTCCAACTATCACATGCAAAATAGGTAACCAAACGGTTAAGAAGGCGTTGCTAGACTTAGGGGCAAGTGTGAATTTACTACCATATTCAGTATATGTGCAGTTAGGTCTTGGAGAGTTGAAGGCAACACCTATAACTCTGCAATTGGCGGACAGATCCGTCAAAGTGCCACGTGGTGTGGTAGAAGATGTTTTGATTAAGGTTGATAAGTTTTATTTTCATGTGGACTTCATCGTCTTAGATACTCAACTGTGCAAAACCCCGACAAGTCACATTCTGTCATTTTGGGACGTCCCTTCTTAGCAACGTCCAATGCAATCATTAGCTGCTAGTAATGGAGTGTTGAAGTTGTCATTTGGTAATATGACTGTGGAGTTGAATGTTTTCAATACTTGCCAACAACATTTAGATCTTGATGATGATAATGATGTGCATGAAATCAACATGATTGAAAGTTTGATTCAGGATTCGTTGTCTAGCAGCATGTCTGTTGACCCTTTGGATGCTTGTTTGAATAATTTTGACTTGGATTTGTTTGATGATGAATACATAAGTGAAGTGAATACTTTGCTTGAATCCACACCACTTATGGACACGACTAAGTGGAAAGCTAGAGTGGAACCACTTCCACTCTTGGAATCCAAGTCTGTTCCCTCTCTTGTTGAGCCACCAAAGCTCGAATCTGAAACCATTGCCGATACTCTTAAATATGCATTTTTGGGACCTTCTAATACTTTGCCTGTAATCATTTCATCTGCCTTAGATCTGAGAACAGGAAAGTAAACTTTTAGAAGTACTTAAGGAGCATAAAGAAGCCTTAGGATGGACCATCTCGGACCTTAAAGGCATAAGTCCCATGATTGCATGCATCATATAAACCTTGAGGACAATGCTAAACCATCTAGGGAGATGCAAAGGCGTCTCAATCCTAACATGAAAGAGGTTGTTAAGAGTGAGATTATAAATCTTCTTGATGCGGGTATCATCTACCCAATCTCGGATAGCAAATGGGTTAGCCCCATTCAAAGTTGTCTTGAAAAAGTCGGGAGTTCTTGTAGTTCAAAACGATAAAGATGAGTTAATCACTACTCGAGTAACCACGGGGTGGCGAGTTTGCATTGATTATAGGAAGTTGAATGCGATTACAAAGAAAGATCACTTCCTCTTCCATTCATAGATCAAATGCTTGAACGATTGTCAGGCGTAAATTCTATTGTTTCTTGGATGGTTTTTCTGGTTACAAACAGATTCATATTTCACCCGAAGATCAGAAAAAGACTACATTTACATGTCCATTTGGAACGTTTGCCTATCGTTGTTTGCCCTTTGGGTTGTGCAACGCACCCGCTACATTTCAGCGTTGTATGATGAGCATTTTTTCTGATATGATAGATAACTTCCTTGAGATCTTTATGGATGATTTCTCTGTGTTTGGATCATCTTTTGATGAATGTTTGAACCATCTTACTCGCGTGCTGATTAGATGTAAAGAGAAAGATTTGGTTTTAAATTGGGAGAAATGTCATTTTATGGTGAACTCGGGCATAGTTCTAGGACATATCATCTCTGAAAAAGGCATTGAAGTAGACAAAGCCAAAGTCGACCTCATTCAAAACTTCCCGCAACCTCGCTCTGTGAGGGAGGTTAGATCATTTTTAGGCCATGCTGGTTTCTACCGTAGATTCATTAAAGATTTCAGTAAGATCTCAAGACCACTGTGTAATCTACTCAGTAAAGATGTTTCCTTTGTGTTTTATAATGCTTGTGTGCATGCTTGGGAAGAGCTCAAAACTCTTCTAACTTTATCACCTATAGTCCGACCTCCTGATTGGAAATTACCTTTTGAAATCATGTGTGACGCATCTGATTTTGCTGTTGGAGCTGTCTTAGGTCAGCGAGTTGACAAACACCCCTATGTGATCTACTATGCTAGTAAGACACTGAATGAGGCCCAAATGAATTATTCAACAACCGAAAAAGAGTTGCTAGCTATTGTGTTTGCATTAGATAAGTTTAGATCTTATTTGATAGGATCTAAAATAATCATTTATACTGACCATGCCGCATTAAGATATCTTTTATCTAAAAAAGATGCTAAGGCTCGTCTAATTCGATGGATACTCTTGTTACAAGAGTTCCACCTCGAAATTCGAGATAAAAAAGGGTCGGAAGAATGTTGTTGCTTTGATCACTTATCTAGGTTGAATGTCGAATCTGCTGATGAATCGGAGATTATTAGGGAATCCTTCCCGATGAACAAGCGATCTTTGGTTTCGAAATGCCATGGTTTGCCGACATCGTGAACTACCTTGCTACAGGTAGGATGCCACTTCATTGGTCTAAACAAGACCGGTCTAAATTCTTGGCCGAAGTGAAACATTTCCTATGGGATGACTCATATCTGTTCAAATACTTCCCTGACCAAATCATTAGGAAATGTGTCACCAATTCTGAAAAAAGGGATGTCATCTCTTTTTGTCATGATCAAGCATGTGGAGGACACTTTAGTGCAAAGAAAACTGCTGCAAATATCTTGCAGAGTGGTTTTTAATGGCCAACATTGTTTAAGGATAGCCATGCCTTATGTGTTTCTTGTGACCGGTGCCAGAAATTGGGAAGTATATCAAAACGAAACATGATGCCTTTACAACCCATTTTGATTGTTGAGCTATTTGATGTATGGGGCATTGATTTCATGGGTCCATTTCCTAGCTCTGAAGGAAAGTTGTACATTCTTGTTGATGTTGACTATGTTTCAAAGTGGGTAGAAGCAATTGCAACCAAAACTAATGACCACAAGGTGGTACTTTCGTTCTTAAAGGAAAACATATTTTCTCGATTTGGCACCCCTAGAGCTATAATCAGTGACGGTGGTTCACATTTCTGCAATAGGCCTTTTGAGTCCTTAGTCCGTAAGTATGGCATAACTCATAAAGTTGCAACCCCATATCATCCACAGACCAGTGGCCAGGTAGAGGTTTCAAATAGGGAGATTAAGCACATTCTAGAAAAGACGGTTAACCCGTCTAGAAAAGATTGGTCTTTAAGATTGAATGATGCTTTATGGGCCTACAGAACTGCATACAAGACCCCCATTGGTATGTCCCCTTAAAGACTTGTGTACGGTAAAGCTTGTCATCTCCCTGTAGAGTTAGAACATCGTGCATATTGGGCTGTATAGAAACTGAACTTTGACCTAGATAAAGCTGGCACCCAAAGGAAGCTTCAACTCAATGAGTTGGAAGAGTTAATAAATGATGCATATGATAATGCAAAAATGTACAAACAAAGAATGAAGGTGTTCCATGACAAACGCATTTTGCGCAAGTCATTCACTCCAGGCCAGAAAGTTCTATTGTATAACTCACGACTGCACCTTTTTCCAGGAAAATTACGTTCTAAATGGACAGGCCCGTTCGTGGTGCGAACAATTTTCCCCCATGGGGTTGTAGAACTAGAAGATGTAACAACCAAGAATGTCTTCAAGGTCAATGGGCGAGACCGAAGCCGTTCCTTGAACCAATCCCACCCGAGATTGAAACAACTCATCTTGCTGATCCAATCTATGTGGACTAAAAAGTTCACCCCCGTACATACCACGGATATCTTCCCTGCTTTGGTTGCTTTGGACATACTCTATGCTCTCTGGTTTGGCATCGGTAATCTCTTTCCTTTGAATCTGTTTTGTTCTCATAGTTTGTTGTGGTTTCTGTTATCTTTTGAAACATTGAGGACAATGTTAGATTTAGGTTTGGGGGAGTATTTGCATATGGCGTTTTTTAGTCTTTTGCATCTTTTATGACCAGCTGTGGAGCGGGTCTTTTGTAGGATCCTTTGTAGTCTTTTGTATTTTTTTATGACCAGCTGTGTAGCGTGTCTTTTGTAGGATCCTTTGTAGTCTTTTGCAATTTTTGAGTCTTTTGTTGTTATTTTTTTTATGACCAGCTGTGGAGCGAGTCTTTTGTAGGATCCTTTGTAGTCTTTTGCATATATTTTTTTTGAGTCTTTTGTTGTTATCTTTTATGACCAGCTGTGGAGCGGGTCTTTTGTAGTGTGTTTACTATGACCAGCTGTGTAGCGGGTCTCTAAAAAAACAAAAACAAATTATGATCAGCTGTGTAGCGGATCTAAAAAAAAAAAAAAAAATTTGTCAAGGTTCTACGAAATTCCGAAGTTCATCATCTACAGTTGAAGACCGAAGACGAAGACATTTCTATGATGCTCTGAAATTGGAGAAGGTTTTGTGGGTACATCTTTGGTAGGCCCTCACGAGACTACAACTCGTCCACTAGGGACACCTAGGGGTTTAAAGGCTTAGTGCATACGCTAAATGCATTCGAGAGACCAGCGACAGTGGTATAGTTAAAATTTCTGGATTTCTGTTTCACTTGAGGACAAGTAAAATTCAGGTTTGGGGGTATTTGATGAGTGCCAAATATTGCATATTCATACACCTTTTCATTGGCACTTAACTCATCTTTCGCGCTTCAAAGTCATATATTATCCCAAATTCTCGCATTTTTACCATTTTCAAGAATAAATATTTGTATTAATTAATTTTGTGTTTTTAAGTACTAAATAAAGCTTGGAAGAATTGAGAAGACAAAAGAGAAGAAAGTTGGAAGCGTTGCAACCCACTCTCGCGCATCGGTGGCAACTTTGTTTACAAATTCATGGGATTAAACAAAATCCAAAACCCATGATCCAAAACCCAAGACCCAAATCCATTTCCACCTCACCCCCATTGGATTCTTTCCAAAACATCCACCTCACCCCCATTCTCTCACTCAATCACTCCCAATTTGTTTCCCACAACCAAATATATTCCATCAATTAAGAAAACATGTTTTGTTGAGTGGATGAGTGCCAAAATTCGGATCCAAGTGCTTGAGGGAATTTTGTGTATAAATAGAGAGGGTTGTTGTGTTGAAAACCATCCAAGAATAGCTTGTTCATGTTAGTTTATCAAATTTCAATTTTGTTGTAATGTTCTTCATGTTCTAATTTCATTTACTAGGGTTTAGATGAAATAAGTAATCTCATTGGTATGTATTCATATCTTGTATATTGTTCTTGAAAGTTTAGAATTGTTTAAAGATATAATTTAATCCAAGTTTTTCAACATCTTGCTCTCACAATGTATGCCATGTATCCATTGTAGTTAGAATATCTCTATGTTGATTATGCTACAACTCATGCTTAACCAAATATTGATCTTTAGATTAGTTGTGCTTAATTAGACAATTAATGCTTTGGAGAAATACTTTAGTTGTGATTAAATTATCCATTGGAGAAACACCTTAGTTATACGGTAGACTTGAATCTACTATAAGGACAAGAATAATATTACAAGTTGAATGCATATCATAGGTTATTGGTGGATTTGAATACCCTAGTATCCATATTATCATTGTTTACATATCTTGTTATTTGCATCTTTTACTTTTATTATTTCAGTCACTTGAAAATCATATCGTCGTATCGACAAAATCAAACCCCTTTTGGTTACTCTCTGAATCAGGATTTAGAATCAACTTCTACACTCTCCAAGTCTCTGTGGTTCGACCTGTGCTTTCCCTGTGTTGCTTGTCGACATTGTGCACTTGCAGTATACACAATAGTAGGTATCTTTCCGATCCTACCAGCTTGTACTATCTATCAAACATATGTAAGATTTTTTTAATCTTGTGCATGTGTATTCTTGTGTATTTATGTTAAATCTTTTAACCGTACTATCTCATGATTGTAGGATCACAATAAGGATGTGCGTGTTTGCCGAAACCAAGCTGCGGGGGATTGGGATTTGTCTTTGGAATGTGAAGAGGTCCAAACATTAGTAAGAGATTCTGGTCTATATGCTCTGGTTGAAAATTATGTGAAGTGTGATGTTGTGACAGTCAATTGCTTCGTCGAAAGGTATCATGGCGAAACTGATACCATGCACTTCCCGTTTGGGGAGATGACTTTGATCCCGGATGATGCTCAGAACATTTTGGGCTTGAATGTTATTGGCAAATCAATTGTAGAAGGAGATCATTGTCCGAACCTAGAATGGTCAAAGTTGCACGCTTTGATTAACAAGATGTTGGGTTAGGACTTCAAAACTTCCGTGGAAAGCTTTTATGTATCCAAGGCTAGTAGGACAAAGACAATCAAGTTGACTCTACTTAAGAAGAAGTTTGAAAAAACGAAGGAAAGAAGTTCGAAGGATGGACGGGACCTTGCATAAATTAGCTATACAGCCGATGCGTACCTTTTATTCATATTGGGCACTAAGGTATTCCCCGACACCAGTGGAAACAGGGTTTGCGCAAGCCTCCTTCAATACTTGGATCCGTTGGAAGAAGTCTTTACTTATTCTTGGGGCACCGTGGTAATGGAACATTTGATGACGGAGTGAAAAGGGCCTCTAAGGCTGTTACAAACCAATTTGTCAGCAATTTCAATTTGCTCCAGGTAATGTTGTTTTTAAACTTATGTTTTTATGTATATTGTTCACATATACTATTGAAGAATAAACCACCATACTAGGAAGAAGACAGTATGGTTGAGTCAACTGGTACAGTTGCATATCGTACCCTTTTTTATGAAGTCGAAAACAAAATTTACTGATTCTTATATGTATGATTCCACATTGGTATAGTGTGGGCTTATGAACACTTCCCAACATTGTTCAAGGACTACCCCTACTTGAAGATTGTAGACCTTCCTGAACCTGATGCGCCTAGAGCTAAGAGATACCAGTTCAACAATACTCCGAAGCCCGGTAAAAATTATCGACTAATAGATATGAGATTGGCTCTGGACACGATGACTACCAAAGACGTTGTGTTCGACCCTTATAAGGAGGCTAGATAAAACTGGCATTATCCGAGGTATCCGAACGTTGCATTCTACAATGGATCATTGTTCCACCCAAAGGGATACGTTATGGCCGATCCTCGACGTGTGATGTGGAAACTTGGATATAAGCAATTACCTAGGTTCATGACAGCCTCTACTTCAAGCTACACTCTTCACTTGGGTGAGTGAATTACAACTCCCTCAAAGTTGAGGGTAGTGTATGATCTAGTTCCAGAAGAAACACATTGGAGGGATAGGGAACCAAGTCGTCTGGTAGATATCATTAATTGGGATCTTGTGAACAATGGTGATGAAGCCGATTCCTCCAATATTGATAACTACCTGGAATGGTCACGTCCTTTAATCGTGAGCCCGGACGAAGGCGGAGTTCCACCACAGAAAAACCCTCCGGTTCCAACTCCTACAGAGGCACCACTTACAATGGCCAAACTTAATAAGACTCTTGGATTGCTAATAAGTATTGTTAATTCCTTAGTCGTTTAATGCACACATTATCTTATATTACCATATATATACTAATTATGTGTGGGATGTATGAAACCAGCGGCGTCGGCTTGGCAAGATGAAGAAGATGTTTGGTTGTAGGTACCAGAAAGGAGAGGTGCTATCAGTTGAAGAAATGAAGGAATTTGAGCAGTTGCTTGATAAAATTGAATATCCAAGTGCAAAATATTTGTTCGGGGAAACAAGGAAGGTGCCGTTCCAGAAGAAGCAAAAGACTAAGTGATTAACTCTTCAGTTGTGGTGCTTTATTTCGATAGTCGTTGTTACGTTTTAAACAATTCCGAACATGTTTTTCGATTAACTCTTTAGTTGTTTGGTTTACTTTCGGTACAATGATAGCTTTCTTAATAACATTTAAGAAGAATCCAGTTGTCTGTTTATGTTGAACATGTTTAGATTTCTACTGAAATGCATGTTTGGCCTACCCCTTCGCTTTTGAACCGAAAATACTTCAACTTCTATGGGGCCTATGGAGTTGTCACCCTCGTGTTTTTTTTTACTAGAAATGGGTCCCTTACCTTTTCTATCAATAACCTTTTCACGGAATGCTATACAGCCACGGAATGCTCACCTTGTTGTTCTTGGTAGCTCAATGTTGGTATATTTCGCGGACTACCCCTTTTCTTTGGAACCTCCGCTACATTGACTATGGGCGCGGATTCGGAATTCTCACCTTGTTGTTCTTGATGGCTCAATATTGGTACCTTTGGCGGCCTACCCCTTTTCCTTGGAACCTCGGCTACATCGACTAAGGGTGTGGCTTCATAATTCTCACCGTGTTGTTCTTGGTAGATTGATGTTGGTAACTTTGGCAGTCGACCCATTTTCTTTGGAACCTCCGCTACATCGACTAAGGGTGTGGCTTCGGAATTCTCACCTTGTTGTTCTTGGTTGATTGATGTTGGTACCTTTAGATCTCGACCCCTGTTATTTGGAACCTCCGATCCATCGGCTGTTGGCAAGGATAACGAATCCGTCGTTTGTTGTTGACGTGATGTTAGTTCCTTTCTCGGCCTACCCCTCTTGTTTGCAACCTGCGCTTCCGCGAACCTTGCTTCCAATAACTCACATCCGGTGGGATCTCGTTTCTTACTTGCCGCGAGTTCTTATTCACATTCAGTCATTGCTTTTAATTTTTTCCTATGTTTTCTCCTTGCCGTTTTAGTTTGTGGTCTACCGGGAGGATCTTCATTTGTTGGCTCTTCACTTTGTGCAATCCATGGTCGTGTAATTATCCTTAGTTGGCCCAACAAGACTTGCCGGCTAACCGAGGTGCCACGTGAGTAAGCTTCATATAATTCCTTTGCTTCATTCGAATCCATGGTGATTGTTCGGGATCTTCCTTAGGGCACTACTGATTAGCAACGGTAACTGGCAGTTGGAAAATGGGGTCGCAACAGTTCAGCTCTGTTACGAAAGTCGATGTTGTAGTTTTTCGCAACGGCTATATTGTCATTGTAAATATTTGGTTGCAACAGTTGCGAATTAGATGGTCGCAACAGTTAGTTGGTGTTGCGAAATTTGATTTCGCAGCAGCTTACTGCAGTTGCGAATGTTTTTGCAACATAAAAAAATAGTGGTTTTGACAGGTCAAAAACTAGGTTTGACCTGGTCAAAACCACCAATTCCCTAGTAATAAAAAACAGCTTCTCCAGTTCATTTGAAAATCAAAATTAAGTTCCCTGCATTCTGAAAAACTAGCACCATACAATCATTTCATAAATTACAGTTCTTTTAGAAGTGAGAATGTACACATTAAAATTGGCACATTAGGCTACCCTATGGGCTAGATTTGAGTGCTAGATTGGCCAAAAAGTGTTGCAAATCAAAAAATAAGTGTTGAAAAAAAGTTAACAGTGATAGTGGAGAGTTCTCTCTCCTAGCATTTGCTCGCAGTCGCACTATCAGCGAGATTGAAACGTTGAACCATTCGGCGCTCAAAAAGTGACCAAACGCTGAATGGTTTGGCGCTCACAAAAATCACAAATATCTAACGGCTGAGATTTAAACGCCGAACAGTTCGGCGCTCAAAAAGTAACCAAAAATGCCGAATGGTTCGGCGCTCAAAAAGTAACAAAAAATGCCGAACGGTTCGGCGCTCACAGATGACATGGACTGCTAATCTAGCTGCTAGATTGGCCATCCCATAGGGGTTAGGAGTTTGCTCTATCTGACGTGGATGGCCAATCTAGCAGCTAAATATCTATCCCATAGGACTAAGCCTTACAAGTGAGAATGTGCACATCAAATTGGCATTTCTATGACTAGCCAAACAAGAGAACATACCCAACACTACAGTTTTTTTTTGTGAGCTTGTCACTTACACAGCCGTTCCACGTTTTCATATCAATCATTATTTAGTTTATGTTACAACCAACTTATACTAGTTCATCTCACATAATACAAAGATCTAGTACGAAAGCTGCTAAGACATAGATGCAACTGAAAGCAAAGATCTCATTAACGCCTTACCAGTTGGATTTTAGTGTTCGCGAAAGAGGAGGTAGCACTATTGTGAGAAAACGTCTACAAGAAGAACTTTCCAAAAAGTAGGATAAAAGAAGGATTTCCCACAGATCCCTACCCCACCTATTTGACATATAAACATCAATATTCTACAAAGCACGAGCCCGAAAAATAAAATAGACTCGCTAAAAAAGAAAGTAGAAACCGATGCCATTATGTAATACTAACTCTACAAGGCATCACTAGTGCTTAAATAATTTTTTAAGCACCAGCACCCCACATTTTAGCTTCATAAAGTTACAAATTCCAGAGTCAGGGTTACGTTTTTCACCATCCCTGACAATACTGGAAGGAGAGTAAGGATGATTTTAGTGCCTCACCTGACATAGTTAAGTACACCGTATAAGTTTGTGCATTTTGAGCAACCATTCGAAGAGTTCCAGTAATCTCGTCCAGCTATGACACATATTGGCAGAGAAAAAACACAACAGAGTTGGTACCAGTGGGTTGTGGGTGCACCAGGAGCTGTGGTGAGCCATCGTTTTACAGTACTGCACATTCACTTTAGTTGTTAGAATCAGCCTCATTATTATACTTTCTCAATAAACACATGCAACAACTGAAAGTAACACAAAAGATAAGAACCTATGTTACACAGATTAAAGAAAATATTACATAACTTTGAACTACTTACAATTTAAGATATTGTCAGAAAGGAAAAATTGTAAAAAAAATAAGAATTAGATAGCCCTAAAGCTCAATTGGTGACAAACCTATCCAACATTGTACACCTTCAAAGAAGGAAGTAGAAGGCAGAGTGACCCATTATAAAAATATAATATCACATCTCTATAAATGTGATCAGGACGATCATAAGTTGCACTGCCAAAATCAATAACCTTGATAGCACTTGATTTTGGCAACCCTATAGGATCCGTCTTTAGGTGATCGAGAAGAATCCTTCAGATAGGAAAGGCAAGAAGGGAACATTAGACATTGAGAAACATAAACAGGGGAAGTGGGACACAAATATAACCAACTACTATTTCTTCTAAGAAATTTGAGCCTAGAGATTGGAAAATGTACATCTAAATAATTTACCTCAAATCCGTAACTTTTACATACCCTGGTGACACAAGAAGTATGTTCTCGGGCTTCAAAATCGGTATGGGAAAGATGCAAATCATGCGTAACTGTAGGAGATCATAAAGAGCTACGAAATTCAGTATTAATAAAATCAATATCAAAACTAATCAAAGAGACTAGATTTAGAACACATTAAAGCCAATGAAAAAAAAAACCACTAATAGCACCCACGAAACCTTAAAACAAAATCTTAATTGAAAAAACAAAAATCTTAATTGAACAACTGCAATACTATTGGACTCATGATTGAACTTGAAAAGATAAAATTAACTTGAACCAACAAAATTTTACTACCCACATGCTATAGATTTCAAAAGCTGTCTTCCAAGTTCACAAACTAGATCAATAGGAAATGAGCTATAATTGTTTTTCCGGAGAACTACAATACTATCGGACTCATGATTGAACTTGAAAAGATAAAATTAACTTGAACCAACGAAATTTTACTACCCACATGCTATAGATTTCAAAATCGGTCTTCCAAGTTCACATACTAGATTAATATGAAATGAGTTATAATTGTTTTTCCGAAGAACATCTTATAAGCTTGGACCAAGCTTCTCAAATACCTGTTGAAACAATTTAAATCCAAACATGTTTTAACACCCTTAACCCTCGTAAAGATATGAGGGACTCGGAAATCAATCTACCAATCAGATACTTACAATTAATACATATATGGTTACGATAGTCAAATCAGCTACGTATTTTTCACACAGCTGCAAAAAAATAAAGCATTTTAACAGCTTATCCTCGTTAAGAAAGATTGTATTGGGTATAACAAACCTATAGATCTCTTGACTACATAGAACCTTCAGAAAAAATTTCCACAAGAGGGTCCCGCTTGGAGTGTGCAACAGCTATTCCAAGTTACCTGAGACCCAGACCACCGTGCCGAACATCAACACCATCATCCTGGAAACACCATACACAAAAGAGTGAACGGTGCTATTTTGCTTAACAGATCAGTTTTAAGGATTGTATGCTTCTTCTGGATTTTTTTTCTCCCTCTCCCATGGTTCAAATTCGTTTCCTGTAACTTCCTTGAAGAGCTGCCAAACTCCTTCACTGCATCATCAACATTCTCCTTCTCCTCGAACCTCTCTTCAACTTTTTCATTATTTCTCACTTGCCTCTCCTTGAAGTACAGATGTAACCAGTTCTCAGGTACCACAATAAGTTGCATGATACAATAGCTACACAAGGGTAGATAAACTCAATTATGTTAGAAGGTGGGAGTGAGCAACATATTTTTATCCAAGGCCTTAAATCAGTGATTTATCCATCTAGAACGCCCTGAGTCCTCGAGAACAAACTCGGCAAAAGTCAGAAGCATACTCACTTTCATCACTAAACAAACAAACAAACAAACACTATATGCTCTCTTAAAATAAATGCAGAACAATAAATGCAAGGAAAATTTACCTATCCCCAACAGGTTTAGTAAAAATATGAAGCAAAACACCTTGATCATCTCCAAACTCAACAAGTCCAACCACCAACATCATATCTCTGCAAACCCATTCAATCAATGCAAATCCACTCAATCTCATAATCTCAAATCCAACCTTAACTTTAAATTTCTATCTTTTCCACACAGCTTTCAATCTCGAACCCTAACTTTCAATTTCAAATCCAACCCTAACTTTTGAAATCCACAAATCTCAAATCCTAACTTCCAAATCTCAAACCCTAAATTTTAATTTCAAATCCAACACTAACTTTGAAACTCTACAAATCCAACCACCAACTTCATTCTATGCAAACCCATTCAATCTCGATTCTTGCAGCAAAACCGCGATTCATCTTAGAGCATCACCTCAAACCCTAACTTTAATTTCCATATTTCACACCCTAACTTTCAACTCGTACCCACGGAAACTTTTGATTCTTGCAGCAAAAGCTCGATTCATCTCAGAACATCATCTCGAACCTAACTTTTAATTTCTGTAGTAGGAATATCAAATTTTTTTGAAGTAAATATAAGATTATGGGTTAGATATTAGTTTTCCATTGAATAGATGCATGACAGTGATGAAGGGAATAGGTTTTCATTTGAATGATTCGTCAACAAACTCCTCTGAAATTGAGAGAATGAGAGAGATAGAGATAGAGAATGAGAGGTTTGGTCGATATACTCGATAAGATAAGAGATAGCCGAGTTAGTTTTAAAGCTAAATGGGCTGAATACTGAGTCAGTTTAAAATGTGCCCAGCCACACTCACGAGTCGCACGCTTATAAACCAATTCAGTTACGAATCTTAACAAGTTCAACCTGTTGCGAGTTTCGTAACTGATATGAACTGTTGCAAACATTTTGCAACTAAAATTCGCAACTGAAAATTCGCAACTGGGGCTAAGCTGTTGCGACTTCCAGTTGCTAATCCCTGAATTTGGTGTAGTGGGGGGGGGGGGGGGAGGGTCGAAAGATAGTTGCTTCCAAAACGGATCAATAACTTCAATAGGTATCACTTATTCGTACTTCACAAGCATATGACGACACGAAATCCCCAATGAAGACATGTCGGGACAAATACACACATCACTCGGTTTTCCATAATTTATCTCATATTCCATTTGTCGCATCATATGTTTTATTGCCCAGTGAGAGACATTGAACCAAATTCCTTGGAGAAACTTAACATGGGGAAGAAATTGGGTCAGCCTTTCCATTGAGCTTTTCTCGAATGCCTGCTTGATCCTGTCAATATCACTCTTAAAATATTGCTCCATTGCCTCAGTGACCGTAACCGCATTGCCTTGGCCGGACTCGATGAGATCTTTAAATATCCCATGAGCGAACTCCGCTACACTGGTTGATTCATTCTTGTAGTGTTTATACCTGTTTGTCCATGCACGCACAAATTTCTCCTTAAACTTATCCAACCATTGAGTCCGACAATACCAGACGGCAGTCGGATAAACCTCATTCCAATCGGCAATAAACTAGCCCAACCTCTTTTCGTACATATCCTCGGTGAGAGACCAATAAACTTTCTCCCAATCTCTTAGAAATTCCAACCACTTTTTATGATTTTCAGCATGTTCTTTGTCCACTCGCTCTTTTATCTTGCCTCTCTCATCCTCTTCTTCTTCGGGGGATAGTTTGTTCTTGCAAACATCTTCTTCTAGTTGAACAATAATTCTCTTCTTAATATCCGCCTTGGTGGGTTCAAACAAGGTATGACAAGTTTTAATAACATTTTTACGTATATGATATGTACATAGGAAATTTTGTTCTCCAGGGAATACGTCAGATATTGCATTCATTAAGGCGTCCTCTTGATCGGTTATGATGACCCTCAGAAGTTTATCTTCCTGGAAGAATAATTTCAATTGTCGTAATGCCCAATGATAATTATAGTCCCTCTCATCTTCCATTAAACACAAAGCCAATGTGAATGTTACCTTGTACGCTCTTTGGCCCACGATGTTGAACAACGACATATTGTGTTTGTTTGTCTTGTAGGTGCAATCCATCAAAAGAACACCACAACATGTATTTGCCAATTGTGAAAGCAAAGGATGTGAAATGAATATTAGAAGGGGCTTCTCTTCCGGACCTCTTTTTATGATACGTGTGTAGTTGTGATCCCAAACTATCTTCTCAAATTCTTGTATAACGGTCCTCCCATCCCATTCTCCCCTTCTAATGGTTGCTTGTGCGCTATAAATTGTTCTCAGAGAAGACACGTTAGTCTTATCCTTTTCCTTGAATCCTCTCAGAATTTGTCTCGGTTTGATAAATGCTTTGCTCAATCTCTTTACATCCTCGAATTCATGAGGTTTTAGCTTTGCAACTAGGGAGTGACCAACAAAATCTTTCGGATCCCGGTGGTAATGACAACCGAACCAAACCTCACAATCCCATTCCTTGTTCATGTCATTTAGATAGAATACAAGCTTAAAGGGGCAATTATCCTTCCTCGTACGAGTCTTGTATACCTTATTAGTCTTCTTTGGATATACATAACCCTTTCTCTTGTGGCTATTTTTCTCCTTGTACACCCCACTTCTCTCGCAAACCATCTCAAAACGAGTATATGAACGTTGGGTATTCCTCACCAACACACACATGTTCTTAAGAGCCGTCTCTTTAGCTCAAGCGATTGCTTCCTTTAGATCTTTTATTCCCTACACAAGGAAAACCATGGGAGATTAGAAGGTTCATTACAAGAAATCCATTAGTGAGGTCAAGATACTAGGTGAAAAGTATACTTTGGTCTCATACCGGAGGCATTTTATAGTATTCCGACGTATCCCGACCAAGCGGCTTTGCATTTGTTGGATCAGTATATCTCACCACCTACGGATGCAAAGAATATCAGTGACAACAGAATTGGAAAACAATAAGACGGTATTCTAAGATTATCGACCTATGTCCCGGCATTGTCGAACTAAAACATAACTGAAGACAAATTTTTAAACCTACGCAGGTACCAAGTTCAGGCATTATCGTTATCTAGCAATCTATGCCAGTACCAAGTTCCGGCATTGGTATATTATGTGCCGGTACATGTGCCGGCTCAGTTGTTAACTATGTTTTCTATGCCGATGTTTAGCTACGGAAGGACTGCTTCCTGTATGTTTTTCATGCAGTACCGGCATAGAAACCTTTGAATTTTACTATGCCAGTATCATATTCCGTGGAATATTCCTTGGTAGGTAAAAAGTAACTTGTGTACCGGCATAGTTGTTTGTTTGCTTTTGATGCCGGTATGTGTTTCAATTGGGGATATTGAATGCGGCATAGATGATTCATGAATACCATGCCGGTTTCCGGTGTTCGGCATTGTATTCATACGAATACTACGCCGACGCAGGTTTTGCAGTTGAAAAAATGGCGGTTCCAAAGAAAAAAAAATCAAATTTTCAACCTATCAGCAGCTTTACCTGTGTGTTGGGATGCTTGTATGGTGGGCAAGTATACTTTCTTGTGTAAGTTCTTCAAAAAACTCTCCTTGGTCGTAAAAATCATCATTCAATGGTGTTGGTTCACAAAAACTTGCAATTGTGAAGATTCAAGATACTCTCCTTGTTGTAGTTGAGCTAAAGAATTAGCAGCAGCAATTCTCTTTTCACAATCATCCTCCATTTTCCCAAAATAAAAGTTCTCTCTTAAATTTTCTTTCCCTCCTTCTACTCTCACCTCACTCACCCAAACACAAATAATAATACACACTAATCATTTATCAAAAATCTTAACATTTTATTAATTATTATTAACCACTAATCAGGATTAGTGAGGGCTAGATTAGGAATTAAAAAAATAATTACATAGGGGTCACCCAAAAAAGCTATTGGGATACCGTTTTTGTCCTGTAGCTGTATCCCCCAATTCCGCGTTCTTTTTTAGCTTTTGCTTTGCCTATTTTTTTTTTTCCTCTGTTTCATTGTTAACTGTTTTTTTTTTTTTTTGTTCCATCCAATTTTTGAACAGTCGTTCTACACGTACCGGGGGAAAACTCCCCCAAAACCGAGCTCTCACAGTTTTGGGGGGCCCGGGGGAGTTAACAGGGGGGCCGGGTTAAAAATAGGTGGGACCCACCATTTTTATCACTCACCCCGGTTTTGCCTCTGTTTTTGGCCCCGGTTCGTTTATCTTTTTTGATTTTTGAACCACCTACCTTTAGTGAGATGCAAAAAGTTATGTGCAAGTAGAAGCGTCACAAAGGCTCTGGACATTGTCTTTACAACAAAACAATCCACTGTGAGTCCAAGCGTTGGCTCTTCCCTGAATTAAGTTAAACTTCACACAACTGAAGTGGTTGCTATAGCCCTTAATATGTTAATATCTTCAGGAATACAAATGACAAATGTTTCTCCAATGTTTGTATTAGGAGAACCTTTTAGAATATGACTAGGAATTCACAGTCACCTTCACTCAAATTCAGTAGTATATTTACCACTAGATACCACACCCAGATATTTTGTAAAAGACGCAAAACTTACACGGCTTGGATGGATCATCGAGTGACATCTCTATATAAATCAACAGCCTCATCAGTTTCTCACACAGAACAATTACCACAAATGTTATACACCCTAACAATGATATCCAATACTGGCAGACTCATGATAAATGCCAATTCTGATAAATGTACTATGCCAATTCTGATATATGTACAACAATATTGTCATTAGTTTGTATCAACTGCAGTCATATACAAACATAAACCATTGGAAAGAACCTGCAACACTAGTTGTTCAGACAAAAATAGAAAATCTAGTTCTTTCATGTTGTTATTGTCACTGCAAAAACAAAAAACATACAGAGTATCATAGTAGACATCCCATACATCTTCCCAAAAATGGTCTTTGAAGACTCCAGACTCCATGTACAAAAACTCCATGACATGTTTCTCTGATCTACAAATATCGGGGTACCTGCAATTATCAAGAAATCAGAGTCCCAAACTTTGTTTGAGTAACACAAAACAACTCTCTGCAGTGTTTTGTTTCCCGCTATGGCATGACCACTAGAACCTAATATTTTCAAGACAGCTGAGCGTGGTACATGAGAAACAGCACTCTGGATTGCTTTCTCCTTGAAATCTCAAATTTTCAAGTGAAATTATTGTTTGCAGGCTATATTGACTTCTAGCTACAAGTTCTGCTAGGCATTATTTGTTTGCAGTGATGGAGTGGAGTTACTCTTTTACAGTATTTGTCCTGTCTACTTAATATGTTGTGATCGAAAAATAAGAATAAAATACTATTCCTATGACTTGGTTATCATGGGGAGCGATACTAAATGTGCCCTGGAAGACAAACACTATCTAAGAGCACTACTTATAGTTATTTGGTGCCAAAATGAAATTGTTCAATTCTCAAAAATTCATAAAGTTAACACACTACACTAAGCACTAAACAGAATACAAAACAGAAATCTACCTATTCAATTCAAATCTCAAGAACGAGCAATCAAAGCATCAGTACCGAGAAGTATCTGGAGAAGTTTTTCATACCTTTGATCACCTAAATGGAAATCGGAATGCTTTGTTCATTAGAGGCAGAGCATCTTAAGGTGCAGCATTTCCTTGCCCTTTTTCCAATACTTCTGAATCCAGCTGCAGCTGATCCTCTTATCCTATTCCACAATATCCCACAACAACAACATTTACAGCTTCGGAGCCTGGTGCAAATCTTGGCCCTATTGGAACAATAAGAATCCATCTTTTGGATTAACTCGTACGACTTCAACCTGTCACTGTCCATGAGGACCTTATTGGACTTGTTGATGGCTTTGATTGCCTCCAAGATCAATTGGTCATCTTCAAACGTTCCAACACTGATGAAACCTTGACGTTTTAGTACTTTTACATCGTCTATGGTTTGGACGAGGTAATCCAGTAATGCCAAGTTGAATTTTATTCCTCCGTTATCAAGTTGTAGCTTTTCCTCGTGCATAATCAAATTCGTGAGAATGGATATCATTTGTTTATCTATAGTGTATCTTTGCATCAATAACGTTCCATGACGGAAATCTGTTGAAGAACAGCCTTTAGTGACGCGAAATCTAACCCCGTGTTTAGCAAGTTCTGAAGCACTGTGTATCGTTCTCTCGCAATAATTTGACGTGAATACACCATCCATCCCTCTGTAGTAAAAGTCCATAAAATGATCAGATGGTCCTCGAGAAGGAAGTCCCAACATTCTTGAGAGAAAAGCATCATTCTGCAAGCAAATATATCCATCACTAATAGCCAATAAACTTACCAGCAAAAATCAACATTGTTGAATACAAAGCATTTTTCAATTCACAAACGATAGCTAGAGAGTTACATACAGAATACAAAAAGGCTAGGGCTCATTTGCAGTGAATGAATGAGAGAGGGGATCTAATGTGTGAGCATTAAATAGTACTCTACTGCAGAATTCCATGGATTGCACTAAATAGTTTTCTTGGTGAAAATGGGTGGAGATACAGCAATGAGATAGAAGTACTAAATGGATCACTTATCCAGCAAAAATTGAAAACAAACACTAACATAAACTAGTCTTTTCTGTAACATTCGAAAATGTAAACTTAGACACATACCAGCTCACCGGGAAAACCAACAGACCACAGAGTCGAAAGAACACAATATGGCAACTGATTGTCCAGTTTCAATAAATCTGTCATGAAATTTCTATACAGCAAACGATAAGACTTGTAACTGAACAAGCTATTGTCTGGGAGGCCATTAGGTATTCGAAATGGAATACTCAAAAATTCCAGTATGAAACAGCCATCTTTGATCATAAGGGTGATCAATTCTTCCTCATCTTGCCATTTCTCTTCAAGATTCGTGTAGAAAGATCTGATTTCGTCAACCCTTTGCAACAATGGAACTTTTAAGTCATCGTATGTTTTCTTGGAACGCTCTAAAAAGTTCTTCAATGCAATTTCTTTATAGTGTTCGTTGTTATCCGCTGTCCAGGGAGGTTTATTCCGGTTGTTTGGCCCTATACAAACAAAAAGTGGAATGGTGGTGCCCTTGGTTTCACTTGATCGAGACGACGCTAATGGAACGATGGTGCCGATAATGGGTCTTGATGGAGACCACTCCAACTTGGGTACCACCACTACTTGGTCTTGGAATGTATCCACTGTATCTTCGGGCGACTCTACATGAGCTGCTTGCTTAGGAGTTGCATACTCTTCTTCTATCTGAAAGGAGTTGCATAACCAACATTACTTCTTCTATCAGATGAAAGCATCAAAAGCATCAGCATTAGCATAAAACCAACCATTACATTTATCATGGATGTTTACAAGTTTAGGGTTCTTACTAAAAACAGATAAATTGAGACTTGCATTAAGCATTGGGAAGAGAAGGAAACGTAACAATACCTCGGTTGTAGCCTCCGTTGATTGCTCCTGCTCTTTAACAGTCAGATTCTCTAGTTCCTTTGTCTGAAACCATAAACATGCCAAAAACATAAACCCTAAATTTCGTATAATCGAAAACCAACAATAGTATTATTAAACTTGTAAATTGAAACAATACCTGAGTATTACAGCTACTCAAGGCATTAGTACTAGAAGCATCAGTAGAAGATGAAGAAACGTGGGGTTGTTGCTTCGGGATTTGAGTTTCCATGGTACCTCACCGCTTCTTCACAAGCCTTCTTTTTTGAGATTTCTCTTTCGAAGTTTTGTACATTTACAGCTGATCATAAGAGATTTCTCTTTCGAAGTTATGTTTAATTCATGTAGGAATTGACGTTGGGCTTTGGATCCTGTCCCCAGGCCTGGTACTGATTAATCCAAAATTGACAATGCGGCGCCGGAGACAGTTTAGTCATTTTGTGATTCTCGACGAGTTAGTCCAAAATGGTCTCGATTCGGTTTATTTTTCTTTCTTTTTTTCCCGTTTTTTCCTACTACCTAAAATTCCCTTTCAAAGTTACTGTCGATGGTAGGTATTTACTAAGGCGAGAAAAGTGTAAAAATTATTGGAACAATCTATAAAGTATCCGCTTTTTTGGACGCATAAAAAAAAAAGTCTTTTTGATAAAGTATACCTACACTTCACTTTACACTAAAAGTGATTACCCGTTTTTTAGAATTTTGTTAAAGTACCCTTGCCTTGATCGTTTTATGAATAAAACGGTAAATGGCAGTTAACTGCTGTTAACGCTTAGGTGGCAGCATCAAAATGTCTAAAAAGCCCTTCATACTAAGTACGGCTGAATCCACTTGAATCGTCGATTTGAATCGCCGAGTCAAGTCAAGGCCATTTGCACAGCCATGCACAAACCCCATCATGCAATTCTGCAGTGCTTAACTTTCTAGCTGAGCTCCACTTGCAACTTCATCCGATTCAAGCCACATGCTCATACCATTACCATGCTATATTACATAGCTCAGATTGAGCTCAACTGCTAAATCAATCCCCATTCAACCACCATTTCCTGTATACATACACATATTCATTCGCCTGCAACTCCTAGCTCTTACCATTGTTAATGGTTTTAACTTCTTTCTTTCTCACCAATTGTCGAAACTCATCTCAACATTCAGCAACAACATTAACTCCTCCTACTGTAACTTCTAGCTGACTAACCTGACTACCATGTACTGCAAACCATAACTTGACTACCACCAACAACTTCTCATTTACAAACCATCAGTGGGTACTACTTGCAATTGCACCCTCTCAACACACAGTTCTTCCATCAACTTCTCTTGTTCTAACTTCTTTTATTCAAAGCCATCTCGTGACTCTCACTCCATCACAAACCAATTTAGTTCAGCTAACACTTCAAGCAGCAACAAAAACTTCTGCACAACCTATCATTCGTCTATTTCCCTTATCAGTCTCTTCTAGCCATTACAATTTCATGAAACAACACCACAGCCAATTTCCAGTAACAACCCATTTCTCAGCCACCTGCAATATCATCTCAGGCTACTTGTACTCACCAGAACAACATCAACATCAACTCCATGGTTCGAACCCTTCTCTCAACATCTTCTCTAGATCTCAACCACCATCACCATTGTTCTTCCGATTCCCAATACCATATGCAGTATCATTCACTCAGTTTCAGACTCAGCTACCTCCAATCGCAGAAATAACAAACTAGAAAACATGCATCTATTAATCAGTTTCAGTCTCCAATCTCACAGACCAAGAACCCTAGCTTCAATTTCTGCAGCAACAGATCGCAGGATATCACCTCAATCAAATTTTGACCTAACTCATCGCCTTCTTTATCTTCTCTATCGGATTCAAACCCTTATCTCGACCACTTCCAACAAACCCATATTAATTCTACCGCCAATTTCCTCCATGATTTCATCACAGATGCAACAATATCCACTGTATCACAGACCCCATAAATATCTCAAGAACCCTAATTCAGGAAAATCCTCAAATTGAATCATACAAACCCTAGTCAAACAATTGATTCGATTCAGGTTCAAAAAAAATTTCACGCACAAATTAATAAAAACCCATCACTTAAATTGAATCAATTTAATCAAATCAGAAAAAATAAAAGTTTAAGTACACAGAACCAGAAAAATTTAATCTCACGAAGAACACAAGATCCCCAATTTAAAAAAATTCCCAAGAACACAAGAACCCAAATCAGAAATTTGTTTATAGTTTTTCCTAACATCTCTTTGTTTACGATTTCTTCTATAACATCTCCATTAACCGGTGGTGATGAAGAAAACACAAGCGGCATCTCTTTTTCTCACTGCTTCTGAAAGAAAGATAATGACTGAATAGACTCGAGGTGTGTTATGGTAGTTAAATATGATATGGTATGGAGGTAATTTGACTCGTTTTTTTGACTTGGTAAACGACTGTGGACTCATTATGTTGGCCCAAGAGGTGAAAATAGACGGTAAGGGCAGTTTAACAAGTTTTAAAAAAACGGGGGCATTTTTTTAGTAGTTATTTTTGTATGAGGGTACTTTATCAAAGTTCCCTAAAAAGAACGCCCCTGACATATTGAAATTTGTTAAAGTGGCTGTTTTTCCATCTAGTGTTAGTACATATTTATCCTTTACTTATCGCAATATTGATTTTACACATTATTTTTCAGGTTCGTCGAGTCCGGTTCAGGAGCGTTACATCGTTCTCATGTTCGTTACATCATTTTCCCAAAAGGGCTCATCATTCCCACGTGTTTTGGGGGGTTTTGGTTGGTGGAAAATCGACATTCAGCAATATTTTTCAGGTTCATTGATCCCTGTTAGAGCACTGCTCGGTTGAACCCTCTAGCGTTGGTATGTCAAGTTAGTTTTCAATTTTAGTTGCCAAAATGCATTCTTGATTTAGCATACTAAAGATAGTTTCGGACTAGATTAGGTCTAAGAAGTTGATTTGAAGCTATCCTTAAAGGATGAAGATTGAAGACTACAAGAAGACATAAACAAATTTATGTGATTGATTTCATTTGGATTATTGTTCAATTCTACCTTTCTAATCTATCGAGATAAATGCTCACTCTATTGAACATTTCCAGTGACGGTAAATGTACATTTATGTATATATACTTGAGATTATATGATTCATGACCTTGGTGACAATAACATTTATCCCTATAGAGGATCTCATATTATAGTGAAAGATCTTGCGAATTCAACGAGCCAAGAATCACTCAATTCCGAGTTATAACGATGAAGTTATGAGTGATTTATTAAAGTAACAATTATAAGTGTTGCTGTAATTGTTACAGTTCGTTAGTAGGAAACAATCCATGGATTGTTTGTAACAGTTCGCGGACTTGGGCCCAATTACGTGACTAAAAGGCATTTTTGGTCAAATTGGCGATGTTTCCTTATCTAGGCAAGTTAGCTATTACTCCAAACATCTTTGATTACCATATTAAAGTGTTTGTGATTCTTTCCTAATTAATTTGTGATTTATTCACATAAATACAATATTTGCTAATTAATTATTTATTTAATTATTTTGGCAAGAGTTGTAAATTAGGAAAGACTCCAAAAATTAGGAGAGTCTTGAAAAAGGAAAATAGCTTTGCTTAGTTTTCAAGCTATGTTTCACTATAAATATTGAGTTCGTGAGTTTTCACAGTTTTCATCCCCTTTGGAAAATTGGCATAAGCTCTGCAGGTTGTTTTCCACGTCTTATGTTCTACGTGAACAAGAGTGAGATAAAAGTCTTTGTATTGGGGATCACAAAGACAAGTTGGATTAAATCTTAGTGATTGATTATACAACTTGTAATCTAGGTTTTTCACTTCTTGTCTATTCTAAGGTTTTCTCTTCTGATATAAAACCATTCAAGAGTTGTTGATCACAACCCCTAGGTTTTGATAGATTTCAGTTTCCGATCGTATACCAACACTTGTTAGTCGAAATCGGAGACTAGAAAGAAAAACTTCTATTGAGGCATCTCGTAAAAATCCTTGAGAAGTTTTAAACAAGATATCTCTAGATTTATCTAGTTGTTCTTGTTGTAGAATTATTAGGGTTTTCTTAACTTGGAAATTGACCTTTGGAATCACCCAAGTTCAATTACGAAAATCAGGTTCACGGACTTCTTGTGAGCACGCATACTGATTGTAAGTTAAAACCCTAATCTACAAGATTTCCAAAACCTTGATTTATATCTAAAGGGAAATCAAACAGGTGTTTTGTGAAAACAAAATAGCGTATCGTATTCATCGTGTTATTGTATCTTCTAAAGAGAACCTCGGGTTCTGCTAGAAGATTTGTGTGAACAGATCCCAAAGAGAATCGGTGTTCTACTAGGAGTTCTCAAATAATACATCTGAAGAAGGTATTACATCTAGTCCGAATAGGTAGTAGGAAATTGGTGTAACAACTTAGAATCAGTGTGTGTTTATTATGGACTAGGTCCAAGGTTTTTCTGCATTTACGGTTTCCTCGTTAACAAAATTTCTGGTGTCTGTGTTATTTCTTTTCCGCATTATATTTTATTTATATAATTGAAATAATATAGGTTATACGTTAATCAATCATAGTTGTTAAATCCGACCTTGTTTGTTGGATAAGACTTGATTGATCTTGAACAATTGTTTTTGTTATTTTCACATTGTTAGACCAGTCCGGACTAACCTTGTTTCAAGTGGACACCGTTTTGAAATATTCCTTTAGTGATTGTTGCTTAAAGAGGTTTATACACGGTGGATATTGAATAGGTTGTGATTAACACAAAAGCTTTTTTCAATAAACCTCACACTAAAATCAGGTTTACGGATTTGCTTCTGTTTAACTATTGATTGTGTTGAGAAGGAGGTAAATCTCTTTAATATTATTTCTCAATTGAGTTTTTATTCTTGAGATTATATTGAAGTTTGTTCCATACAGATTGCCAAACGAAATTTTGGGTGTGGTTGTTAGACCCCCGATTTTTCAATTGGTATTAGAGCAGGAAAACAGGCTAAGACCTTATAAGTCTGTGTTTGAAGTAATCTATTTGTTATGGACAGATGTGTTATCTCTATAAACGTATGCTAAGTCTTCAATGGCACGAACTATTTATGGTGGAAAATTACTATGCATTCGTTTATACAAGTGCGAGATTTTAAATCATGGGTTCGTATTGTTAATGGCTATGATCCTCCATCAGTCACAGTAGATGGTGTAACTGTTGAAAAGGATATTGGTGATTATAATGATCTTGAAATTATTACTACAAAGCAAAATTCTGAAGGATTAAATGTTATCATCCATGCCATTACCCTAGATCTTCAGCACCACGTTACTACGTGTAATAAGTCTAAAGATGCTTGGGATATCTTATAAACCGTATTTGAAGGCAATACCGCAGAGAAAGAAGCAAGGCTTCAAAACCTAGCATCTGACTAGGAAAACCTTCGTATGTCTGATGATGAAACCTTTGATGAGTTTAACCAAAGACTTTCTCAAATAGTTAACGCCTCATTTTCATTGGGAAGAACTATTCCAGAGAAAGTTATTGTGTGCAAAAATTTTAGGACTCTATCGTCAAGATACGATTCTAAGAAACATGACATTAAAGAAGCAAACGATCTTTCTACACTCTCCAGAAATACTCTTGTTGGAAAGTTAAAGATCTTTGATAATGAACACGCATCTAAAAAAGAGGTGATTTCTCATAAAGCTACAAACAATTCTGAATCCTCTAAGGATAAATCTGGTTCGCCAGATACTAAGGATGATACTCCACGACAATTTAGAAAACTCTTAAGAGACAGGAAAAAGATTTTTTATAAAGGTGCAACATTTCCTAATGATGATGTACAATGCTATAACTGTCGTGGTTTCGGACACTTGTCTTCAATATGTCCTAGCTGAAGCCGTAGACAATCGGCATATGCAGCAGCAACCACTCTTGATGATGGACCTGAATTCTATAATCCATAAGAGTTAGCAGGTGAGGTTTCATTAGCTTCTGGAAAAATTCTTTCGGATTCTGATTCTGACGAAGAAGTGTTCCATGATGATCCAATTGCTAATAATCTTCTTAAAGAATGTCATCAAAAACTCTCAAAAGGTAAAAGTACCATTTCAATTGAAAGAGTTAAATATGACAGACTTTGTAGTCAGAATAAAGACTTGCAAGACCAACTTGATTCTAGTGGTGCAAGAGATTATCTAAACGAAATATGAAATCTTAAAGAAGAAATTGCCGAAGATCGCGATCGGGAAATTATTCTTCAAGCAAAGATAGATAACTTGGAAAACATTAAGATGAACTTGTTATTTGATACGGAATGAGAAGATCTTAAAGTTCAATGTGAATCATCCAAGAATGATCTAGTTATTTCGCTTGAGAAGGTCAAAAGTTTGGAAGAAGAAAACTCGATCTTAAAAGAGAGTTTGTCTATAAATAGCAGCTCAGATAAATTAACCTCGATATTGGGCGCATGTAGAATTCATCGTGATACATGGGGATTGGGCTATGAAGGAATAGACGCTCCTAGTATTTGTAAAGAGGTAAAATTTGTCAAAGCTAAAGATTCTTCTATGCCAAAACCTTCCACGGTTGACAAAAGTAAAGTATCTCTACAAATTACCGATGCCGAAAAGAGGAAATTCTATCAAGCTCCAAAGCAAGCACATACACATTCTGGTAATGCTAAACATAACTTTTTCCATTCTACTAAATATTGTTTTTATTGTGGAAAACCAGGTCACTTGCAAATAAATTGCAGATTTCTTGAAAGAGATAAATCCATATATGATTATGTTAAGAAGACAAGATGTGATGTTCCAAACTGGAGAAAAACTGAGTCTCATAATATCAGTTCTTTTAGTATTTCCCCGAAGAAGTTTCATAATTACATTGGGGAGAAAAATAAATACGTTTCTCCAAAAGTTACTCAGAAATGGGTACCCAAGAATATCAATAAAGCAACGACTACTATTAAGAAGGATCTCTTAGACAAGATTTCGACAAGGGATAATATCTTAAAAAGGTATGAAACAGTTATTGAAAGTTTCAAGGGAGTTGTTAAATTCCAAGAATCCATGCATGATTTTGTTTCGAATACCTATGGTGAGCAAGATTTTGTTCACCTCGACACAACCTAATTGTGTTGAAAGTGCATCCTCACCAAGAAGCCCTTGTAAATACGACGAGGATTGCAAAAGAATTTGGGGGCATAAATTATGTTGGTAAACTTTCGCTTTAGCCAAGTTTATCTTTACCTAGTGACGAAAGTCATGTTATGTTTCAATCATTCTGGAAATCGCTCTGACAAAAAATAGTTTGTGAATAACAACTATATAACGTCCTCTGAGAATGTTTCAATGATTGAAATGAGAGTTTAGACAATATAACCATTGGGGATATAAACATTGTTGTGGTAACACATATATGTATAAGTCCTTGGCACTTGAACCGAAGTTTGCAAACTTTGTTGATCAAGTAAAACCGGAACTTGAGCAGCCAACTCAGTCCAAGAACGTGCGTAGTTCTCGAACCCGAGAATTTCTGCTAGAGTTGTAGCTCGGTTTCAGTCCGCGAACTGACGGGGAAGTTCTCGAACCCGAGAATTTTTGCTGGAGTTTGTGAACGCCAACCGGTTAACTTGAGTCCGCGAACCCAGTCCGCGAACTTGAGTAGGTTATGTCTAAAAACGATGTTTGTGAACTTATCTTAATAAACTAAGGAATGCTATTGCAAACCTGATAGGTGTTATAAACACCTTAATTATTATCTAGTATTTATGATTTCTTTGCTATTTATTTTGTAAAATATGTATCTTATGATTGCTTTTGAGTTATTAGGAGCAATGGATCACTTGGGGGCAAAAGAAGGAAAATTGCCCATTTGGAGCGTAAAGGCAAACACTTCAATTCACAGGCGAGCTATAGTTGGAGCGGGCAGAGGTGCGCAAGAAGTAGGGATGGCAATGGGGCGGGTATGGGGTGGGGACCTTGAATCCCATCCCCTACCCCGTTCAAAAAACCAAAACCCATCCCCTACCCATTCCCCATAAGAATGGGACGGGGAATCCCCATAGGGGATGGGTTACCAGAACATTACAATAAATATTTAAAATTTTGTAAATAATTATAATTTGAAAATAATTATAATGATTCAAACAATGATACCAACTTAAGCAGTTCATTTTAAAATTTTAAATTTATAATAACCATCTAAAACTAAAAAATAAAGGAAACAATTGATCCACAATTAAGTATTATGGTTCTTTTTACTTCTTAGTTCCTCATTATTAACCATCTTCCTCCATGTTCATCATCTCATCATGATCTTCTTCGTTATATTCCACAAAAGTTCCTCAATTAGATATAATAGGTTATGGTAGGGGGGGGGGGGTATGGGGTGGGGACCTTGAATCCCATCCCCACCCCATCCCCGCATCACTACTTTCGGGGATTCCCCATACCCCATCCCGTTCCCCGTTTATATGGGTAAAACCCTAACCCATAGGGGCGGATCCCCACGGGGATGGGTTTGGATGGGTCAAATTGCCATCCCTAGCAAGAAGGAGTGAAGAATGTACTGTCAGTTTACCGAAACTGACAGTTGAGCAAGGAAGCGGATAGGCGGTCAGTTGCCTGGAACTGACGGGCCAAATAGAATTTGAACACCCCTTATCCCAGCAGTTGGGGTGTACATATCCATCCTTTTTCTAACACAAGACCTAAAAATCAGAGGAACAATTATTGCCCCAATCATTAGTTTCTCTTTCTTTCATGCTTATCTGAAATCGAGAGAGAATGGCGCTGTGCTTGTTTGAAAATCAAAGTGAACATGGAGGCAGGAATTGAAGCTGAGACAAGGGGAATTGCATGGGTTCTTACTTGATTTCAAGATGGCAGTATACGAACTTGGTACAGTTGAAGAAATTGTTGGATCTGGTTTGGTTTTGGTCACAATGAAGAAAATAGATAGGAAATCTGAGAGTGCCTTTGATGCAAGGAAGGAAATTGAATCTAGGGTTTGATCTCAAACAGGGAATTGTGAAGTGGGTTTTACTTGAATTTCAAGTTCCAGTAGATTCAAAGAGGGTTAATGAAGAAATTAGGGTTTTGAAAATGGTTTTGGTTCTGTGATTGAAGTCTTTATTCTGAATTTCTGGATACTTTGAAGCTGAGTTGTGATAGGAATGGTAATGGTTCAAGTGAACTGAGAATGGAATGGCAGAAGCTTGAATATGTAAGCTGTGAATGTTATGCAGCTGTTGCAGGGGAGGTGGTTATTGCATTATGCATTAAGGGAATAAGCTGTACAAGCTGAAACAATGCAAGGTTAAAATGCAGTGAACCGAGAGATGCTAAAAAGGTTGCAGTTGGAGATGGTGTTGTTGATACTTTGCAAGATGAATGAACTAACTAGGAGATGATAGTAGAATGGTGGTTGTGGTGCTATGATAGTGCGGTGATTACGTTTGTGGTTGCGGTGGATTCAAGTCCACAACTGGGAGTCACAGATAATGGAGATTCGAGTTGTTTAGCTCGAGTTTGTTGATGGTTGGTTGGCGGAGTTTATGGCTCAATTGAGTGGCATGGACATTATTGCAGTACTAAAATGGGTCTGAGATGATGTGGTTGTTGGTGGCATTGTTGATGAGCAGTAATGGAATGGTGGTGATTTTCTGCTGTGGTTAATGGTTGAAGTGCAGGGTATGAAATTGCTGGTGCAATGTTTCAGAATTTAATGGAGCTGTGAAGTTGCAATCTGGCAGAGGAATTGGTGGTGGTTTTGTTGTCCATTTGGTTGGAACTGGAGGTGCAGGTTGAGATGGAATGGAAAGCTTGATATCGAATTAGGATGGTGGTATTGCTGGTGAAATTATATTGACAGTGGAGCTGTTGGGGGTTGCAGTTTTTAATGAGTTGCAAATGCTAGGTGGAATGGGTATGCTGTGTTGGTGTTGAGATGATGGTGATGAACTAGAGAGTCTGTTGCAGTTGTGAGATACAGAGAAGCTGTATTGGCTGCAGTTTAATGTAGGTGTAGCTGCAGTTTGGTGCTAATGGAATGTGCAGGGACATGGAGCAGATGAAGCTGGTGATGATATGGTATTACAGGGAAGATGAGAGTCAGTCTGTGTCACATCAAGTTGGATTTGGTGAGAGACTGGAGTTAGACTTGCAACCTTATGCAACTGGTAGCACTGGAGTTGATACTACATGAAGAGCACTGAGGTGATTTGGAGGTTGAGTCATGTACTTGAATTGCAATGAAGATTGGTGGCTAGTTATGGAGATGCAGGTGTTGTTTATTAAACATGATGCTGCTACTGAAGTTGGATTTGGTGAGCGACTGGAGTGCTGATATGGCAAAGGGAAGTGGATTGATGTGTTGCAGGGTCGTATAAATCTGAACTGAAGATGGAGAAGGAATAGAAATGAAGCAGCTGCAGTACAGGGAAGGTTACAGAGCACATCCATCTTGGCTGTGAAGTGACCGTGCAGCAGAAGAGGGCCATCTTGGCTGTGACTGAATTGCACAGACTACAACCCATCTTGGCCATGAAATGCAAAAGAAAAATTCTGGCCTGGATCAACTCATGTCAACTGGCTTAGTTGACTCCGAGTTGACTCGGTTAACCGTTTGACTTTTCAGGTCTCCGGATTCCGGCCAACTTCCGGCCGGCGTGCACCCGTTTTCCGGTGAGCATATTTTTGGGACATATTTTCACATGGGTTTCTCACACTTGGTTCATGGACTTGGTGGACTTCTTGCTATTGGACTTTGGGCTTTGAAGACCTAATTTTGGAAAGTTGGAAAAGCTATAAAAGGAAGAGTTTCTATTCTTTTAGTGAGATATCATAGATCACACAATCTTTCTACTGGGTTTTTGGAGGAGAGCAGCGACTAGGGTTTGCTTCCATTTATTTTTCATGTTCTTCAATTTATTTTTGATAATAATTATGTTGAATCTAAGAACCATGAGTAGCTAAATACCTTTTATTGGTTATGGGATGTAAAGTGGATTTCACAAATAAAATCTGATTCAATGCATTAGTTTTGTCTCAAGTTTATTGTTTATGATTCATTGTTTATATCGTATATGATTTGATTGTTTGATTGGTTGAGTCCGGAATCAATCCGATTTTCATTCATTTGTAGAGCTATATTAGGGTTTTCAATACGAAAACGTTGTTAATCCCTGATTCTAAGTAGCATAAATGTGGGTAGTGCTTGTAGAGATATATCCTACTAGTCACATATGAATCATAACTTGGGTTAAATTGATTTAGTGCTTTTACACATTTCGATTGCCTTGATTAGTCTTATTCCATATAGCTTATTGCTTTTAGGGAGTTAAATCTAATTTGCTTTTACACTTTAGGTTGCTTTCTAGGAAGAATTCACATATGCATCTTTTAATGTGGTTGTGATGAAATCAGGGAATTAGCGGGGTTTCCTTGCGATCAAGGTATCCTAGGACTTTTAGTAAATGAGAGATTAAATTTCAATTCTAGTCGTTGATGAAAATTTGTGTTTGTGAATGAAACTATCCCGTGACCAATACTTTCTCCATATTGATTACTTTAATACTTTATTGCTTTCAAATTAGTTTTATAGCTTTGATAACTCAACCCCCCCCCTTTGGTTACTAAGAAACTGAAAATTTGCATAACAACAAAAAGCCTCTCCGTGGATACGAACTCTTTCTTATTGCATACTACTTTATTTTAGGAAGTAAGAAAGTGAAATTATATTTGCGTCGGCTGACAACCGACCAGATTTTGGCGCCGTTTACGGGGAGGCAAACTGCTTGTTATTAAGTTTTTAGTTTCTTTTTACAATTTTTGCTTTTTGTTTCTTGTCTTGATTCTTAATTGTTTGTGAGAATTGTTTTTCAGGTACTAATCCCTGGCTTCTAAGGATTGGAACTATCCAAGGTGTGGGATTGCTACTCGAAGAGGCACAATACTCCAACCAAGTCAAGACACGGAAGAGCAAGAGTTAGAAGTGGAAGAAGAGTTACAACTAGAAGAAGAACTTGAGGTTCCATTTGTTGAAGAACCACTAGTTGAAGAAGCAATGGAAGACGCAAATCGTACAATCAAGGATTTGGATTCTCATAGGCTTGATGCACAACGGTGGTGTATCCAAACAAACTCAACTTTTGAGATCAAGCCGGGGTTGCTTAGAGAGTTGCCAAAGTTTCATGGCATGGCGAATGAAGACCCAAACAAGCATCTAATGGAGTTTTATACCATTTTCAAGGCTATGCTTCCAGCGGAGACCGATGCCGATGGTGCAATGATGAAAGTTTTTCCATTTTCTATGGTGGACAGCGCTAAGGATTGGTTGTATTGTTTGCCTGCCGGAAGTGTCACTACATGGAACGGGTTGAAGAAAATCTTTCTAGAGAGGTATTTTCCTGCGTCAAAGGCTACTCAAATTCGCAAAGAGATTTGTGGAATAAAGCAACATGCGGGAGAGTGTTTATGAATGTTGGGAGCGATACAAGAGATTGGTGGCAAGCTGTCCTCACCATCAATTCAGTGACGCTATGATAATCCAAAGATTTCACGAAGGCCTCCAATCAAGTGATAGATATCTTCTTGACGCTGCGGGTGGTGGTGCACTAGTGAAAAAGACGGTGGCCCAAGCTGCCGAGTTGATTGAAAGCATGGCTACAAACTCGCAACAATTCTACACAAGAGGTGAACCAATGGTTAGGGGAGTACATGAAGTTAGTGATTCATCATCATCACACCGTGATCAAAGGATGTACAATATGGAGCACATGATGCAAAAGATGGCTGCGGTTATATTACCTTCATATGGTGAAGAGTTGGAGCAAGCTAATGCGGTTTTTCCAAACCAACAAAGAAGGTATGATCCCTATTCCAACACCTACAATCCGGGATGGAGAGATCATCCAAATTTCAGATATGCCAACAAGCAAGGTGCGGTTCAGCAACCTATCTTCAACCGTCCGAGTGGATTTCAACCGCAACAAAAACAATTTCAACCGCAATACCAACAACAATTTCAACCTCAACAGCAACAATTTCAACAACAACAATAGCAATTTCAGCAACCACAACAACCGGTTCAAAACCAAGGTTCCGATATCGATGCAAAGTTACAAACAATGATGCAAGGTATTTCTACCATGTTCAAGGAGAGCCAACAAGAAACCAAGAGTGCGATTAAGGATTTGCAGACTCAAGTGGGCTCCATGGAAATTGATATCAACAAGTTGAAAGCACAAAATAGTGGGAGACTCCCTTCTCAACCCATTAACCCAAAAGAGGGTGTCAATGCAATTACGTTGAGAAGTGGTACACAACTTGAGCAACCCAAAGTTGCTGATTTGGGTGAAGAAGAAGTTCCAAAGGAGCCGGTTTTGGAGGAAGAGAGGGATGAAATTCCCCAAACACCCGAGGTACCTATTCCTAACTCTAAAACTCCTATTCCTACTTATATTCCTCCTATACCTTTTCCTCGCAGATTTGCAAGTTCTAAGAAGGAGGAACTAGAAAAGGATATTTTAGACGTTCTTAAGAAGATTCATGTGAATATACCACTCATTGATGCTATCAAGCAAGTTCCCAAGTATGCAAAAGTGTTGAAGGAATTATGTACCAATAAGCAAAGGCTTAAAGGTAATGAAGTGCTAAGTGTGGGGGAGAATGCTTCGCCAATCTTACAACACAAACTCCCACTGAAATGCAAGGATCCCAGTAGCTTTGACATCCCCGTCACAATTGGTAACACTACTTTTAACAAAGCAATGTTGGATTTAGGTGCATTCGTTGATGTTATGCCTGCATCTATGTATAATTCACTTAATCTAGGTCCTTTGAAAAAGGCTGAAATTGTGTTGCAATTAGCCGATCGCTCTAATGTTTACCCAATGGGTATTGTTGAGGATGTTCTTGTGCAGGTTAATCAACTTGTATTCCCTGCTGAATTTTGTGTGTTAGAGATGGATGAAGGTGCACCGGACTCGTCTCTTCCATTGATACTTGGGCATCCCTTCATGAAAACGGCTAAAACCATTATTGATGTGGATAAGGGAACGTTGACTATGGAGTTTGATGAAGAAATAATACGTTTCAACATTTTCGAGACGATGAGATATCCTAGTGATGTCCACTCTTGTTTCTCCATTGATGTTATGGATGCATTGGCGCAAAAAGTGTTTGAATTGAATGGTGATGATGCTTTGGAAACTGTTTTAACTACATCCATGGATGACGGTGTAGAGTGTGGTAACGAAGTTAAGGAAGCCCTTGGTGATCTCAACTCACTACAAGGATGTCCGAAAACTCATAATATCTCTTTTATTTCTTTACCATGCAGTGATGAAAAGCTTTTACCTTCTATTGTTAAATCTCCAAAGTTGGAATTGAAACCTATTCCAAGTCACTTAAAGTACTTGTACTTGGGTGACAATGAAGAGTTACCTGTGATTGTTTCTAACGATCTAGGAGAAAAAACTTATAAGGGTGCTAAGGAAGCATAAGACGGCCATAGGATGGACAATCGTTGACATCAAGGGTATAAGCCCTGCCGTTTGTATGCACAAGATTCGTTTGGAGGACGATGCAAAGCCTACAAGGGAAGCGCAACGTCGTTTGAACCCTACCATGATGGAAGTTGTGAAAATGGAGATACTCAAGCTTTTGAAAGTGGGTGTTATCTACCCCATATCTGATAGCAAGTGGGTAAGCCCGGTACAAGTTGTACCAAAGAAATCAGGTGTAACGGTGGTAGAGAATGATGAGAACGAACTTGTCCCAACTCGTGTGCAAACCGGTTAGAGGGTTTGTATTGATTATAGAAAGTTGAATGCTACTACTAGGAAGGATCATTTTCCTTTACCCTTTATTGATCAAATGCTTGAACATTTAGCTGTACATGCTTATTATTGTTTCCTTGATGGTTATTCAGGTTACAATCAGATTGTGATAGCGCCGGAGGACCAAGAGAAAACCACTTTTGTAGGTACTGAATATCGCAAGATAATAGTTCACGAGTATCGTAATAAATAAAGGAGGAGAGAGTTATGAAATGATACAATGATAGAAGTAGCACGGGGAAATATGAAGTTTTGCGAGGATGAAATAATTTTGTGAGGATAAATTGCGATACTTCGCAAGTCATATACAGCTGCATAAGATTTACTATAAATAGGAGCTCAAATGTAAAATTCGGGAGGTTCTTTTAGTAAGTGTAAGAAATTATCTTAGGAAAGAGAATAGAAAAAAGTTGTAACTATTCTAATTCCATTTTGATAATTCTATGTAATCAACTAAGAGAATTAATAAGAAAGTTATCATTCACCATCAAGAACTTCTTGAGTTTTTACTAATTCTATTGAGGGTTTAGTTGTAGGTTATTCTGCGATTAAACTTTCATTAATTTGCGAATAAAAGACCGCAATCTGTGATCAGCCTCCAAAAAAGAAAGAGAACTGCAGAAAATTTTATACAGGCAAACCTTTGTGGCGTACACCCTAGTTCGCGAAGCTATATTTCGTAAGAGGCAAAGTCCTAAAGTACGTCATTTAAGGGGGTACCTATAAACGTGGATAAGGGTAACCGGAACACCACCAAGGGCCCTTAGTACATGGTAAAAATTTAGGGGTACAACCCAATAATGGGGTACCTATCCGGGTTAGACACATTGGATTCTCACCTAATCTAGCGACATTACCCAATATAAAATGCGATGTAAGAGGATTTAGGTTGGGCGACTAAGGCATACTGTCTTTCCCAAGAAGTGCAGAAAACGATCAAGGCGCCGAGGTACACGGTTGAGTCAAGAGTGTCGGGTGAGGTTGAACCACATCTGCCATTTTTGACAAGTCTTGGCAAATGATGCACTTGGCCCAAAGATACCCCATAGGGTGCGACTCAGAACTATAAGCCCTATAGGCAAAAAGGATAAGAGGTTGCGATCAAAAAGTCAGTTGTTGGCAGAACCGGATGGGAAGAGATAACCTTGTATGGTCGATGTACGCTTCCTTGAATGGGCAACCAGGGGGAAGATAAAGGGCAACACCCTCCATTAGGGAGCTGATACGTTCTATAAGACGCAAATGTCACGAGGCTTCTTGTTTGCGAAAACATAAAGGCTTGTCATATTTATGCAACAAATGAAGTTCTGCGAGCATTCTAAAAAAAAAAAAAAAAAAAAAAAAAAAGGAAAACATACAAAAAGAACTCGCAGAATGAAACAAAGAAGTTAAGATGAGATCAATGGGTTATTACATGAAAGTGTAAAAACGTCCTGCGATTTCATCGCAAGACGATAATGTCATGAGGTTGTATGTTCGCAAGAATGTTCAGACTTGTCATATTATCTCAAAAATTATTAAAGAGGTGGCAAAATAAGACCTTTACTTAGGAAGGCATGATAAGACCACATCAATTAATGAAATTCATTACATCAAAATCATTGAAGAAATTATACAAGAATATACATTATGAAGATTTGAAAAGAAGACAGCTTCGTCAATATCATTGAAGAAATTTTACAAGAATATACATCATGAAGTTTTGAAGAGAAGACAACTTCATCAATATCATTGAAGAATTTTTACAAGAAGTCCTATCAAAGAAGACAACCCAATTGAAGAATTTTCACGAAGACTTAACAAAAGATACGATTTTGATAACAATCAAATACAGGTAAGTTAATATTCGTAAAATTTTGCGAGAATTACATACTTCTTATACTTCTCCATATATTGAATATTTCCACAAAAGTTGAATCCTTCTTATAATTCTTCAAGAATATCTCATATTTATTATACTTCTTCAACGGATATTTCATTTGGTGAAGGTTAAGTAATCATTATACTTCTTCATATGGTACGTAATTATTCACAGATTGAATACTTCTTATATCTCTTTATTTTGTGGATTGAGTACTTCTAATACTTCTTATATCTCTTCATTTGACGGATTGAGTACTTCTAATAATTCTTCAAAGGTATTGTATATGTAGTATACTTCTTAAGGATATTTCATATATTTTATTTCTTATACTTCAAAGGGAGGATTTCTTATTTACAATCGTAATAAGTTGAAACTTCGTAAGATAAGTTGAGGCAGATATTCTAATACTTCCAACAATGTTTAATCATTTAAAGAGAAATGATAGGGGGAAAAGGAGATACTAGGCTTTACCTGTGAGTTATATATTATTTCTCTTCATATGATCAAATGGGGAAAAATAAGGAAAACATTTAATTAAAGAAAGGTTAAATCATCTTTGCAAAATATTAGATATACTTCTTAGGAAAGGTTAAATTATCTTCGCAAAATATCAGATGTACTTCTTAAAAGACAGAATTGTTCGCAGAAAGAAAACCAACAGTAACTAAGAGAAGGAATTCAAAAGAAAGGAAAACAGGAGAGTCAATGATAAATTGAAACAAAAAAGAGTATTATCATGCTTCATCAACACTCTGTTCTGGATCTTTAAGATGAGTAAGGTCATTAGCAGCTTTCGACTTTTGCGAGATATCATCCTTTGAAGAATGTGCAATAGGAACATCTCCTTGAGGAATAGATTCTTTCTCGTTATCAAGATCTTCATCATCACTCTCATAATCGAAATCACTATCAGGCTCACGAGCAACTTCATCGTCAGATATTTTCAGAGGAGTAATTTTCACAGGAGGCAAGGCTCTTGATAAGAGAATGTTATTCGTAAAGATTTGGGCTTTCAGATGACTTTCACGAAGTATAGCTTTTTGATGGTTGGTATCTTCGATATCTTTGGAATAAGCAATATAGTTGAATTTCCGAGTAGCACGGTCACGAGAGTTGATTGAGCGGGTAGAAAGCAAAGCATTTTTCTTACGAAGCTCGGAACAGGAGACTTCTAATCCAGCTTTCGCATTACGAAGGTTGTTCTCAGATTCTGCGAATAAAACAAAATTCAAAGGGTAAAATTTGCGAGTATAACGAAATTTAAAGATATACCAGAGGAAGTCAAATTTTAATGACTACCTTCTCTTTGCTAAGTAAGAGATTGAGCTAAAGATAGACAACAATTCTTCATCTGATTCATCGCATTATCAAAACCATCACCAACTAATCCTTTAAGTCTAGATTGAAGCTTTTGATCTTTAGAAAGAAGAAAATTTTTATCCTTCGTAAGTTTGGCATTAAGACTTTTTAATGACGTATAATCTTCTTCAAGTTGATTCTTCTTAGTACTCAAGATTATATTCTTATTAATGAGGGAATTCTTCTCAGTAACAAAAGAATTTCTTTCAGCATCTGAAGACTTCTTTAATTCCTTAAGTTCACATTTCAACAAAGAAAGAAGATTTTCTTGATCGCAACATTTATTCTGAAGAGTTTTTAATTCTTGCGAAGAAACAATCATTGTATTCAAATATGAACATTTCTCTTCTGATAAGGTTTTGTTCTCTTCTAATAAGGTTTCTATTCTCAAATCAGCTTTAGTTAAGGAAGAAAAAAGTTGAGATATGTCATCATCTAAAAATTTTCGATCATATATTAGTTGAGTATTCTCTTGAAAAAGAGCATCAGAGTTGTCAAGATCACGCGAGTAAAGATTAGATAAATGGGAGAATTGATTTGAGAGGCTTTCATGCTTGGTTCGATATTCTGTTGCATCTGATTCATGGTGAAGTACCAATCTTCTACATTTCTGGATGGATTCTATAAAGGGGAATGGGTTTTAATGGATGTTTCAAGCATATGAAGAATATAGGTAAATAAAAGGGAAAATATGAAGATAGTAATCATACCTTTCAATTCATCATTTCTTTTGCGAAGAATCATGCAATCGAGAGAATCATTTTGAAGACGATAATTTTCTTTACGGAGATCCTCACATTCTGCTTGAGAAGATTTCAAAGATTGGCGAATCAATTCAATTTATTTTTCCAAAGATTGATGTGAAGAAGAAATGTTTGGATTGACGAAACTATTTAGCACTTCGCAAAACTCATATTGCGAACGAACATTAGTAGACTTCGCAGTATTGGTCAAAACCTCAGATAACATTCGGAAAGTTGAACAAATTCCATCTCGAATTTCCTGAGGAAGAGGAGAAGAATTTGAAGGAATAAGAGCAAGCTGCAAATTGTTTGGAGAAATAGCACTCAAAGGATTTGGGGACAAGATAGGTTTTTCAAAAGAAGAAGTTGAATAAATGTTTTGCGAGGATTGATCTTGAAGAAGTGTTGATAAATTGACATTGTTGAGAGATTGAAGGGTAGGTAATGGAGTAGAGGCAGGAGTGTGTGAAGAAGCATTTTCACGAGGAGGAGAGGAAAATTCCTTATCAACTTCAGGAAGGAAATCATCAATCGGAATTAATGGAGTGGGTTTAATTACTCGAGATCTCTTATCGGGTTTGGTTTTTCGCCAACTGCGAATCAAAATGTAGATTAAAAACTGAGGCAACAATATATTGTTCAGGAAAGAAGACAAAGTATTTTAACTACCTTTTGATTCTCAGATTTTCTTCTTCGTGGATTAGGGCTTGAATCTTTTAGTTGAGGTTTCATCTGAGGAGTTATTTTCTTTGAAATAAACCAAAATCAGATAACAAATTATACAGAAATTAAAGAGGAGAACAAATGAAATGCGCGAAGATAGAAGGAAATTACCTTGGAGAACTCATGAAGATATAATAGAAGAAAAATTGCAGAGAAAACAATGATGGAGAGTATGAACAGAAGATAAAATTACAGAAGTAAAAGGAGAAAGTAAGAAGAAGAAAAGGAAGAGAATATAAAGGAGTTATATAAGGGAATAACTAGAAAAGGATGGTTACAAAAGACGTGTCCAAATTCTAAAAGACTTAGTAACGGTTATGTTCTCACGATCATTTCTTCTTCGTAGAATTGACATGAGAAGAGGCAAGATGTAGGTACTGAATATCGCAAGATAATAGTTCATGAGTATCGTAATAAATAAAGGAGGAGAGAGTTATGAAATGATACGATGATAGAAGTAGCACGGGGAAATATGAAGTTTTGCGAGGATGAATTGCGATACTTCGCAATTCATATACAGCTGCATAAGATTTACTATAAATAGGAGCTCAAATGTAAAATTCAGGAGGTTCTTTTAGTAAGTGTAAGAAATTATCTTAGGAAAGAGAATAGAAAAAAGTTGTAACTATTCTAATTCCATTTTGATAATTCTTTGTAATCAACTAAGAGAATTAATAAGAAAGTTATCATTCACCATCAAGAACTTCTTGAGTTTTTACTAATTCTATTGAGGGTGTAGTTGTAGGTTATTCTGCAACTACAACTTTCACTTGTCCTTTCGGTACTTTTGCTTATAGAAGGATGCATTTTGGCTTGTGCAATGCTCCATCTACCTTTCAAAGGTGTATGGTAAGTATCTTTTCCGAGTATGTTGAAAACATCATTGAAGTGTTTATGGATGACTTTAGTGTCTTTGGTGATTTATTTGACCTTTGTTTGAACAACTTATCTTTAATCCTTGAACGATGTGTTGAAACAAACCTTGTTCTTAATTGGGAGAAGTGCCATTTCATGGTAACTCATGGCATAGTTTTAGGCCATATTATATCTTCTAAGGGCTTGGAAGTTGATAAATCTAAGATAGACCTTATTCGTGTTCTAACCCCTCCCACTACGGTGATGGAGATACGTTCTTTTCTTGGTCATGCAGGTTTCTATTGTAGATTTATCAAGGATTTTCCAAGATAGCATCACCACTTTGCAACTTATTGCAAAAAGATGTGTTTTTTAACTTTGATGAAAAGTGTATGGCGGCATTCAATCGTTTGAAAGAACTTTTGATTTCAGCCTCTATCATTAAACCACCGGATTGGAGCAAGCCTTTTGAGTTCATGTGTGATGCTAGTGACTACGCGGTTGGTGCGGTGCTTGGGCAGCGTGTGGGGAAGATACCTCATGCTATTTATTATGCTTCTAGAACGTTAAATGAAGCCCAACAAAACTACACAACCACTGAAAAAGAGTTTTTAGCTATTCTATTTGCATTGGAGAAATTTCGCTCTTATCTAATTGGTACAAAAGTTGTTGTTTTTTCTGACCATGCAGCACTTAGGTACTTGCTAATGAAGAAAGAAGCGAAACCAAAGCTCATACGCTGGATTTTACTCTTGCAAGAGTTTGATATTGAAATCAAAGACAAGAAAGGAATTGAGAACACCATTGCGGATCACTTGAGCCGTCTTGCTGTGGACAAGGAAGCTATCCCATTGCGTGAAAGTTTCCCGGATGAGCAACTATTCTCAATTACCGTTGGAGAACCATGGTATATTGACATTGTGAATTACTTGGTAACTAAACAAATCCCAAAGAACTTGTCTCGTGCTGAGAGGGACAAACTAAAGAGGTTAGGTAACCAATATATATGGGATGATCCATACTTATGGAAACATGGCAGCGACCAAGTAATGAGAAGGTGCGTTCTCGAATCTGAGTTTAATTCTATCTTGTCATTTTGTCACTCTTATGCTTGCGGAGGACATTTTGGAAGTAAAAGAACCTCTCATAAGGTACTTGAAATCGGTTTCTATTGGCCAACCTTGTTTAAGGATGCACATATATTTTGCACAACTTGTGATTGGTGCCAAAGAACAGGCAATCTAGGTGTCCGAAATCAAATGCCACGAACTTTTATTCAATTTATTGAAGTTTTTGATGTATGGGGTATTGATTTTATGGGTCCTTTTTTCAACTCTCATGGGAATTATTACATCTTACTTGTTGTTGATTATGTCTCTAAATGGGTGGAAGCTAAGGCCACCCCTACTAATGATTCCAAGGTTGTTTCAGATTTTGTGCAAGCTAACATTTTTACAAGGTTTGGAATTCCAAGAGCCATAATTAGTGATGGGGGTTCTCACTTCAACAACAGGACTTTCCAAAGCTTGTTGAAGAAGTACAATGTGTCACATAAGGTTGCAACACCTTATCATCCTCAAAGAAATGGACAAGCCGAGGTTTCCAACCGGGAGGTGAAATCCATACTAGAGAAGACGGTGAATCCAACAAGGAAGTATTGGAGCATGCGGCTAAATGATGCTTTATGGGCGTATAAAACCGCATACAAGACACCTATTGGGATGTCTCCCTTTAGGCTTGTGTATGGTAAACCTTGTCACTTACCCGTGGAGATTGAACATAAGGCATTTTGGACGATTAAGCAATGCAATATGGATATGGATGGGGCTGGAAAGCAAAGGAAGCTACAACTCCAAGATCTATAGGAGCTTCGCAATGATGCATTTGAAAGCTCTCGCATTTACAAGGAGAAAACGAAGGCCTTTCATGATACTATGATTTCTAGAAACCAATTTTGTGTTGGGCAGAAAGTGCTTTTGTTTAATTCTCGCTTGCATTTGTTTTCGGGTAAATTAAGGTCACGATGGATCGGACCTTTCATTGTTACTAATGTGTTTTCTCATGGTGCAGTAGAAATTCGTAGTATTGCTATAGGCAAGGAACTTAAAGTTAATGGGCACCAGTTGAAACCATATTATGAGAATTTCACTTCCGAAGTGGTGGAAGGAGCGGATTTTGTGGATGCACTCCCTCTGGAGGAGTCATAGAAAGCAAGGAGATAGTTGGGCTGACAACTTTAAACCAAGCGCTAAATGGGAGGCAACCCATAGGATGAGTATCTCTTGTCTTATTTTCATTTTCTTGTTTTGTTTTTAGATTTTTCTTGTATTATATTGATTTTATTTTATTTTTGATTTCTTGTCATTTGTCATGCATAATTTCCCACCTTGAATTACTTTGGATGACTCAATTTACATTGAGGACAATGTAAAGTTTAAGTGTGGGGGAGTGGTTAAGCATTTTCATTGTAAATTTTTTCAAAATTTTCAACTTTTGTGTAAATTAGTGCATGAAAAACTCCAACTTGTAGTTAGTTTAGAGTCATATAGTATCCATGTCGCTAAGAATACATCGAGATTCTCATAAGAGTGACTGAACTTAGAAATGACAGAGAATATGATTGTGTTTCTTACTTGTATGAGAGTTAAAGTTGGATTTAACCATGCCAGTGGAAAATATGGTGCAGACTGAATTCGGTAGTAGAGTAGTGGTGCCCTATAGTGGAGACTACCCATGTTACATCATGAGAGGCACCGACCTTCATTTCTGTGTACCTGTCTAAATTTGTGCTTTTAGAGTGTGTGTCACCGTACGTAAACTCCGGGTAGAATGGTGAGCTACCCAACCTCCCACCAATAGAAGCTCTATTTTGATCTCTTGAGTGCTATTTTATCAATCATGAATGGTGGCATCGAATTGCTAACTTACATACCACTTGTAATCTTGTTCGCAGTTAGCACCATCCACTTTATCTCTCTACACCAACAGGTCCATAGAAACACCATCATCATCAACAAGAGAAGCATCACAAGTTCGAAGGAAAGTTGAAGACGTTCTAGGTTTACAAGCAATGGTACAAAAATGAGCAGATTTCAGATTCAAGTATAGCAACAAGACAAGGAGCAGAATTTTTACAAGTTGAAGACTATTTTACAAGAGTGGAGATTATCAAGATGAGAATTCAAGAAGTTTATGATATCGAGACATACAAGTTGTGAAGAATCAAGCGGTAAAGTAATCACACCATGGCATTTGTACTTGCATTTTTATTTTTATTTTTATTTGTATTATATTCTCTTGTCTAAAAAAAAAATAAAAAAATTGGAACATAGTTATCATTATGCTAGTTCCCTCTAAAAAAAAAAGAGAAAAGTTATTTAGGATCATCATTAGTTTTTATTTTTGTTTGTTTTCATTTTGTATTTACTTTGTATTTAATGCTTAAAAGAAAAAAAAATTATTCATTGCATCATATTTTGGTTTGTTTAGTTCATTTCTGGTTTTGTATTCATTCAATAAAACCAATGGAAAAAATCACATTGTCAAGATTCTACGAAGTTCAAGAGTTATCATCAAGAGTTGAAGACCGAAGACGAAGACAAGGATTGAAGATCGAAGACGTTTCTATGGATGCTGTGAGAGTGGTGCTAGCTGCACGCCGAACGGATAACGAGGTAAGTAAGCATATTCCCACCTTCGTTAAGTAGTTGATTTCCTGTCTAAGAGATCGTCAGAAAAAAGGGTTTTCAAAATGAATAAAAGATGTGGGTTTTCAAAACAATTCGGAGGATTTGCCTTCCTACTATTCAACGTGTCGCAGGATTCTCTTTTCATTCCTACCTGGACACATGTGTGACCCATAAAGAGCTGTTTATTATTGAGAGCAATTTCATAAAACCCTTTCTTGTGAGGCAGAGTCAATACTTTTGATCACTCCGAACCCTAATTTCTTTCGATAAGGGATGGTTATTTCTCTCTCAACTTTTAAGAATGAGATTGTGTTCATTTATGTGTCTAACTTATTATGACTAGTATGCAGAATCTTTATGTCTTCTTAGCGCGTTGGATACTATCATTTCGGAGAACTTGTAAGTTGGAAATGTAGGTTGTGTGGGTATTTCTCTAGAAAACGCTCACGTGAGTTGTATGTATCTTTTAGAATAAGTTTTGTTTGATTTGCTCGAGGACTAGCAAAGTCTAAGTGTGGGGGAATTTGATAGGTGTTATAAACACCTTAATTATTATCTAGTATTTATGCTTTCTTAGCTATTTATTTTGTAAAATATATATCTTATGATTGCTTTTGAGTTATTAGGAGCAATGGAGCACTTGGGGGAAAAAGAAGGAAAATTGCCCATTTGGAGCGTAAAGGCAAACACTTCAATTCACAGGCGAGCTATAGTTGGAGCGGGCAGAGGTGCGCAAGAAGGAGTGAAGAATGTACTGTCAGTTTACCAAAACTGACAGTTGAGCAAGGAAGTGGATAGGCGGTCAGTTTCCTGGAACTGACGGGCCAAATAGAATTTGAACACCCCTTATCCCAGCAGTTGGGGTGTACATATCCATCCTTTTTCCTAACACAAGACCTAAAAATCAGAGGAGCAATTATTGCCCCCATCATTAGTTTCTCTTTCTTTCATTCTTATCTGAAATCGAGAGAGAATGGCGTTGTGCTTGTTTGAAAATCAAAGTGAACATGGAGGCAGGAATTGAAGCTGAGACAAGGGGAATTGCATGGGTTCTTACTTGATTTCAAGATGGCAGTATACGAACTTGGTACAGTTGAAGAAATTGTTGGATCTGGTTTGGTTTTGGTCATAGTGAAGAAAATAGAGAGGAAATCTGAGAGTGCCTTTGATGCAAGGAAGGAAATTGAATCTAGGGTTTGATCTCAAACAGGGAATTGTGAAGTGGGTTTTACTTGAATTTCAAGTTCCAGTAGATTCAAAGAGGGTTAATGAAGAAATTAGGGTTTTGAAAATAGTTTTGGTTCTGTGATTGAAGTCGCATTGTATTTATTTGAGATACTTTAGCTGAGTTGTGATAGGAATGGTACTGGTTCAAGTGAACAGAGAATGTAATGGCAGAAGCTTGAATATGTAAGTTGTGAATGTTATGCAGCTGTTGCAGGGGAGGTGGTTATTGCAGTATGCATTAAGGGAATGAGCTATACAAGCTGAAACAATGCAAGGTTAAATGCAGGTGAACTGAGAGATGGTAAAAAGGTTTCAGTTGGAGATGGTGTTGTTGATACTTTGCAAGATGAATGAACTAACTAGGAGATGATAGTAGAATGGTGGTTGTGGTGCTATGATAGTGCAGGTGATTACGTTTGTGGTTGCAGTGGATTCAAGTCCACAACTGGGAGCTGCAGATAATGGAGATTCAGAGTTGTTTAGCTCGAGTTTGTTGATGGTTGGTTGGCAGGTTTATGGCTCAATTGAGTGGCATGGACTGTTATTGCAGGTACTAAAATGGGTCTGAGATGATGTGGTTGTTGGTGGCATTGTTGATGAGCAGTAATGGAATGGTGGTGATTTTCTGCTGTGGTTAATGGTTGAAGTGCAGGGTATGAAATTGCTGGTGCAATGTTTCAGAATTTAATGGAGATGTGAAGTTGCAATCTGGCAGAGGAATTGGTGGTGGTTTTGCTGTCCATTTGGTTGGAACTGGAGGTGCAGGTTGAGCTGGAATGGAAAGCTTGATATCAAATTAGGATGGTGGTCTTGATGGTGAAATTGTATTGACAGTGGAGCTGTTGGGGGTTGCAGTTTTTACTGAGTTGCAAATGCTAGGTGGAATGGGTATGATGTGTTGGTGTTGAGATGGTGGTGATGAACTAGAGAGTTCAAGCGATTGTGAGATCAGAGAAGTCAGTATTGGCTGCGATTTAATGTAGGTGTAGCTGCAGTTTGGTGCTAATGGAATGTGCGGGGACATGGAGCGTGAAATTGCCGGTGATGATATGGTATTCTGAGGGGAAGATGAGAGTCTGGTGCCGCTTTATGAAGTTGGATTTGGTGAGAGACTGGAGTTAGACTTGCAACCTTATGCAACCTTATGCAACTGGTAGCACTGGAGTTGATACTACATGAAGAGCACTGAGGTGATTTGGAGGTTGAGTCATGTACTTGAACTGCAATGAAGATTGGTGGCTAGTTATGGAGATGCATGTGTTGTTTATTAAACATGATGCTGCTACTGAAGTTGGATTTGGTGAGTGACTGGAGTGCTGCTATGGCAAAGGGCAGTGAATGGATGTGTTGCAGGGTCGTATGAATCTGAACTGAAGATGGAGAAGGAATAGAAATGAAGCAGATGCAGTACATGGAAGGTTACAGAGCACAACCATCTTGGCTGTGAAGTGACAGTGCAGCAGAAGAGGGCCATCTTGGCTATGACTGAATTGAACAGACTACAGCCATCTTGGCCGTGAAATTCAAAAGAAAAATTCTGGCCTGGATCAACTCATGTCAACTGGCTTAGTTGACTCCGAGTTGACTCGGTTAACCGTTTGACTTTCCGTGTCTCTGGTTTGATGTCATGCACGGATTCCGGGCCGCGGCCTCAGTTTTTAAATGAGCATATTTTTGGGACATATTTTCACATGGGTTTCTCACACTTGGATCATGGACTTGGTGGACTTCTTGCTATTGGACTTTGGGCTTTGAAGACCTAATTTTGGAAAGTTGGAAAAGCTATAAAAGGAAGAGTTTCTATTCTTTTAGTGAGATATCATAGATCACACAATCTTTCTACTGGGTTTTTGGAGGAGAGCAGCGACTAGGGTTTGCTTCCATTTATTTTTCATGTTCTTCAATTTATTTTTGATAATAATTATGTTGAATCTAAGAACCATGAGTAGCTAAATACCTTTTATTGGCTATGGGATATAAAGTGGATTTCACAAATAAAATCTGATTCAATGCATTAGTTTTGTCTCAAGTTTATTGTTTATGATTCATTGTTTATATCGTATATGATTTGATTGTTTGATTGGTTGAGTCCGGAATAAATCCAATTTGCATTCATTTCTAGAGCTATATTAGGGTTTTCAATACGAAAACGTTGTTAATCCCTGATTCTAAGTAGCATAAATGTTGGTAGTGCTTGTAGAGATATATCCTACTAGTCACATATGAATCATAACTTGGGTTAAATTGATTTAGTGCTTTTACACATTTCGATTGCCTTGATTAGTCTTATTCCATATAGCTTATTGCTTTTAGGGAGTTAAATCTAATTTGCTTTACACTTTAGGTTGCTTTCTAGGAAGAATTCACATATGCATCTTTTAATGTGGTTGTGATGAAATCAGGGAATTAGCGGGGTATTCTTGCGATCAAGGTATCCTAGGACTTTTAGTAAATGAGAGATTAAATTTCAATTCTAGTCATTGATGAAAATTTGTGTTTGTGAATGAAACTATCCAGTGGCCAATACTTTCTCCATATTGATTACTTTAATACTTTATTGCTTTCAAATTAGTTTTATAGCTTTGATAACTCAAACCCCCCCTTTGGTTACTAAGAAACTGAAAATTTGCATAACAACAAAAAGCCTCTCCGTGGATACGAACTCTTTCTTATTGCATACTACTTTATTTTAGGAAGTAAGAAAGTGAAATTATATTTGCGTCGGCTGACAACCGACCAAAACCGTGGCTTTATAGTTCATGAATCGATTCGAGTGAATCATATCGTTTTTGCTTCAATTGTGTCTTGTGTAGTACATGGGATCTCATAGCAATTGAACAACTCTTTAACTAGTTTATTTGAGTCATTTGGACTAGTTATGGTGAAGAAGAATAAGGTTGATATGAAAGTGGTCATATGGCTAAATTTCAAGCGTATAATTCTTAATTACCTAACTTGATTTGTGATTGAAATTATTAAGGTTAGAATCAATTATCAAAGTCATGGATGCTGGTTTTTATTGTAAAAGAAATCTTTTCATACACTTACGGTAACCATCCTTGGTGTAAATCCTTGTGGAAAAGGTTATTCTTCCCTCTAAGCATATCAACTCCTGTTTATACAAGTTTGTATCTTAGAAAAGATGATCACAATAATTGATCTTTATGATTACATATTGTGTATTGTTACCATGAGATAGTTCTAATTTTTTTTAGTAACACAATCTCATGAGAGACTTTCAATGATTGGTTCTTAAATGGTATCTCCTTGTAGGATTTCTAAAATCCAATATATAAATCCTTTTTCCTGGAGAAAGGTCACTCTTGTTGTTCATTTGGGAATGACATTTTATAAGGGAGAGTTCCTCAATGAACTTGTGCTTAATTGTTATATCTTTGAGGAGAGAAGCGGTTGTGGAACATGTAGGGGTTAACTTGTATCTTAATAAACTCCTTGTTGAAGTCACTAAGTTTCGACTATGTGATATCGCCTAAACAAAGTTGATATATTTCTTTCTTTTGGTCATGAAATGTCTCCGTGAAAAATTCATGAGGATCCCACTAGTTTTCGTACCTTTACCAATTTATATTGACAAAAAGAGGGAGAATTAATGTGTAGTTCATACTACAAATACATATGGTTTACAGATCATTATGTAAGGGGGAGTGGTTTTCATGTTGAGATGGAGTATTGACTAAGGGGGAGTGATACATATCACCGTAGTATTATTGTCAAAGTTGTGATACATTGAAACTTTGATGCTGTGTAATAATACTATGATGGATCTTCAACAAGTACAGGATGAGCACACGTAGAGTTGAAGAACCAAGAAAATCAATATTGTCGATTTTGCTTTTAGCAAGTTCAAACCATATGTAAAATGGTTTTGTCACTAAAATTGACAAAGGGGGAGATTGTTAGAGCACTTCTCGGTTGAACCCACTAGCGTTGGTATGTCAAGTTAGTTGTCAATTTTAGTTGCCAAAATGCATTCTTATTTAGCATACTAAAGATAGTTTCGGACTAGATTAGGTCTAAGAAGTTGATTTGAAGCTATCCTTAAAGGATGAAGATTGAATACTACAAGAAGACATCAACAAAGGTATGTGATTGATTTCATTTGGATTCTTGTTCAATTCTACCTTTCTAATCTATCGAGATAAATGCTCACTCTATTGAACATTTCCAATGACGGTAAATGTACATTTATGTATATATACTTGAGGTTATTTGATTCATGACCTTGGTGACAATAACCTTTATCCCTATAGAGTATCTCATATTATAGTGAATGATCTTGCGAATTCAACGAGCCAAGAATCACTCAATTCCGGATTATAACGATGAAGTTATGAGTGATTTATTAAAGTAACAATTATAAGTGTTGTTGTAGTTGTTACAGTTCGTTTGTAGGAAATAATCCATGGACTGTTTGTAACAGTTCGCGGACTTGGGCCCACTTACGTGACTAAAAGGCATTTTGGTCAAATTGGTGATGTCCTTATCTAGAAAAGTTAGCTATTACTCCAAACATCTTTGATTACCATATTAAAGTGTTTGTGATTCTTTCCTAATTAATTTGTGATTTATTCACATAAATACAATATTTGCTAATTAATTATTTTGGCAAGAGTTGTAAATTAGGAAAGACTCCCAAAATCAGGAGAGTCATGAAAAAAAAATAGCTTTGCTTAGTTTTCAAGCTATGTTTCACTATAAATATTGAGTTCGTGAGTTTACACAGTTTTCATCCCCTTTGGAAAATTGGCGTAAGCTCTGCAGGTTGTTTTCCACATCTTTTGTTCTTCGTGAACAAGAGTGAGATAAAAGTCTTTGTATTGGGGATCACAAAGACAAGTTGGATTAAATCTTAGTGATTGATTATACAACTTGTAATCTAGGTTTTTCACCTCTTGTCTATTCTAAGGCTTTCTCTTATGATATAAAACCATTCAAGAGTTGTTGATCATAAACCCTAGGTTTTGATAGATTTCAGTTTCCGATCGTATACCAACACTTGTTAGTCGAAATCGGAGACTAGAAAGAAAAACTTCTATTGAGGCATCTCGTAAAAATACTTGAGAAGGTTTAAACAAGATATCTCCAGATTTATCTAGTTGTTCTTGTTGTAGAATTATTAGGGGTTTCTTAACTTGGAAATTGATCTTTGGAATCACCCAAGTTCACTTACGAAAATCAGGTTCACGGATTTCTTGTGAGTACGCATACTGATTGTAAGTTAAAACCCTAATCTACAAGATTTCCAAAACCTTGATTTATATCTAAAGGGAAATCAAACCGGTGTTTTGTGAAAACAAAATAGCGTATCGTATCAATCGTGTTGTTGTATCTTCTAAAGAGAACCTCGGGTTCTACTAGAAGATTTGTGTGAAGAGTTCCTAAAGAGAATCAGTGTTCTTCTAGGAGTTCTTTAAGAATACAGCTGAAGAAGGTATTACATCAAGTCCAAATAGGTAGTAGGAAATTGGTGTAACAGCTTAATCAGTGTGTGTTTATTCTGGACTAGGTCCCGGGGTTTTTATGCATTTGGGGTTTCCTCGTTAACAAAATTTCTGGTATCTGTGTTATTTCTTTTCCGCATTATATTTTATTTATATAATTAAAATAATATAGGTTGTACGTTAATCAATCATAGTTGTTAAATCCGACCTTGTTTGTTGGATAAGACTTGATTGATCTTGAACAATTGTTTTTGTTATTTTCACATTGTTAGATTCAAGCATTTTAACATTGTTAGACCCAAGACGGACTAACCCCCATTTCAAGTGGACACCGTGTTGAAATAATCCTTTAGTGATTGTTGCTTAAAGAGGTTTATACACGGTGGATATTGAATAGGTTGTGATTAACACAAAATCTTGTTTCAAGAAACCTCACACTAAAATAAGGTTTACGGACTTGCTTCTGTTTAACTATTGATTGTGTTGAGAAGGAGATAAATCTCTTTAATATTATTTCTCAATTGAGTTTTTATTCTTGAGATTATATTGAAGTTTGTTTCATACATATTGCCAAACGAAATATTGGGTGTGGTTGTTAGACCCCCGCTTTTTCAAGCCCTATTTAGGATCGTTATACAACTTTCAGGTTCGTCGTGCCCCATTCAGGATCATTATACTATTTCAGGATCGTCTAGTTATTTAGTCTCCCCACCAAGGAGATATAATTTAGGAGTAAATAGGACTTTTAATTGGAAAGATAACAGGCACTTAACACTTAACTGGATGAAATCTGCTTTTTCAATAAAACATGGTACTTTAACAAAGTTTCAAAAGGCATGCGTACTTTTTTTTTGCGGGTTTTTCAACACAGGGTACTTTATCAAAATCCCCAAAATTATATTTATGCTTGGGTATCAGAAATATTGAATTGTAAAGAATTTTAGGAATATACTAGTCATAATAGGTATCCATGCCAGACTCCTTGTATATATAGTCATATTTGTGTTTCACCTGGCGGAACTCAGTAAATATATGTATATATACAACTATGTTTATTATATAACCCAATATCTGTATATGTGTGAATTTTTCAAAATAATGTTGATGCTTATACAGAATAAATCCCAAGCTCATAGAATTACCCACTAGTATATAACAACTTGAGTCCTTCGGAAAAAAAAGTGTTATCTTTCATAGCTGAATTACTAAAAATTACCTTATATAAATATTCATGGTCAGGTAAATGATATTGATTCATCACATTACCAATACAAGCTTGTATGGAAGCACATGGAAAGCTGCACATGAATATACTTGGTTGAAATATCAAGTCAATGTCGTGTCAAACATAAAAGTAAGGCTCTTATTGACCAAGCCCTAACCTTGGCCTATCTTAGGGTGAGCATCTTTAATGATTGGTTTCCCTAAAATTCAATAATGGTTAAGAAATAGAAAAACCCTCAACTAAATTCATTGAAAATATTCTAATTTCATCATAATATTTCATTACTATAACTCATGGCTTTTCCCTGCAGAATTCCATGGGTTACCAATAAATATTCAATGTAAGGGCATCTGTGCCACCACGAGTAAGCCCCGAGAAAATAGTGCGAGTGTACTTATCAATAATACACGAACGAGCACCCAAAAATATGGACGAACGAGGAAATATGGAGAGATTAAGGAATAATAACAAAAATAAAGAAGAGTCGTCACGCGACCGGGCCCACCGGCCGGTTATGCCGCAGCCGTGGCGGGTCCCATACCTCTTTTATTCATTTTTTTATTATTATTATTATTTCCCTCGTCTCTTGAAACTCTCTCATTTGAGCAAACTTCCTTGTTTGAACAAAACTCCTAAGTTTTCTAAATATTACACAAAACTGAAGAAAAAAAATATAAAAAAAAAATAGGGAAGAGCACTTGACCTGGCCCACCCGGCTGGCCATGCCGTGGACGGTCCCACGCCTATCTAATTCCTTATTTTATTATTTCTCTTCCATCTCATGAAAATTCTCTTGATCGAGAAAACTTCCTCGTTTGAGCAAAACTCCTAGTTTTCCATATTTCATCACACAAGTTAGAAAAATAATAATAAAAAATAGAGAAGAGCATCACAGGATCGGGCCCACCGGCTGGCCGGCCATGCCGTGGCTGGTCCCATACATCTCCATTTCCTTATTTTATTATTATTTTCTTCTCTCATCTTTCATCTTAGGAAACTCCCTCATTCGAGCAAATTTCTAAAATATTGCTCAAAACTCCAGGAAAAAAAGGCAAATGGTCCCACGACCGTCCATCTTCTCACGGCAAATATGAAAATATTATTATTTTGGTATTCTTAAAATATTGGTCACACGAGCAAATTCCTACTTGCTCATTCGAGCAAAATTGAGAATGTCAGTCAAGATCAAACTCTTCTGAAAATGGCTCAAACTACCAACAAAACACCTAAAACTCCTAGGAATGCATGTGTGAGAGTCATGGTGGCCCGTGCTCCACCATGTCCGGACCTGGCCGGTCCCTTGGTCATCATGGTCGACCGATCCCATGTCTCTCCATTATTATTTTCATAATACTAATTCATATTTTCATGAGTCTCCAATAATGAATCCTCGTTCAGAAATATTTCTCCGCACGGACGTACATCCACCACCAAGGGACAATTCTATACCCCTTGGGCGGTCCCTCTTCTCTTCATAATGAGGTTTTGCTACCTAATACTCAGACGAGAACTATTTTAAGAAAGATCAAACGAGCATTTAATCATTCTTTCACCAACTGGTCTACAAAGGACTTTGGTACTTGCTCATTCGAGCATCTAGACGCTAAATGGTCAGCTCACCATCTCATGTAGACGGTCCCTATCCTACTCATGGTTGATTTTCAATAAGTCATCTATTGATCAACAATAAATCAAAATTAGGTTTTCAAACCAAATGCTCTGCAAAGCATAATAATTTTGAACAAGTTCAAACACCAACAATTTTATGTTGATCCAGCAATCAATATTCTAATTAATTATATAATATTTAGTTCTGCTACCAGTATTTTAATTAATATTTTATTTGGTCCCGCTACCAATAATTCATTAATCGAGCAATATTTGCTTAAATTAGCAATACTTGCTCAAACTAGCAATATTGATTCAACTATCAATATTTAATTAATTGCTCGACCGAGCAATATTTCTCATATTGATTAAGTTATCAATATTCGAGTAACAATATTTCTCATATTGATTCAACTATCAATATTCGAGAATTTCACACTGACCCATCTATCATATTTCATTGGTTCATCAACCAATATTTGATTTGTTAGTTGACCCTTATAATATATTATCGCATTTAACAACTCATGACAGAGTGCTCAACATCATTTTCTATTAATAAGTTCATGATCGAGCAATCTCATGGGCTCGTTAATCCAAATTATCAGAATATTATTATTACCTCAACTGGTGAAACGATGTATCATAATTAATCAAGACCAAAGTCTGTGTATTATCTTGTCCCAGCAGACACCACGCTCAATCGAGAGTCTCAGAGCATATCACATTCGTTCATTATGCTCGACTAATCAAGGCTAAGATTTATGTCTAGCCAAGTCAACAATTGACTAATTCAACACATGTCTGCCTTGCAGACTCCACAAGCATGATACATCAATCATGTCACATGGGGGGATATTAACTAGGGTTTTGGTCTGGAGACCTACGACACGTGTGTACACCCACGATGAGAAATATGAGTAAGTCGTGCAAGCAGTTGAAGGATTTGAAAAGTAATGGATGAATAATCAACTAACTCTCTGCACGACGTGGAACTGGTTTAACCACGATTTCCAACTTTCCCACTCTTTCACTCCAGCAACCGTCATACTTACTGGGATCAATGTGTCTACTATTCTTGTAATATAAATAAGTCTCTGAATCCATGATTGAAACGCAACAAGAATTCTCATTTGAGCAAGAACTCTCAACATAGGGGAATTCAATCAATCAATCAGAACTTACTCGAACTCAACAGTTCACTTGCATAAATCTCAAAATACATCCATAGTCCTCGATCATCATTGATCTCACACACTTCTCAGCTTCCCTCCTACAGATCGACCCTCATCCCTCTTTGTGACCGAACTGACTCTGGAATAGCCATTGTCTTGGTTTAGAACAGAGTCCTACAGATTGATACCTCGAACTCAAAGAACTCTCATGCAGTGCATCTATTTGCAAAAGGTTAAGGAAATTTGCTCGGTCGAGGAATCGTTCGTCTCACCACTTTTCCTAAAAAGATAGTGAACCATTTTCACCCATCAACAAATTGGCGACCACGGTAGGAGATTAATCTCCTGGTTGCAATTCCAACTTTCACAAAGATGGTCGGTCTTAGGTATGATTCAAATACTCTAGATTTCTATCATAATCTGGATTCTCCGTTTCTTCCAGACATACGTCTTTAGTTCAGCTCCGTTACTAGATCTTCTTCCTAAATCAAAGCTACTTTCTTATAAAAGTCAGGTGCATAACATGGAAAGGTATCCTGAACTTTCGAATGGTAATGCTCCTCATGTTCCTTCGAACAATTCTAATAGTCATCATTCCTATTTTACCACTTCCTTCCTTCGTATCGATGCATTTGATGGAGAAATTTCATCATTGGCTGAGCTAGCACGGAGGCAAGAAATGTGAATCGATTGAAGTGAGCAATTGATGACTTATTCACCTGCATGGTGGATTTGACAAGATTTTTGGGAGACGAAGTGGTGGAACGCCCGGATTCTGCTACTGATACCCATCCGCAAACCAACAGTTTCATTACTTACGAAAAACCGGTGGATCAAGAAGCCGCACGTCCGATCTAAAGCTTATAGGAACTCCAACGCTTCTCCAGATATCAACGGAGGTACATATTTTTCGCATTCAACAAAATATCGTCTGATATGCAACTAACTCCATCATCCCCATCAGTCGAGGAAATATCCATGATGTCTGACCTTTCAATAAACAATATCACCTTTATTGAGGAAGACCGAATAGCCGAGGAAAGAAAAAACAGAGCCTTGTTTGTGACTGTTTTTTATCAAAGACTCTGAATTCAAGAGAGATATTTTCGACACAGGTGCTTTTACCAATGTTATTTCCCTCAAAACTCTCAGAGCAGCCAAGGCCCCATAAAGCAACATCGTCTATCATCCCATGCTGATGACAGGTTTTGAAAGAATCCAATGATATACATACGGGTATACATATGTAGATATGAAAGTGGGACTTATTCAATCAACTGTCAAATTTCATGTGATTGCGAAAGAGCCTAACTATCATATGATACTCAGACGACCGTGGCTAAATGAAAACAAAGTTGTCCCTTCGACATATCATCAATCCATGAAATCTCCGCTCAATAACAAGATCGTTCACATTACAGCTAGATCATCTCCTTATGCTCTGGTTTACGATGTTGAGCTCCTTGAACCACGAAAATGCATCCTTGAACTACCAAGTAGGGTCTACATTACCCCGCTCCCAAGTAGGACGTCCATCGAGAAAGCTGACAAGGTATCATCCCCGAAAGATAATGTCATACCTTCTCAACAACATTCCCAGCCGCTCAAGCGTCATCAAGATCAATTATTGGCTCATAAACGTACTAAGAAGGGGTCTAAATTTATAACCATCCATGATGCGGAAGGGAATATCATCTACCTCCAACGCAAATATTAGAAATTAACAGGATAGGTTGATAAAAAATCTACATGCCCTGAAAATTCCTATCACAACGAAAAATCATCAAAAGAAGAGATGATCCAATATGCTCCACGACAACTACAAGATGGCACTAGTTCCACCACTGATGATCTTGAGACAATCAACATCGGAACAGAAGAGAATCCTAGACCAATGTTAATCAGTTATGTCATGTCATCGGAAGAACGAGCAAGGTTGATAAGTCTACTAAAGGAGTATCAATATATCTTTGCTTAGATGTATGAGGAAATGCCTGGTCTAGACCAAAAATTATCCACTCATGCACATCACTCCCGGCTCCAAACCTGTCAAACAACCGCTCAGGAAGTTCATACACGATGCGAGGAACATATCAAAGTTGAAATCCAGAAACTATTGGTAGCAAGATTCATCAAGCCCATTCAACATCTAATGTGGCTGGAAAACGTTGTCCCAGTCAAGAAGAAGAATGGTTAAATCCGATGTTATGTGGATTTCAGGAACCTGAATAAATGTTGCCCGAAGGACGACTTTCCCTTACCCAACATTGATATGCTCATCGATGCAACTAGTGGTGACGACATGTTCTCATTCATGGATGGTTACATTGGATACAACCAAATAAAAATGTATGAGCATGATGCTAACATGACTGCATTTCGAACTCCAATCGGAAATTTCCATTATATAGTAATGCCCATTATATTATAAAATGCAGGAGCCACTTATCAACGAGCCATGACAGCCATCTTCCATGACATGATGCATAAACAAGTAGAATACTATGTCTACGATGTGGTTGTCAAATCGAAAACTGGATCATCCCACTTAGATGTCTTAAGACAAATCTTCGAGAGATGCAGATAATATAAATTGAAGATGAATCCCCTGAAATGCGCCTTTGGTGTTTCTTCTGGAAAGTTTCCAGGGTTCCAAGTTATTGCAGAAGGGATCATAGTTGACCCAGATAAGACGAAAGCTATTACCATCATGCTTCCTCCACGCACTATGAAAGAGCTTCATAGTTTTATGGTCAAGGTAAGTTACATCTGTTTGATTTGCTGATTGATTTGAGAAAAAGAGATAAACTCTTTTAGTAATATTCATTGATTGAGTTTTTACTCTCGGAATATTATTAAGGTTTAGCCATACAGATTGCCGAACGAAAAAGTTTGGTGTGGTATAGTACCCGTGTTTTCAGTAACAATCGATGAAGAACGAAGCAATGCAACCTTTATAAGAAGTGTTCATATGCATCTCTGGTACACACAAAGGACACATCGATCGTACATACAAACCAGGAGATATGGCTCTTATAGTGAAGACTATGGAGTCAGAAAATCTATACGTGATTACTAATGAAAATGTGCAAGCCTGGTTGACCGATCATACTAACTCCAAATTGAGTATCTTTTTTTTCTTTCACATGATAGCTTGGTCTCTTAGCCTCAAAAGTTGAGTCAAGCATCAAAATCTGACACAATGTGAATTTTCTAAAATTTCCGGAATAGACGACATGCAAGCTAGGGTTTCCAGACGGGATCCGAAGATACTCATCCTCTAAAGGATATCACCATATTGAAGACATCATCGGCCTTATGTCACTATCACTCCACTATCGTTATTCTATATAAAGGTCTTACCTTGGTAACACGTCCATGCTTGGGTATACTTTGAAGTGATGTTAGGTGATGGGTGATCTAGTGGGGTTCTATACTATTTGACATCGCTAGCTACTCAAAGTGGTTGTCCTTATGTGGTCACCTGCTATTACTATCCTGCTCTTCCGGTTCAGAAACACAAATCTGTGAGAACAAGCAAATATTATCGATGTCGACAATCCTTATTACTCCCTCCGTTTCTAAAATATAGGCAGGTTTTTTTATTTGGGTATATCAAAAAAATAGGTTTGTTTCCATATGTGAAAAGTCAAATGTTATGATTTTACTACTATATCCATAGAGGGACCACTTCTCTCTCTCCTTTTTTCTCTCTAATATAAAAGCATTCACTTTCTCCTATTTCTCTAATAACAAATGAGTGGGACCAAACGATAGTTTTGGAAAAAACATGAAAAAGTTGCTACAATGATTAGTTTTCTTAATTTTTGTGAAAACCAAACTTGCCTATTTTTTAGAAACGGAGGGAGTACATGTGAACGGACTTTCCTGATGCGTTGATGCTAGCTCTCTCGTGCGGATCGATGGATGCTTCCCTTATGCAACTACCAAGGGAGTTCAGGCCAACTACAATATTTCTGGTAATATCCAACAACTCAACTATAAGTATTTATTTTAGTCTGTCACCATCTTCTGCTCACCCCGCAACAATATCATTGTTAGGTGCTAAGCATGAGACTTAGTGTTGACGGTGATTTTTAGTTTAGTACAAAAACTGTAAAAACCCCTATATTTCTAACACGGTACTAGAAATACTGGATTTTGATGTGCAAAGAATTTAATCGCCCGGCAGTTCAAAAACTCTTTCTTTTTCTTTTTCTGTTTCTATTTTGATAACAGTTTTTTTATATAGATAATTAATATATATGGGGGTAAATTTGGAAAGAAGCAAAAATGTTAATGGATCCAAATGGGCCTATAGATGGTGAATGGTGTGTTTGATGTAAAACTATAGTCACATCAATTTTTCAGATTTTCTCCATTGTCAAACCCACCGTCCGAAAAGTTCACGGGCGCACCCATAAGGAGTTGATGTTGTTGGTTGGGAAGTTATAGATGTATTGGTGTTGGTCATAATGTTTGAATAATCTGTTATGCAGCTATGAAAGATTATGCATCTCCAAAGGTTATTGCATAACTGGTTATGCAGTCCAGAAAATGGTTGCATAACACGTTATGCAACAATTCTTTTGTTAGTATTGAAACCAACAAAAAAAAAGGTAAAAGGATCGCATAATTTGTCGCGCACCTATCTCATACCCAATTAACACTCGCGGATTTCAATAACATGTTATGCAAAGAATCAAAATCATTTGATGCATAAAGCATTATGCAACCACTTTTTTGTAAGCTCTGAAATAAAAAAGATTGATGCATAACTTGATATGCATCCGAAAATATGACTGCATAACGCATTATGCATCAATTTTTTTTTGTGAGCACCGAAATTAACCAAAACAATGGATGCATAACTTGTTATGTAGTCAAAAAAATTATTGCATAATTCGTTATGCGTCTTTTATTTTTTGTGATGTTATTTTTTAGGTGTATATACTATTTTAGTGGTTGCATAACTAAATTACTAAATGCATGAACTAAAATATGGGTGCATAACGTTTTATGCATCTTTTGTTGCGTCTGCATAATGTGTTATGCATCATTTTTGGTGACTGCATAATGATTATGTATCAAGTTTTCGAAAATTTTGCCTAAAATGAAGATCACCTCCGATATTTTCGTGAAAACAAAAATTTGATATTGTTGTTTGTACTCGTTGTGTAGCTGTCTTTAAAAGATTTCCAACAATATAAAATTTGTAAAATTTCAAAGCGCGGTTTTATAGATATGTTAAGTTCAAGTTGCGTTGTCAATTATACCCCTGAAAAATTAGGACGTATGACCCACATCTTTCAAAATTTCATGTTCTATAATTATGGGTGCCATAGAAATAAAAATTAATTTTGGGCCTGAAAATAGTTCTTTTTGTTTGGGCCTTAGGCTAAGTTTGCCATGTTTATTGGATGATAAGGTGAAGCCCGTCAAAACAAGGGCTATTTATTCGATCTCCACTGACTGTAGTTTTCGTATCTTTCCTAAAAAAAGAAACAGAAAAAAAAGGCGTGCGGGTCTCTATCTGGGAACTTTCAACTCAGCCAAGAACATAAAATCTGGGAAATTTGGAGATAAAAGCTAGGCTAAACGCGATAAAGAAGAGGCAGCAAATAGAGATCAAGACAAGAAGAGGGAGTAAATTGACATACCAATTGTGAGAATCAATTGGTTTCATATAAATTGTGTCTGACGTACCAAGTACTTTTGGAATTTGAATCAATCTCGAAGAAGAAACCCTAAGGTATGCTCAATCTTTCTTTTTTCCTTTTAACTTGTACTGTATTCAAATGAGAATCTGAACTATAGATATCAGTCGCTGTTTCATGATAATTAGATTATGAAATTTACATTTTTTTTTATTTATCCATGTCCTGTTTGGTATGACGAATTTAGGGTTCTGTTCATCCCTTGACGTGTATTGTTGGGACACTGACGCTACGGCCTTGCTATTGTGGCTTAAAACAACTATCTTTCTGTATTCAGTATTTCTCTTATTAGATTTTTTTTTTCTGTATTAGATTTTTTTCTTATTAGATGTTTCCTTTTAAGTTTATGTTTCTCTATTTAACTAGAATTCTAAGCTATATAAGCAATGCCGTAAAACTAAAGTTTATTATCAATCAATACAACTATTTCAAGGTGGTAGAATCAAAGGATTAAGGTGTCTGATCCCCAGTCAACTGATCAATATCAGTGTTTGTTGAAGTGGTTTCCTACGGGATAGTTACTTTGTTCAAGAGTAATTTATTCTCAGATCTCCAGTGTTTAAATTTTTTTGAGTGTGATGTTTTGAGGATCCTATTCCTATTTGCTTTGACTGGCCTATATAGAAGAGTTTTTTTTAATTATTATTCAGTTTAGTGCAAACTTTAATCTGTTTTCTTGTTTGGTTTTCTTCTCTTGCTGGTGTTTAGGTTGATATACTATCTTCTCGGATAGCATGGAATCACCGAGCATTGCCATAGATATCCAGCCCTCTGTTGTTTCCATTGGTCCTTACTACAATGGTAAACATCACTTGGAACGAATGCAAGCTCATAAGAGAAGAGCACTCTCTCACTTCATCACCCGAACCAATGAGCCCATCGAATCCTACACATCTAAACTGATTAAACTTCTGGATCAATTGAAGGCTTCCTACAAATATCTAGACTGGACGGCTTGGCAAGATAATGATGACAAGTTCGTTGAGATGTTGATGCTAGATGGATGCTTCATTCTTGAATTCTTGGACATTGCTGATAAGTTTCCTCATTATCACAGTGATCCCATGTTTAGCTACCATGCTTTCGTCTTGAACTATGATCTAGTGATGCAAGACTTGTTGATGGAGAAAAATCAATTGCCATATATGGTACTTGCGACACTGTGGTCAATTGGCTTCCCTGACAAAGAGGTATGTATGATAGGCTTAACTCAAAATCGACATGCAGAACAACAAGCTCATCTACTTTATTTGGTTTGTTTTTGTTTAATTCTTTTTCAGCCGCTAATATACTTTGTGGATTTACAATTTCATGGCCCGAAGCAGAAGTGTTTTAGATACCACTCATATATGAAAGATTGCACATCCATAGGTTACAGCTAATAGTGGGTTAATCTTTTTCATGGTGGTGTATTTGATTATCACGTCACACTGAAGGTCTTTGGTTTCAACCCGGGTAACGCCACCCCACAAATTTTTGTTAACCAGTTAGCTCTTGGTTTGTCTGGCTATGTCACCCTTTGCGAGTTTAACTTTAACTCAGAGGGCAGACATTTACCATAAAAATGTCTGCCTATGTCACCACAAATTACCTACAACAGATGTCTTTGACAAACCGAATTTGTTCCCTGTTCCTTTATAAAGCCCGCCTTGACCTGAATCCGTTCTCTTCCCGCAGGAATAGCATTGCCACATATGTTTTCCATGCCACAAACAACTACTTTTATTGATCTTGTATTTGAATACCTGATATGAGTTCTCTGGATCAAGTTAACTGTTGTATTCCTTTATTAATTACACTAATTTTGGGAAAAGGCTGATTAAGCTGTTATTTAACAATTCGTGCAGGAACATGGCTTCTTATCCAAGATGATGTCTGTCTATAACCCAGACCCATGCTTTCACGCGCTGGATTATATGAAGGCAGCAATTGAACAATATGCATTGAAGGGGAAAAGACGCATATGTTGCGCATCAGAGCTTTACCAGTCTGGAGCCAGGTTTGTGAAGGCAGCCTTATTCGTTATCGGGTTCATCAGTGAAAACGGAATCCTCAAACTTCCACCCATTAGCGTGGCAAGACTCCAGATGTCCATACATAGCCAGATAATCAAGTACGAGCAAACTCTGGAGCCTAATCGAGGATTTAGCGCATCCATGGGCATCTTGGGATCTCTTATCCAGTCCTCTGAAGATGTCCGGGTGCTAACATCACTAGGGATCTTAGTTGATTCTTTCGGCTGTGACGAAGAGCTTGTACTGACGATAAAACGCCTCATGAAGCGCATACGACTGAATCCTGAAGACTGTTTAATGTCTTGCTCCATGCTGCAGCAGATGCATACTTTCTGTGAGAAGAGTGCTAATAAGTGGGGTATCAGGTTTCGTTTTGGAAGTTATGACATCCAAATGAAACACTACATTAATCACTTGACTTTGTTTGTGATGGTGGCACTAGTATACTCAGTGGTAGTTGGAGCACCTGGCTTGATGTTAGCCGTGCTCCTTTTGATGTTCCTCTATGTTGTGTACGTTAAAATAATCTAAGATTTAATGTTGTCTCAAGAATGGTGCCTGCCATGTAATAATATAAGATTCATATTGTAATGCAACTCTCGTATTAAAGTCACCAGTTATGGTGCTTGAATTTGTCATCAGTCCAGCTCATATAGAACCCTTCCCAATTTGAGGGATGCTCAAAACTAAATACCCACTTTGTATGTGATCGTTAGGCAAAAAAAGAAAGAAAGTAAAAGAAACACCATCAGTGCATACATTTAACGCCCTCAACGTCCTAGAATCGGTGGTAGTTTCGATAAGTTTAATCGGCGGTAGTTTCCATAAGTTTACTACTATCATACCTCTTTTTTTTTTTAAACGAAAATTTTCTTTCCTGAAATAAATTATATATTTAGTAGAATAGCAGAGAAGTTACATAGTAGGCAAGCGAGCAACAAGTTGTGCCGCTAGCCCTTTTTGAATAACAAAACCTATCATATTAAAAATAAAATTTCGTGACATTTTTGTGCATGACTTTCTGGATCCTCTTGAGTAGTCCAACTGCTTCTGGAGCCAAATAACCAAAAGTATCAAAAGCAAAGGGGACGAAAGCATGCCCATTGTCAACACATGCTTTCTCATGCTTCGATATCTTACATGAGGCGCCTTTTAGCGTTCTTGCCCGATCGTAAAGGTGCCATGTCCAATGCCTACCAAAGGAGATTTCAGTGAGGTCAACACATGTGTGTTTCCCATTAGCCCATCCAAAAATAAGAACATCTGCTTTGGTCTTAGTGTCGATCTCCTTCAAGTGGGTCTGCCAGAAATGCACATGTGCTTCTTTTTTGCCTAAATGCCGCCCTCCACAAGACATCATACAAGATATCCTCACATGATCATGTCTATATTTAAAAAATGGTCTACTTTACAATGAACCGCATGTTCACCATATGAGTCCAAGCATCATGTGATGCAAGTAGGGCAAGCAAGAGTCGAGGGATAAAGCGGATCATTAACTCCGTATTTGAGGATAGAACGCACTCCAAAGGAGACATCTTCTGTCTAAGCCCCTCAATCAGAATAGCCAGAAGAAAATATTGGGCATGTGCTGCTTGCAAACAACCAAAAACGCTTTTTGTCTCTCCGTTAGCATGTAAACTCTATTAATGTCCTTAACCGCTTTACCAAAAAGAGCACTCGCCAGGATGCTTTGTGCTTTAGGGGGGGCGTTGTCTTTATTGGTGAAGTTGTTAAGATCAAAATCAGGAAGAGTCACTTATAACGTTTCCAAAGCCTTATTAAAATTATCATCCATACCTTCCACACCACTGCACCTCAATATGTGATCATGTAACCCCCAAGATTGCACACGCGAAGCCAAAAAAACATATTCATACGCCTCCCTAGCAGTGTAAAGGCCAAGACCTCCATATCTGATAGGTAGAGTAGATAGTTTCCACTGCAGCTCTCCAAAGAACGGTCCCCCACAAACCACAATGGCTTCCACCACTTCTCGCAAGCCTCTATCAAATGTATCTACCTCCTCCATAATATAGTCTGGGTGAAAAATACAAAGGCCAAAAAGCAGATTGGAGATACCCATACACGTTCGTAAAAGCAGCAATTCACTTTGAGGATCGTGGAGCTTGGATAAAATCGATCAAATCCACTTTTTCAGCCCCTCTTAATGGCAAGGCCCTTCACAAAACCATCGCCGAGGCTAACCGCACCACCTAATAGTTTGACTCCCTTATCCGGTCTTGAGATTTCGACAGGAAACATCTCATCACTTATCCTTCGTCCATCACAAGAGGGCCAAAATATTCAGTTTTCTTAATATTCAATATATATAAGCCCAAGCGCAGGCCCTTCTGTTTTGACAATAGTGAATGCTTTTACCACTTCTTCGGTGTCGCCAATAATAGTGCCATCATCAAGATACCAGGCATGTAGGGATAATATGCATTGCTCATTTATCTTAGATATAAGCTGATGAAGTACCAGAGCAAGTAACAAAGGCCCTAAAGGGTCACCTTGTTGTACTCCTGTAGATGAGAATATAAAGGAGTCCCCCACATACAGCCGTGCAGGTTGACCATACAAGTATTCTACCCAAGGCGATATAGATGGACAAAGCTTACGTACATCATAAAGCATAGTTGTTCGGTCAACTAGGTTAAATGCATTGGTGAAGTCAACAGTTAGCATATAGAGGCTAGCGTCTACATGATGTTTACTGACAAACATATTCACAGCATGTAGGATTGCCTCAGCACCACCTGAAACACCTACTCCAAACTGGAAATCATGTAGATACGCAGCCATGTCCTTTCCAACCCCTTTCATTGCCGCTTTGGACACCAGTCGATGTCAAATTGTCCCAACAGTAATGGGACAGATGCTCTTATCCTGTTTAAGGAGGGGGTGTTAAGGGAGACGATGCAATGAACTCCGCTAGGTTAAGAGGGCATCTCCCACCAAGCCAAAGATTAACAACCCTAGTTATGTCCGTGACCATATCGAAGAGCTGGATTGAGCCTTCCCCACAGAAAGCATCCAACAAATGTTGTGCCCGAAGGCCATCCCTTCCACACGAAGTTCCCTTGGGGAAAGGTTTAATACAACTAAGAATAGTACCTTCTTCGGCCACTAAAGGCGCCTCATGAAACGTATAGGTTGGCTTCCGTGGAGGCGGCATAGTCGGATGCTTCTCCTCAAGTGATTTCCTTGTGTTATCGTTGTATGGCGCCACCCCGAACGAACTGATGGCTTTAACAACCGCTGTGAAGTGCCCATCCTCCCAACTGATTTTTTTCTTTCCGATTTCGATTTTTTCTTCTTTCATAATTGGTGGTTTAGTGAAGTTCGATATCTATCAATTATGAAAGTAGCCCTAGATACAAAACTTTTTCAAAGTTAAAATTTTTCGAGTTTTACTATCACCGTCAGTGCAAATCAAATATCTACCGAATATAAAAGTTGCCCCAAATATAAAATTTTCAGAGCATATAAAATTTTGAATTTTTCTATTTTCACAATCGACAGTATTTGCAAATCAAATATCTATCGACTATGAAAGTAACCACAAATATAAAATTTAGAAGATTTTGAATTTTTTGACTTTCACAATCGGTAATTTTGAAGAATCATATGCCCATCGATTGTGAAAGTAACCCCAAATATAGATTATGCAAAACTTGCGAAATTTAAAATTTTTATACTTTCATAATCGGTAGTTTTGGAAAACTAGACATCTACCAATTAACAATGGGGCCTATTACGAAATTTTTCAAGTCATATAATTGGTAGAAGTAACTAAACTTGTCTATTGATTATACTGATTTTGAGGACCAGAAACCTGAATAGGATTTGGTTACCAGAGCCGTCCCTGAGGCAAGGGATTCGAAACTTTTCTTCGGGCAGCACGTCCAGGGGGCAGGAGAAAAAAATGTTATTAGGGTGGTCATATGTTATAGTAGAAAACCAAAGGTCTAAAAAATAATTAGAGATACAAAATAGGACGCATTTATGAAAGAATTAGGGGCATAATATATAGAAGGAGTTATAAGAGGGGTTAATAATAAATATTAGAGGAGTTAATACTAAATATCAAACAAGGAAAAACGTGTTTCATTTCTGAAACAATTTTTTTTCTTAACCTCTCTCTTTGTCGCGCTCTCTGTCGAAAACTCCATTTTTTTCTTGGACTGTCTATGCCGACAATCGAAATAGATATGGTTATGCAAGTTGATTTTAAAGATATACTTTGTGATTTTGCATCTAGAAATGTGAGAAGAGTTAACTTTCAATAGATGATATTTGTATGATTATCGGAATCAAAATGAACCTTCAGTTTTATTGGTTTTTGAACCATAGTTTGCTTTACATATTTACATCTATGCATAACTTCTTATCTATTAATATTAGTCAGTTCATTTACTGTTTGTGCTGAGGTAATGGGAGTCACCTCATCAATCCGGGGAAACATCTTTTGGTTTTCTTTGGGGCAGCAAACTGTCAGGGCCGACCCTGTTGGTTACTACCGGTAGTTATTGGGTTGTAGTTTTCTACCGGTTATCTAACAATCGGTACTAGTGTAAAAACTTAGCCCTTTGATTGTTGTTGTTATTTTATCTAGAGAACTTGTCTAAATTTATATATGATGGTGATTTAACTCGTGTGTGACTATATAGGTTGTATATTCGTCATGGTGATTTACTCTAAACTTGTAATTTTTTGGTGTTGCTTATTAAATGTGGTATTTTATACCTCCGACTCACTTAGTTTCTTATATATTGTATTGAGTTCTTATGAACTTGAGGGTCCTTTCAAAATACTTGTTGTATTTTTCGTATCTTTGTCCTTTTTTTTGTGATAAAATGGTGGAGAAGGGATATATGTGCTGAAAAATAAATATCTAAACATAAAAGAGTCAATCTTTTATCAAGGGGATAAACATATCATGTTGTGTAGTATTACATACTACATAATTGAATAATAATTAGGTTTGGGTTGACTATATGGATACCTCACCTTTAGGGGAGTAATAAAGTTTTTGTTATTCAAATGCTTCAACAACGACATTTTTGTTGTTGTTGAATATATGCAGGAATTTATGTTGTTGAACTTGGAATCAAGCATATGAAACTAGAGTTAAGAGATTGTTACGTAATGTGCTATATTTAACTTGTAATTCTTGTATTCTCTGTACGTAAAGAGTTTTGTCGCTAAATTTGACCTGGGGGGAGGGGGGGTTATTGCTACAACATGGCTTAGGTATACTCACCAAGTGTAATTGGTATGTCAAGTTTGGTTGTCATAATTTAGTTCCAAAACTCGAAGATGCTTGATTTGATTAGTATGGTGAAACTTCGTTAATTAGGTTAGACTGGGCTCTTGTTACTCCTAAAAAACTTGAAAACATATAGACATCAATGAACATATCATCCTTCAGTTCGAGGTTAACAGTAATAGACTTGACTTGTTCCATTTTTATCTTTGTTCTTTCAAGTCAGTTCCATTGAAACCATAACATTCGAACTACGGTTTGTTTACTTGTCTCTAGTATCAATGACCTGGTCATTATATTATGAACAAAATTCCAAGTAAATATATACAAGTTGATTTATACAACTCGAGTATAAGGAGTTACAAAGTATAGTTAATCTATGCACTTCATAATTTATTATGGTATGATTTAGTATGTCAAACTTTTGGTGAACCCATAACTTGGAATTGTGTGTAATTACAGATTTTAAGGGAGTAGACTCACGAAACTTGTTTCGTATTTGAATGCATGATTCAAATGATACATTAGGACCTATCCCTTTGAAGGATTTGTATTAGGACCGATCCCTAAAGGATCTCTTCTATGACTGATCCTAAGGATTTATAGTAAGACTGGACTTTATATGATCAACAGTGCATTTTTGATTTGTCTACTAACCCAGGTTTTATATAGATACCGAATGTAATTTGGTTAGAAAGGAAAGTTTACAAATTTTGACATAGTATTTTAACATGTGCTAAACTTTTATTACTTAATGTTAAGTATTTTCCTCGATACTCAACGCGAGATCCGTAAACCAAAATATTCAGATATCTTTTAGATATTCGAATTTATGTGCTTACCATATCCCATAGTTTTGTATATCTATAGTTACTATATTAGTAAAATGTATGAATGTGAAAACGCGGGGGTACCAAAATACACCACCAACTTATTCTTAGGCAATATGTATAGACAAACTCAACACAATTATGAGAGTTCAACTCAATCAAGGAATAATATCTAGAGTTATCTCTCTCTCTATGTCTCTCTCTCTCTCTTGCAATTAGAACGTTTACGGAACCAAGTCCGTGAAACTATTTACAAATAGATTATTTGGACGGAACAAAAGACCAATGTCCAAGAATCAATCAAGTCATATCCAACAAACAAGGTAAGATTTATCTACTATGATTGATTAATGCACAACCTAGTGTTGGTATGTCACCAAGTGTTGTTAGAGCATGGCTTGGGTAAACTCACCAAGTGATGGTTATGTCAAGTTTGGTTGTCATATTTTAGTTCCAAAACTCGAAGTTGCTTGATTTAATTAGTATGGTGAAACTTCGTTAATTAGGTTAGACTGGGAACATAGAAATATTGATGCTCATTCTTGTTACTCATAAAAACTTGAAGATATATATACATTAATGAACACATCATCCATAAGTAGACTCGCCAAGTATTAGAGCATGGCTTGGGTAAACTCACCAAGTATTGGTATGTCAAGTTTGGTTGTCATATTTTAGTTCCAAAACACGAAGATGCTTGATTTGATTAGTTGGGTAAAACTTCGTTAATTAGGTTAGAGCGGGAACATAGAAATATTGATCCTCACTATTGTTACTCCTAAAAAACTTCAAGACATATAGACATCAATGAACACATCATCCTTCAGTTCTAGGTTAACATTAATAGACTTGACTTGTTCCATTTTTATCTTTGTTCTTTCAAGTCAGTTTCCATTGAAACCATAACATTCGAACTACGGTTTTTTTACTTGTCTCTAGTATCAATGACCTGGTCATTATACTATGAACAAAATTCCAAGGAAATATATACAAGTTGATTTATACAACTCGAGTATATGGAGTTACAAAGTATAGTTAATCCATGCACTTCGTAATTTATTATGGTATGATTTAGTGTGTCAAACTTTTGGTTGAACCCGTAACTTGGAATTGTATGTAATTACATATTTTAAGGGAGTAGACTCACGAAACTTATTTCGTATTTGAATGCATGATTCAAATGATACATTAGCATCTATCCCTTTGAAGGACTTTCATTAGGACCGATCCGTAAAGGATCTCTTCTATGACTGATCCTAAGGATTTCAAGTAAGAACTTTATATGATCAAAAGTGCATTTTTGATTTGTCTACTAACTCAGGTTTTATACAGATACCGAATGTAGTTTCGCTAGAAAGAAAATTTTACAAATTTTGACATAGTATTTTAACATGTTCAAAACTTTTATTACTTAATGTCAAGTATTTTCCTCGATACTCAACGCGAGATCCGTAAACCGAAATATTCAGATATATTTTAGATATTCGAATTTATGTGCTTACCATATCCCATAGGTTTGTATATCTGTAGTTACTATATTAGTAAAATATATGAATGTGAAAACTCGGGGGTACCAAAATACACTACCAACTTATTTTAAGGCAATATGCATAGACAAACTCAACAAAATTCTGAGAGTTCAACTCAATCAAGAAAAAATATCTAGAGTTATCTCTCTCTATATGTCTCTCTCTCTCTTGCAACTAGAATGTTTACGGAACCAAGTCCGTGAACCTAATTACAGAGAGATTACCTGGGCGGAACAAAAGACCAATGTCCAAGAATCAATCAAGTTTTATCCTACAAACAAGGTCGGATGTATCTACTATGATTGATTAACGCACAACCTAGTGTTGGTGTGTCACCAAGTGTTGTTAGAGCATGACTTGGGTAAACTCACCAAGTGATGGTTATGTCAAGTTTGGTTGTCATATTTTAGTTCCAAAACTCGAAGTTGCTTGATTTGATTAGTAGGGTGAAACTTCGTTAATTAGGTTAGACTGGGAACATAGAAATATTGATGCTCATTCTTGTTACTCATAAAAAACTTGAAGACATATATACATTAATGAACACATCATCCATAAGTAGACTCGCCAAGTGTTAGAGCATGGCTTGGGTAAACTCACCAAGTATTGGTATGTCAAGTTTGGTTGTCATATTTTAGTTCCAAAACTCGAAGATGCTTGATTTGATTAGTAGGGTGAAACTTCGTTAACTAGGTTAGAGCGGGAACATAGAAATATTGATCCTCACTCTTGTCACTCCTAAAAAACTTGAAGACATATAGACATCAATGAACACATCATCCTTCAGTTCGAGGTTAACATTAATAGACTTGACTTGTTCCATTTTTATCTTTGTTCTTTCAAGTCAGTTTCCATTGAAACCATAACATTCGAACTACGGTTTGTTTACTTGTCTCTAGTATCAATGACCTTGTCTCTAGTATCAATGACCTGGTCATTATACTATGAACAAAATTCCAAGGAAATATATACAAGTTTATTTATAAAACTCGGGTATAAGGTGTTACAAAGTATAGTTAATCTATGCACATCGTAATTTATTATGGTATGATTTAGTGTGTCAAACTTTTGGTTGAATTGGAATTGTGTGTAATTACAGATTTTAAGGGAGTAGACTCATGAAACTTGTTTCGTATTTGAATACATGATTCAAATGATACATTAGGATCGATCCCTTTTAAGGATTTGTATTATGACCGATCCCTAAATGATCTCTTCTATGACTGATCCTAAGGATTTCTAGTAGGACTGAACTTTATATGATCAAAAGTGCATTTTTGATTTGTCTACTAACTCAGGTTTTATATAGATACCGAATGTAGTTTGGTTAGAAAGGAAAGTTTAAAAATTTCGACATAGTATTTTAAGATGTGTTAAAATTTTATTACTTAATGTTAAGTATTTTCCTCGATACTCAACGCGAGATCCGTAAACCGAAATATTCAAATATATTTTAGATATTTGAATTTATGTGCTTATCATATCCCATAGTTTTGTATATCTATAGTTACTATATTAGTAAAGTGTATGAATGTGAAAACACGCGGGTACCAAAATACACCACCAACTTATTCTTAGGAAATATGTATAGACAAACTCAACATAATTCTGAGAGTTCAACTCAACCAAGGAATATTATCTAGAGTTATCTCTCTCTCTCTCTCTCTTGCAAATAGAATGTTTGCGGAACCAAATCCGTGAACCTAATTACAAAGAGATTACTTGGACGAAACAAAATACCAATGTCCAAGAATCAATCAAGTATAGCTTAAAATATTAATTAAGCTATGTGAAATTATATTTGGATTCACACTGACACTGACTTTAGCTCAATTTGCAAGTGTAAAATTATGAAAACGAGACTTAATTTGTTGTCATTTTTTAGTAATTCGTCTTAACCTGAATAGTGCATATATATATATATATATCATTTCTTATCACAATTCCAGAAGAAGCTGTTTACTTATATGTGTTGGGATCATTTCCTAAAAGTGTGAGTAAGACTCTGCATGCGCTTCCAGTTGGAATCTGTTTAGTCAGAATGCTATTCAATTCTGATGATAAAAGGGCTAACGTCATGGAAATCCAAAGATTTCCACTTTACCTTATGGACAACCTAAGTTTGAGTCAACCATTATTGACTGACAGGGTCGACTGGGTGCTCCTGGTTGGCACAAAATCGATGGGAGATGACATTCCAGCCCTTTAAGATGTTAACTTAACTAAACCATGTATGGGTGGGTTAATATGAACCCGATGGCTAACTTACTAGCGCATACTTTTTTTTTGTTCTTCTTCTTTTTCTCTAAATTTTCTTCTCTTCTTCTTCGACGGGTGAAAAACCTAACAGAGAGTTTCAGGCTTGTCTTATTAACCACATCTCTAATGTAACTTCCGGTACAACTCTATGTTACCGCAGAGTTTTTTTTTTTCCGTGAGATATCCAAAAGCAATTATTTCCAATTTATATTGAAATTTTCATCTTGTAATCTTCCCTAAAGTAGGATTAAGTTCATGTTGCACTTGGTTCTTTATTTGATGTCAAAGAACAACTATAGGAATAACAAATTATGTATCAATGCATCACCTTATATATTCTGCTGCTAAGAAATCTACCAAAGAACTCCCTCTTGATTCAAAGGTAATACAAGCATCTGAATTACCCAACCCTTCATTGTTCTTAGTAGTGCTTGTTTTATAGATATGTATTCTATTTCACACACTGCGTTTTAATTGTTTGGTTGTATGCCTCAATGAAATATCATCAGTACTTGTTTGAGTATCGACCAAAGGTACTGATGTTCAGTTAATGAGTGTACCACCTCTATAATTCATGTCTCATACAATTGTACTCATTGATATTTTCACATTTGAGACGTAGTCTAGGTATCTACACATCTACACAATAGTAGAAACCTTTTACAAAGTCTGGCAAAGCAAACAAAGTGAGCAATAAAATCAAATCTTGAGATGGCTTGCCATTTATCTGCTGCTGTATTCACCATCTCTTTTAGGTCTCCACCGTTTGCTCCATAATATTGTTTTCATGATTAATTGAGATACATTTGGACCCTCATTTTGATGCAATTTATACTTTTCGTTGTTGTTGCTTATGATTGGGTAGGTCAATAGGTTGTTCAATAATTATCGAGGGTTTTAGGCATAATTGTAGATGTTTCTTCTCACTTTAGCTGCACATAACGTTTAATGTCTTACTGACTGCAGTTATTACCAACAAAAGAAGTAAGCTGTAAGGATGGTGACACCGAAAGGCTACTATCAATAGTTATAAACATTTGGTTTTGTGTTTTCAGGTGTTAAACGTAAATCAGTACGTCTGTTCTGTTTTTTCATACAATATGTTGCTTAATAAATGGAGTAGTGTTTTATTTTTATTTTTCTGTTTTCTATTTGTTTTGGACGTAGTTTTTGTGTTACCTTTGTTGAAGGTTCTACCACTTTTGTACGCTTTTCTCTTGTGCCCAATGGAACCATCGTCTTTTTTGTGTGTCCCTTTTGGTTTCTTGATTGACATGTGTTGTTGATTTTTATTACCAGTAATTTCTTAACAAAAATAAAATCTCACTTTTACGAACTCTCATAGATTTTATTCTCTTCGTAGGATCGTTCTGTTGCTTGACGCATGCTCAGAACTCCTTTTTTCAATGATTACCACTAGCTTCTGAATGTAATGATGTTGAGTTCGACGGTGGGAATGGCGATGTATCGAGTAGTTAATCAATTTAATTTTCATTTTTTTTACTTTGTATTCATTTGTGACATATGGTCAAGTGTCTAGTCAAAAGTTTATGCTTCATTTTTTATACTCAAGGATTAAACCTTCATTCTCTCCATTTAGTCATCTGAAATTAGTTTACAGTCATCTTCCATGTGATATGAATTTTGTAGGCTAGAGAATATGTAGCACCATAACTCTAGATAAACTTGACTTTTCTTAAATTTCTGATTTGATATTAATAATTGTGTGTTTACGATGAGATCTCAACCTTTACCAAGTTCTTTGGTTGCTTTATACCCTAAGTAGAAACCGACGTATAATCGCAAGTAGAATCGTCATAAAAATATCACCAATGGATTAAACATGTTTTTTTTGTTTAAACTATGTAGGTTATATTGATACCTTTCAGTTTCCTTTTGTCTATTTTTATTCTATTTTTAGTTTCTGTTTTATGAATCTGTATACAATGATGCTTAAATTTCAGAGCACAAAACTCATTGTCTTATGTTTTAAATGTTCCTTCTAGAAAGTCACTTGGTTGTTTCCCAAGGGTGAAAGTCGTTCATACCTATGATAAGGTTCATGAACAAATATACATCCCTGAGATTAATTGGATGCTTATGGTCCTTTGATGCGGTTGGGTACGTTGATTCCGAAACACGAAAACACTTCGTGAACGCTTCTGTGCATGCACACCCAACTCTAACTTGAATTTTAGTTTATTTCTTGATTTTTAAAAAAATAAATTAGCTATGCCTTTAGTTGATTTTCACAAGATTGATCTTAAAAATGTATCTTTCCTTCGATTGTCATAACCAATGTGATGCATCATATCCATTTTTGGCCAGCTTAATATGAAAAATTAAAATGATGTTGCAGGTCTAGCAGTGATAACGGTAATGTTAGTGACAGCTATCTCACTTCCTTAGTTATTATCTTGTGTTGGCACAAACATCCTATTTTGGCACTTGCCTTCCTACTCTTCTTTGGATCCATTGAAGCTCCCTACTCTTCTACAAATTTCTTAATGTTTTGTTTCATAAGGTCCCCTAAACTGCTTCACTTTGTAAAAAAAATGGTGCACATTTTCTTTCAAACGATATACTTCATATGGCCTTCCTACTCCTTAAACTACATAATAAAGAAAACTTATGTGTTTGTGATACTCGGTGTTCTTACTGTTCTTGTAGGACCAGAATATCGCCACAACGATATTCTCGCGATGGAAACGACACTTCTGCGAGAAACCCAAATATTTCTACAAGTATTAACAACCCTTTGACGAGAACGTCGCAAGATTCTTCAACGACAATTGGCGAGTGTCACAAAAGAGTAATATA
>JAJJWX010002363.1:0-11373 GCA_023529315.1 Papaver bracteatum
AACTACCCTTATTGGAAATAGGTAAAGTAAATATTACAGAATGTGAAAATGACCATATTACCCTCAATGGAAATAAGTGCAATAAATATTATGGAGGCTGTGAAAAATGACCAGACTACCCTTATCGGAAATAGGTAAAGTAAATATTACAGAATGTGAAAATGACCATATTACCGTTAATGGAAATAAGTGCAATAAATATTATGGAGATAGTGAAAAATGACCAGACTACCCTTATCGAATATAGTCAAAGTAAATATTATAAAATGTGAAAATGACCATATTACCCTCAATGGAAATAAGTGAAATAAATATTATGGAGATTGTGAAAATGACCAGACTACCCTTATCGGAAATAAGTAAAGAAAATATTACAGACTCTTAGTGAAAATAAGTGCAATAAATATTATCAAAACTTTAATAATGACCAGACTACCCTTATCGGAAATAAGTAATGTAAATATTACCGACTTTGAAAATGACCATATTACCCTTGATGGAAATAAGTGCAATAAATATTATGGAGACTGTGGAAATGGCCAGACTACCATTATTTGAAATAGGTAAAGTAAATATTATAAAATGTGAAAATGACCATATTACCCTTAATGGAAATAAGTGCAATAAATATTATGACAAGACTACCCTTATCGGAAATAAGTAATTTTCTGAGAAGGCTTCGTGCTGTTTGCGTCTTAGTCACCTGAGCATTTTTTTTAAACATTATATTTTGTTTTACAACTCTTATAAAGGGTTGTCATAAAGTTCGTATATTAAAGAACCACAAACTTGACAGAACTTGTGATAATGTAGGAATGGTTAGTGGTGTAGACTTCCATGCAGGAAGCTGAGGATCAAATCCCCCCAACCTCGTTTTCCAACATTATATATTTTTATTTCAACAACTCTTATAAGTGTTGTTACACCTTTTTATTAAAAAAAAACACAAAAAAGCAAAACTTGTGAACTGTAAGGATGGTTGAAGAGCTAGACTTCCATGCAGTAGGTTTGTGTTCGAATCTCCCCTCTAACACTATTTTTCATTATCATATTTTGGTGTTCTTCAACAACTCTTGTGAGAATTGTGAAAGGCTAAGTCACTACCTTTATGAAACAAAATTTTTATAGCTAAATGTCATCACAACTCTTTTGCTTAAGGAGTTGTCGTTTGTTTTCTTAGCACAACCCCTTGTTCCTAAGGGTTGGTAGTGATGATATACGACAACTCTTCCTTTGAAACCAATTGTAAAACATAAGACTTTATATGATGTTTAACAAAGAGTTGTAAAACTCCATTTGTAGATGTATATTTTTCCCGTAATGACGAGACCACACCCTAAGTGGGGTATCTTGAGGAACGAGTGTATCATAGTCAGGACTTGCCAAGAATGGCTGGGAACGCCCCAGGCACTCTTGAGTCAACCGTGTACTGCGACGCCATGATCCAGTTTCTACACGCCTTAAGAGAGATCTTAGTACCTCAGGCTTTTAACCCACGAGTCCCTGCTGGATAGGATTTTGTTTCGCCCCAACTCTCCATGACTCAGGTTTCAGGGTTTGTATGGCTTTCCCCCAAGTCATGCATTACTAGGTTTTTCCCGATTATGACGCGCATTAGGGCTTACTTATCTTGCCTCTTGCATTTATGTGAACTAGGTTGCACGCCACAATTGGATGCCTAGCCTTCTTAATTAGAGGTTTTAACTTTTATTGCCTCTTATTGAGGTCTTATCATAAGGTCTTATTTTTGCCTATTTCTTCTGCTTGTGAATTATCTTTGATATCAGATAAAGGGGAGATTTCTTCAACTTTCATTCATATTAATTTTAATACATTGCTGACACCTTTTATCTTCATTAGATTCGCATATGAATACATTATTGTCGCATTGCCTAAGGGTAATATTTCTTCAGGTATATTCGATTCCATGAGCGATCGAGTTTCCGTCTTACATCTTTCCCTTCGCTATCCATCAACTCGTATGATCCAGTCCCGATAGTTCTCTTTATGATGTATGGGCCATCCCATGTGTAGTAGCAGGAAATCCTACACTACACCCCTCACAAGAATTCATTATAATCAACACATATTTTTAAGATTAAGAACAACACTTTTATTAATTGATTCACAAAAATGTTACATGTAATGGAAGAACACAAGAATACAATCGCTCTTTTTACTTTCTCTCTCCTAAATGACTTGCTTAACACTCGAAAAAAATCTCTCTCCCTTACGCCTACTCAACTCTTTATATAGGGATTTACATAGTGGATGACAACTAATCTGTCCTTTAATTTTGGATCTGACTTGCGATATTCTCGCATGAGTTACATTGTTAATCTTCGCAAACATTCTAATTCTCACAGAATCATCACACTCTTCTCATGTTTCCACTATCGTCATCTGTTGCGTCATTCTTCAAATTATCCTGCGACAATCGCAAGGTGTCGTTAATCATATTTCGCAAATGCGTCCTTTTTTGCGATATTCTGATCCTACACTTGCCTCTTCTCATGTATTTTATGCGAAGTAGAGAATGTCATGAGAAATTACTTTTCAAAATGCCGCAGCAGTTTATCTTTACTCTTCTCCCGACAGAATTTCATGAATCACGCTTGATTATCTACACGTGTTGAATATTTCTTCTATCACCGACACGTTCTGATTTTAACCGGTCACCTTCTTCTCCCTATTTAAGAGGGATTTAGTAGAAAAATAATCTTCTTCTTTCACTTTCTCTTCATCTTCATATTCTCTGCTCTGCAAATCTTCATCGTCTGTGACTTTATTATTATTATTTTTTTTATCGAATTCACCTTCCTGCTAGTGTTTTTTCTTTCCTTCATGGATTCTCCAAGGTTAGTCTTCCCTTCTTCTTCTTTCAATTTTGATTTTGCTGAAACTAATTTTATTTTACTGAAATCATCTTATTTGTTCTTTGTGTAATTCCCATACTATCTTTTGTTTCAGCAAAAGCACTTCTGGTATCAAAATTACAGTCCAAAACCCTAATAATCTGAATTCACAATCCAATACAGTTGCGAGAAAAAGAAAGTCTACGAATGACAAGGTAATAAGAAACATCACTCTTTTTAATAACAATATTGTTGCCTCTGTTTCTTATCTGGGTTGTGATTCGTAGGATGGTAGAGATGCCAATAAGCCTTCTAAAAAATATCGTCAGCCAAAAAGTCAACCAAAAATTGTTGATACCGATGTTCCTTTTCCCGAACTGGAATCCTTAATTCCTTCTTCATCACTTTCGCAGTTTAATTTCTTCACCTTCGCAAGAAGAATCTCTTCCAATATCCGCGAGACTATCGCAACATTCTATCTGCGAATAAAGACGTTTTCTTATTTTGTAACCAATTCTTCTCAGATTGATTCTATTCCTAGCCCAACTGTTAATCTGCCTCAAACTTCTTCTTCCAATGATACCTCTTTACCAAATAATAATAATCAACTTTCTATTATATCTACTATTTCACCTGAATCTCTCCTTTTCTCCCAAGAAGTTGTGAATGGGATAGATACTTCCTTTAAAGCTTTAGCTTATATCTTAGATGATGTTAGAAGATCATCTGCTAACCCTATCAAATTTGGGATCTGCGAGATTTTGGGTAGATATTTTGGTTCTGGTAAGATGGCTTCGCAAGCATCTTCGGAGAAAGAAAATGAAGCCTTAAAAGGAGCTCTCCAAGCCAAAACTTCAGAATGTGATGCTCTCCATCTCGAAAACCAAAAGATGCAGAACATTTCGTTGGATTGCGAACTTCTTCGCAAAAAGAATAATGAATTAAAAGGTACAATCTTCTTTTTCTTCTTTGATGATTTATCTTATTAACAATTTCGTCTGTTCTCTCTTCAGTTCTTTTGAAATCTTTTGTTCGCACATTAAGCCTTAAACCTGAAACGATCCTTGGAGAGATTTCAATTTGAATCTGTCGCTGAAGATGCCCGCGCTGATAGAGATGCTTGGATGGATCAATATAATCAATTAGATAACCTTAATACATATTCCATTGATCAAATAGACAATCTTACTTAGGAAAATGCTCAATTAGTGCAAGAACAAAACTTATTAAGTAGTGAGATATCTCGCCTCTCTTATTCTCTAACCAAAGCTAATTTGGCAATGTACACTTAATCAGATGAAAACAAAACCTTATCTCAAGAGAAACGGGATTTTTTAAGTAAGACGGCGATATCCTTGCAACAATTAATTGTTCTTCGAAAAGTGTGTGATAATCAAGAAAAATCTCTACATTCGATGAAAAATGAACTTAAAGAAGTAACTGAATCATCCATTGCTGAGAAAAATACGCTTATGCAGGATAGAATAGCTTTAAGTGTAAAGGTAATCCATCTGCAAGAAGAATACTCCAAATTAAAAGAATAATACTCCTCTCTTGCAAAAGAAAACACTTTCCTCCTCTCTAAGGAAAAGAACCTAAGGTATCGCCTGAAGGGTTTAATCGGAGATAATTTGATAATGCAATGAACCAGTGAGAGAATAATTGCTTGGCCTTAATTCAAAATCTAATTTCGCAAAAGGAATATAGTCATTTGGACTTCCTCAACCATTTTTCCTTGCTTAATTTTGCTTGTGATATTATCCTGCGAATTCTTCATCTTCACTAAAGTTTTATTATTCTTTGACTTCGCAGAATCTGAAAGAAAAATTCAATCTTCCATCTCTACTTTGGATTCTAATCTTGATAAGGTTTGCAAAGAGAATGCATTGCTTACTGACCATCTTGCCCATTCGCAATCGAGCAGAAAGAGAATATGACTATCTTGCCTATTTCAAGGACATGGAGATTAGAAACCGTGATAGAGCTTTTCTTCGCCAAGTCCATGTTAGAGCTCAAACTCTTGTGAATGATCTTTATCCAAATTCTCTTCCTCCAACATCACTAAACCTTTGGAAGTAGATGAAGATGAAATTCCTCTATCCTGCTGAGGATCTTGATTATGGAATCAATGAAGATAAGAATCCCAAGAAGAAGAAGAAGAAGAAGAAAAAGAAAAAGTCCTTAATAAAGAGGGAGATGCTGGTGATGAGACAACTACTGGTGATAAGTCAAATGTGGAAGAAACCAGAGCCGACCAGAATGAGGAGAACATTGACAAAGGTGATAAAGCTGGTGGAGATGATAAGGTCATAGCGTAGGAAGATAATAGTAAATTTGGCGGAGAAGATATTGAAATCTGAATTCCGATTTTATTTTTCTTGAATTACTCTTTCTCCTCTTAGAACAATGTATTTTGGATCTCTTTTGGAATTAATTTTGCTTTTGGTATTTTTAGAACTTGCGAGAAAGATAATGTCATCTTATTTATCAATTCCCATACTTGCCCCTCATTATCTTTCTTGTGATATATGATCTGCATGAAAATGATTAGTATTTTATAAAAAGAATTTACTTTATTATGTGGTCTTATTTTTGCCTTCCTATTTTTCCATCTTTTGCATTAAAGGTCTTATTTTGCCTTATCTTTTTATTCATGATTGCGAAATTAAAATTTCCGTCTTGCGAAGAGGATCGCAGGACATCTTTATACTTGCATGTAATGACCCAACCGTCTTATCTTCTCGTTGATCTTGCCTTAACTTTTTATTCTTAATTTGTATTTTTGTTGTGTCTTAAGACACTTATCAGCTCCCCATGACATGCCTAAAATTTTCTTGAATCGAAATCGAGTAAAGTCCCATGACATTGGTTTGCGACCAAGTCAAATTTGTCGGGCATGGAACACCGAGCGCAAATATAGGACGTCTTTACACTTGCATGTTTAATGACCCATTGATCTCTAATTTTTTGTGGGCATGGACTTTATCTTCTATTTTGTATTATTGCATCATTTTAGGGACTGTTGCACAAATATGACAAGTCGTAAACTTACCCTCACCAGGCGTTGAGTCCACCAAAAATTTAGTCTCATGACATTTGGTCTTTTTTTAAGACACTTATCTTAGTCGCACCCTCTAATGGAGGGTGTCGCCCTTATCTTCCCCATGGTTTCCCTTTCAAGGAGATATACATCGGCCATACAAGACTAGCTCCTCCCATCCAGTCTTAACAAAAACCAGTTATGTTCGCAGCCTCTTATCCCTTTTTCCAATATGGCTTATGGTTACGAGACTGCATCCTTAGTGGGGTTTTCTTAGGACCGCGTGCCTCATAGACAAGACTTACCAAGAATGGCTGGAGTAGTTTCAAACATCCCGGGCACTCTTGGCTCAACCGTGTACCTCGGAACCTTGGTCATACTCTGCACCCCTTAGGAGAGATTTTATTACCTTAGTCGCCCAACTCAAGTCATATGCTCAAATTGAGAATCCAAGGTGTCTCTCCTGGATAGGCTTTCATTGACCCCAAATCTCCATGAATCATGTTCCAGCAGCGGTGTAACCTTATTGATGAGTCATGTTATAGATACCCCCTTCTATGACGTACTTTAGGTCTTACATTTGCCTCTTGCGAAATTTTATTCGCGAACTAGGGTGTACGCCATAAAGTTTTGTCCCATTCTGGATCTTAAAGATCATTTTTTTGAAATTTTATATTTTCATTCTTTCTTTTGATATTTTTCAATGTCACACCTTCTTTTTCATAAAAACTTTGTATTCATTCATTTCATTTTAATCATACATTATTTCGCAATTCACTTCTTCGCAAAATCTCCTAGGGGTAATATCTTTTTAAGTATAATATGTTCCATGGTCTGCCAAGCCTCTGACCAACATCTATACCTTCAGGATCCATCAATTTATATGCCCCGTTTCCAATTATCTCTTTAATGATATAAGGCCCATCCCACTTTCTCGCTAACTTTCCACCATTCTCTCACTGGTGTTTCTCGCAGCACTAAATCACCTGGTTGAAATTCACGCTTTTTGACACGTTTATTGTACTCTCGGGCTAATATTCTCCGATAATTCTCCATATGCTGTAATGCCTTTTCTCTCTTTTCTTCTAATTCATCAAGTTTGGTCAATATCATTCCTACACTGAGGTTTTTCTCCCAAACTTCTCTTTTTGTTGTTGGAATAGCAACTTCTGTTGGTAACACAACTTCAACTCCATATGTCAAACAAAAAGGTGACATTCCAGTAGCTTCCCGCCTAGTTGTATTGTAGGCCCATATGGCATTATGTACTTGTTCACACCATGCCCAATGATGTCCCTCTAATTTCTTCTTTAATATATCTGCAATTGTCTTATTTGTTGCTTATGTCGCTCCCATTGGCTCGTGCGGATATAGAGGTGTTGATTTTCCACATTTGATCTTAAATGCATTGAGTAACATTTCTATATTTTTTCCTTCAAATTGCTTTCCATTATCAGATACTAGTTGTGCAGGAATTCCAAATCTACAAATTATATTTTCAAATATGAATGTAAAAATATCTTTGTCACGAATATGCTGTACGGCCTTTACTTCTCCCCACTTTGTGAAATAATCTGTAGCGACGATAAAATATCTTCTTTGTCCATAACCGGGTACAAATGGTCCCACGATATCCAATCCCCATTTTCCAAAAGGCCACACACTAGTTGAGGATGATAATGGTGCTTCTGGTGCGTGTATTCTTTTTCCATGTCGTTGACAATCTTCGCAACGTCTTGATAGTTGCTTCGTATCTTCATGCATGTACGGCCAATAGTAGCCTTGCATTTTTGTTCTGTATGCCAAAGATCTTCCTCCAATGTGATTACCAGCGTCTCCACTGTGTAACATTTTTAACACCTTTTCTCCTTCTTCTCGTGTTAAACACCTAAGTGATGGTCCATTAAATGATTTTCGATACAATATTCCATCTCTCAGTTCATAATTTGTTGCACGACTCTTTAATTTGTGTGCCTCCAATCTATTTCTTGGTGTTTCCCCTCTTGCTAAATATGCATGAAGTTCTGTTCTCCAGTCTGCGATATTGTCTCTTGGGTCTTCTTCTCCACCTTCTATTATCATTACATCCACCTCTTCTTCCTCTTCTTTATTGATTGATGGAGATATGAGTGTCTGGATTTTTATGCATCTCGCAGTTGGATCTGTCATCATACTTGAAATGAAAGCATAAGCATCTGCGAGCCTATTATCTTTCCTTGATATATGCCTCCATTTTATTTTTGGGATCTTCGTTGACAATTCTTCAACAAGTTTTTTTTATTTCTTCAAAGATGGTTCATTTGTTGTGTATTCTCCTTTTATTTGGCGAATTACTAGCTATGAGTCGTTGGTAATTCTTGCATTTTCTAATTTCATTTCTACTGCGAATTTTAAGGCATGTATCACAGCTTCATATTCTGTTTTATTATTAGTGGATGCAAACTCCAATCTAAATGAAAAAGCCATCTTCATTCCCTCAAGCGAGATTAAGACAATTCCAATTCCATTACCTTCTCCATTAGAGGATCCATCTACCAATATTTCCCATCTATTTGGTTATGTTAACAAGTCTTTTGGATCTCCATGATGTTCTTCTATATCCATCATCTCCTCTACAGCTTCATCATCTTCTACAGGAAATTCTGCTAAAAAGTCTGCGATAACTTGTGACTTTGGAGAAGATAACACTTCATATTTTACTTCGAAATGCCCTACTTGTGCATTCCACCTCTCGACTCTTCCTGACCTCTTTGAGTTCTTCATTACCGATTCAATTGGTACTTTTGTTAATACTTTGACTTTGTGTGCTTGAAAATATATGCGAAGCTTAAATGTTGCATATACCAAAGCTAGAATTAGCTTTTCAATCTTTGAATAATTTCTTTCTGCGGCATTGAATGTTTTGATGATGTAATAAATTGGTTTTTCCACTCCTGCGTCCATTCGCAATAATACAACACTTAATGCATTCGAAGTTGTCGCAAGGTAAATCAACAAATCTTCTCATGGTTCTGCCTTTTGTAAAATAGATATATTCATCAGATGTTCTTTTATGCCTTGGAAAGCTTTCTCACATTCATCCGTCCATCTAAATTTCGTTCCCTTTTTTAGTATGCTGAAGAAATGTTTACATTTATCAGATGATCGCAAGATGAACCTCCCCAGCGAGGCTAAGAGTCCATTTAATTTCTGTACATCCTTTAAAATTTTGGTGTTGGAATGTCGCGAATTGCTTGCACTTTCTATGGATCAACTTGTATTCCTTCCTTTGATACAATGTAACCTAAAAATTTCCCTAACGCAACTCCAAAAACGCATTTTTCAGGATTCACCTTAATATTAAATTGTCGCATCTGTTCAAATATTTCCTTTAGATCTTGTACATGATTCTTTGCTTCTTTACTTTTTATTAACATATCATCTACATACACCTCTAGTGTTTTATGTATCCATTTTGCGAACACTTTCTCCACCATTCTTTGATATGTTGCTCCAGCATTTCGCAGAACGAATGGCATTTTTGTATAATAGTATAATCCCCTTGGTGCGAAAAAGGAAGTATGTTCTTGATCTTCCTCAGCGAGAGGAATCTGATTATAACCTTTATCTAAGGAAGATATCCTATCATTCCATGCTGCTGATTCAACCAATTGTGGGATACCTGGTAATGGAAAACTATCTTTCGGACAAGCTTTATTTAGATCAGTAAAGTCTATACAAATCCTTATCTCCTTGTTCTTCTTTGGGACTACAACCATGTTTGCTATCCACTCCGGGTACTTGGCTTGTCTTATAATTCCTGCATCAATCATTTTATGCAACTTTTCTTCTATTTGGGAACGATATGTTGTTGCGATTTTTCTTATCCTTTGTTTAAATGGTCTTGCACCTTTGTCAATTTACAGTTTATGACACGCCACAGATGGATCTATTCCTGGCATTTCATCCATGTTCCATGCGAAAATATCTCTATATTCTCGCAAGAGATTAATAGTTCTTTCTTCTTCATCTGCCTCCATCTTGGTCCCAATTCTTAGTATCTTGGGTTCTTCGTTAGTTCCAATATTCACTTCCTTTGTTGGTTCCACTGCAGTGTAGCTAGCCTTAGGTTCTTCCATTGGTGTTGGTTCTTTTATCATTTTCCCAAGCTCGTTTCCTTCTTCTGAAATCTCGCTGGGTATTCCTTTCCCTTCTTTTGCTCTAATCATGTAAATCTTAAACTCTTCTTCTTTCTTTGCTTCTTTCGCCAATTTTTTGCGAAGCTTTCGCTTTCTTGGACGTTCTTCATGATGCTTTACTTCAATTTGATAACATGATTTTGCACTATTAATATCTCCCCTTATTTCACCAATTCCGCTTGGCATTGGGAATTTGATGCGCTGATGTAACGTTGAGACTACGGCTTTAATTGTGTGTATCCACGACCTTCCTAACAACATGTTATATGGTGATTCCATATCCACCATACAGAGAGTTATTTGTGTTTCAATTTCCCCCAGCGAAATTCTTACTACTATTTCCCCTTTTGGTTTAGTTGTAGATTTTCTGAAACCATGAATATGATATGTTGAATGAGACATTTCTTCATCTTTGTATCCCATTCCTTTGTATGCATGGTAAAACATTATATCCACTGAACTCCCTGTGTCCACTAGAGTTCTATTCACCGCCCATTCTTCCATAGATTTCGCTGATTATTCTTTTTTTTTGTGCAACTGTTACTGTGATTACCAAAGGAGATGTGTGGCTCAAACTTTCTTTTGGTATCTCTGCTTCCGTGAACGTAATTTTCTGTTTTTCCCAATCCTTCAATGAAGATATTTTTTTCTACCGCCATAATCTTCTTTCCTTCAAAATCTCGTTTATGTATTCTCCCTCTAATGTTCTCATGAAATTCATTAACCATCGTTTTTGTGATTATGTTGCACTCCAACCTTCTTTCATCCTTATTGATCTTAATTATCCTTTCTCCAGCTGATTTGTTGTTTTCTTCTATCATTTTCTTGATTTAGACAACTTTCACAATAATTTCCACAATCTTTAATCTTTAATCCATGTTTCTAGCGCCAATATGTAGTAGCAGGAAATCCTACACTACACCCCTTACAAGAATTCATAACAATCAACACATCTTTTAAAGATTAAGAACAACAATTTTATTAATTGATTCACAGAAATGTTACAAGTAATGGAAGAAAACAAGAATACAATCGCTCTTTAAATTTTGTCTCTCCTAAATGTCTTGCTCAACACTCGAAAAAGATCTCTCTCTCCCTTATTCCTGTTCAACTTTTTATATAGGGATTTACATAGTGGATGACTTGACTAATTTGTCCTTTAATTTGGATCCGACTTGCGATATTCTCGCATAAGAGTTATATTGTCACATCTTCATAAGAAATTCTAATTATGTAATCGTCACACATTTCTCATGTTTCTGCCATCGTCATCTGTTACGTCATTCTTCAAATCACCTGC